>JAQMCO010000018.1:0-342500 GCA_028451465.1 Erethizon dorsatum | reverse complement strand
CTGCCTGCCTGCCTGCCTCCCTCCCTCCCTCCCTCCCTGCCTGCCTGCCTGCCTGCCTGCCTGCCTGCCTGCCTGCCTGCCTGCGTTTTGTGGGAAGTTGGTGGCGGTGGTGTCTTATTGGTAGTGTTAATTGTTCTAACAGGCTCTTGTTGAGGACGTGACACCGTCTGCCAGCTCGGTGTACTGGGACTTGGCTTCCTCTTTCTCTTTCTTACACCCTTTTAATAACTGTTTTGGTCGTCGTCGCGTTCCCCGCCCCCCCCCCCCACCCCGCCAGGGACAGGTTCTCTCCAGTCCAGGCCCAGACTACCGGCAGGCGATCCTGGAACTCTGGGTGGACCTCCTGCCTGATTGATTACAGGCGTGTGCCTACACACCCATCCGAAATCAATGATCCTTTTCAAAAAAGTGAACTTGTCGTGTGGTGAATGATATAGAACATCGAGAGGTTTTCTTCCACGCAGAATTTCCTGATGGCCGATGGATTAACTCATGCGTTAACCTGACTCTTGTTACTTAAAGGTTGACAAAGAGAACCAGTATTTTCGACATGGCTTGCTGTTGGTGGCTTTCTGAGACAGTGTCTCCCCAGCGTGCAATCACCTAGGCTGGCGTTGAACTCACCGTGGAGCCCAGGCTGGCCTCAGACTCCTCGGGAATCTTTCTGCTTTAGCTCTGGTGCTGGGATGACAGCCGTGCGCCACCACGCCCGGCCCAAAAGTTGAAATTTTAAGCCAGAATCTCAACGGATGGGGTGACCCATTTAGTGACTCCAGGCGTTGCTGTGGGTTCTGGAGTCGGTAAGCCCCTAGGTTTGTGTCCTACCTCTCCTGTTTTCTACCTGCCTCCCCTCCCCAATTCGTTTTGCGTGATAATTTCACTTCTCTGGGCTTCAGCCTGCACATCGATCGATAGACAGAACTCTCACCCAGCTTTAGCCCCAGCCTTCCTTCCCGCGAGCCTTTCCACCGTAGCTTCCAGCCGCCTCCGCAGTCTGGCCAGTTGGGTCACGTCACTTCCCTTGCCTGTGGGTTCGGTTTGGTTTCGTTATTTCTCCGTGGTATTGAGAGCAGAAGTGTGAGGAGAAACGGGCTCTGCAGACTGAGCTTGGGGCGAGATCATAGCGAAAAGAGTGTTAAGAAGCGAAGATGAAAGTACACCCTGTGTCGGGGAAGCACAGCTTGGGCTATCGCGGCAAGTTAGGATTGGCGGTGGCGGTGGGTGGCGGTGGCGGTGGCGGTGGCGGTGGCGGTGGCGGTGGCGGTGGCGGTGTGTTCTTTCTTCTCCCTCGTGTTCGTCCTGGGTTTGTCCTTGGCTGATGGTGTCTGCTTCTGTGTCTGGCCACGGTCGGGGTGGGTTTGTATGTATGTACGTACGTATGTATGTATGTATGTATGTACGTACGTACGTACGTATGTATGTATGTATTTATATTTTATTTCATAGTTTCTTTTTCTTTTTTTTTTTTTTTTTTCCTGGGCACCGGGGGGTCGACCTCAGGACCTCGCGCATGCCAGGCAGGCGCCTAGGCCGCTGAGCCATCTCACCGGCCCACGGTCGGGGTTTTAGTGCTTAGATTCATTTCATCACTCCTGTGTTTCTCCATTCCTGGGCCTGGACCCGTGGGTGGGTGGATGGACTGACTGACTGACCGACCGACCGACCGACCGACCCAACCACCCACCGACCTCAATGCGGATTCCGTTTCATCCACGTGGTGCTCCAGCGATGCCTCTGCCTCCCTCGTCACCCACCACAGGGGTGAAGAGCTGGGCTGACGTGTGCTCGCTAGGCCGCCCACCCCACCCTCACGTTCTCCGGAAGGTGCGTGCGCGGGGGGCGGGGCACCGGTGTGAGAAGGCGACCGCTGAATCCCCTTCTCTCTCTATTCCAGGTCTCCATTGGCCTCTCGTCCCTCGACGGGACACCGGTGAGGACGTGACACGTGACCCTAAACGTGCACTGGGCAACGAGTCTCTTCAAGGAAAAGAGAAAACGGGGTGAATCCCACAGAGACTTTCCCCTTCGGACCCGACATCTGCTCCTTTTCTTGCCCCTCTTTTCTGAGGCGAGAACCGGGAAGCCTAACGAACAACGGATGGCAAAATAAAAGTGCCAAGAAAAGGACCCCCAAAACGTGGAGTGGGTGAAGTTTCTCGGGCCCACGGCCAGGTGCCCCTCTCCCCAGAGAAGATGGTGTCACGGCTCCCAGGTTCCGGGTGGCACCGCGGGAACGCTGCCCGGGTCCGTCTACCCTTCGGCCTGTGTGAGGTGCCCCTCCCCTCTCTGTGCTGAAAGTGACGGGGAACGGAGGGCGGCCGCCACCCCCTCCTCCCCCCACCCTCGCCCCACCCCCACACGCCTGCGCCTGAGTGCCAGACGCGTGGGAAACCGCCCAGCTGTGCTCTCCTGAGAAACGAAGCCCCTTTGTCTCCATCTTTCCCTGACCTTTTTCCTTCAGCCCTATTCACTGAGAGACACAGAGCTAGCTATCTTGAACCAGACATTCCCTTCATTGGCTAAAACAATGGGATCCAGTCCGGTGGAGACGCCGGTTTAGCTCATTGGAGCACGTGGGTGAGGACACACCTTCACCACCACCGCCCCCGCCGCCCCCGCTGACGGCCGGCCGGAATGGGGGCTCGAGCAAGAAAGAGCCTGTGAGATTCCAGGTCTAAGACATGAGGTGACATCTCAGCTGAAGCCGTGGGATTCAGAAAGAATTATACCCGCTTGGCACTAAAGGTGCCAGCCTTGCATGCATTGAGCTATCTGTTGTTTACTGGACACCATAGGTGCCTGCCCGGTACAACATTGCTGTTTCTCCTCACAGCCAGTGCTTGCAAAGTTTCTTTTCCCTAGCGCTCTGCCGAGACTCCCACCCACCCATCTCCCTGTTGGATACCAATACAAGCCATGAGCTTTTGGATTCATGGCCTTTTGCTCCACAGAGAACATTGGTCATCCATCCCAAAGCTACTCGACTGCGGAATATTCTCTCTCTTTGGCATCCGTGTGTCCTATTGGAGGGTGGGAGACGTTAGGGTTAGGGTTAGGGTTAGGGTTAGGGTTAGGGTTAGGGTTAGGGTTAGGGGTATTTATGTATTTTTTATTTATTTATTTATTTATTTATTTATTTATTTTTGCTTTGGACTTCTCAGAGGTATTCTCCTTTAAGCGGGAGTTACTACTTTAACAATAAGGAATGGAATCATAACAACAATAATACGAAAAAAAGTTTGGAGAGCCAGCGTCCTGTCTGATCCCCATACTCGTCCTATTCTGGGATTACTGGCAGGCCCGGCCCACGTGCACCTCCACACCCTGCTGAGAAACATCTTTGGAGAGTTTATACGGGATGTTAGGAGTTTCACACTTCCCTTATCAAAAAGAGAAGGAAAATTGCCCTTAGTGGGCAAACGGCTGCTTTCTGTGTTTTTCTTCTGTTTTGTTCTTTTTTTGGGAGGTGGGGGTGGGGGTGGGGGTGGTGTTCCTTTTTTTTCTCTTTTTCTTTTTTGGTGGGGGGGGAGAGAGACAGACAGACACACAGACACACAGACAGAGACAGAGACACGGAGAGATGGAGAGAGGGGGAGAGCGCCTTGCCACTCACTATGTATCCCAGGCCGGCCTCAAACTACTGGCAGTCCTCCTTCCTTTCTTAGCTTCCCTAGGGCTGGGGTTTCGGGCCTGTGTGCCGCCACGCCCCATGCAGCACGCTGGCTGGCTGGCTGGCTGGCTGGCTGGCTGGCTGGCTGGCTTGTTTTCTTTTCTTTGTTTTGTGCTACATTCCATGCTGAGAGCTGCGTCCTTGGCGGCGGCGGAGGGACAACACCCCTCAGGACTCAGTTCAGTGTGGCTGAAATTACACCTTTCACAGCAGTCTGAAGGTTCGCAGCAGAAGCCTTCCAGGTTCCCAGAAACCACAGCGGCAGTTACTGCCGATGACGGGATAGGAGTGAATCCTGCACGGATTGCCAGAAATCCTTTCCTAAAGCGTGGTTCCCTTCGGAACTGCGAATGATGGGGCCCGGTGTGGTGTGGTGTGGTGTGGTGTGGTGTGGTGTGGTGTGGCGTGGCGTGCCGTGGCGTGCCGTGGCGTGCCGTGGTGTGGTGGTTGCACACCTGGGATTCCCAGCACTCACTGGGGAGGTGGAGGCCAGAGGATGACCGCGAGTGACTTTCGGGCAAGCCTGGGCCCCGTCATGAGCTCAAGGTCAGCCTCAGCTGCGATTCGTCCCTCGAGATTGGGTCAGAAGGTGTTCACGTGAAGCCAGACGTGGTGGTGCGTGCCTGTGATCCCCCCTCCCCCTTGAGAGGCTGAGGCAGGAGGATCACTGCGAGTTCGGGAACAGCCTGGCCTACCTAGTGAGTTCAAGAGTGGACTGAACTACATAGTGAGGCCCCATCACAAACAGCAACAACGACCACCACCCACAACCAGTAAAACAACGAAAACACACACATACAAAAAACGGCAGAAAAACAAAAGGTGTTAGCGTCTCTTACTTGGAACTTAAAAAATTATCATCTTGCAGAGTAAATATTGCAATTTCTGTAGTCATTAAAAGAGGAATCGCTCAGGTAACCTACAACAAAACCAAGAGTCAACGAAACAATGAAAGATGGCTCTTGTCTCTCTCCCTTCTTCTCATTCGTTCGCCCTCTTCACGTGAACAGGGAACGGGAGATGGCTGAGAATGGGCAGTACCATCAGCACAGAACGTTGTACGTCGCTCGACTGCCACCTCACGACACAACTAGGGAATTCATTCATTCATTCATTCACGGCAAATGGATCGTGCGAACTGTGCTCCGCCCCCACCCCACCCCACCCCACCCCCGTGATTCCGATAACTCTTTCTGAGAGCCTATGGAAAACTGAGATTTCCTAAACATGACGTGATTGTCCTTTAGGGGTTTCGGTGCGTTGCGTTGTGTTTTGTGTTGTCCTTTACTTTTAGCTAAAAAATAAACAAACAAACAAACAAATAAATAAATAAATAAATAAATAACTAAAAAAGTGGGCTTTCCGGCGACGCGGCTCAAGGGCGGATGGGGCTGTGCCTGCCGCCGCCGCCCCCGCCCCAGGGTGAGGGTGGGGTGGGGGTGGGGGTGACGGTATCCTCCCCTCTGTCTTTAGAGCCCTGAAGAGAAAAGAGCAGAATTGGCAGAGGCAACACAAACACGGAAAGCAACTTGCAGAGGCTGCAGGAGGGCGGGTACACCTGTTTAGTAAAAGACTATTTTCATAATCAGTGTTCAGTGAAAATGTACATTTTCATTTATAGAAACAGTGAAGCCACCTGCTAGTTAAAGACCCTCCCCTCTTCTGCCTCACCCCGGGCTGAACGGTCTGCTCCCTGCCTCAGCTGGCTCTGTCTGTCAGAGCACAGGTCTCCTCCCTGGGGAACAGGGCTCTTTCCGAGCCTCTGCGCCATGTGCCCTGCTTGTGATCCTCTGCCTGGAGCCTAGAGTGATGACCTTGCCCCAGAAAAATAGCATTAGCGCGAATGGCCGGCTGAGGAGGGCCTGTTGTACCGAGCCACGGAGGGGAAGCGGGCGATGCATCTCCTGTCTCAGCTCCCTCACTCACCCACACCGGTTCCCACACAGCTCTGGCTGAGTCAGGCGCTGGGAAGGGGGGAGAGGGAGCAGGGAGGTGATGGGGCTGAGGTGCCTGGAGCACAAGAGGGGCTTTGAGGAAGGAGCCAAACTCAGATGCTGCCAACCTACAGTTAGCCAGACATTCTGGGGAGGGGGCATTTTGGTTAACGGAAGTTTCCAGTTAACTGTGAATGAAGCCCAGAACTCTTTTGTCTTACCTCTGCATTTAGAAAAGCTTTCCACAAATGTTAGTTTACTTTCTTAGCTCTGCTGCAGATGAGAATCACGGGGTATTATAGCATCTCAAGGGCAGCAGTCTGAACATGAACAGCAACTCACAGTGGAAGAAGTCTCTCATCAGGGGCAAATAAGTGCTGAGTCCCTCTGCCTATCCTAAAAGCGAAATTCTTGACATAAACTTTTTTTTTTCAGGACTGGGGATTGAACCCAGGGCCTTTGCTTTGAGCTACATCCTTAGCCCTTTCCCCACACCCAGTTGGTTGATTTATCTTAATCATGGACTGTTGAGAATTTTGCTTAAGCTTAACTGCAAAGAGCACTCCTATTCATCCTTCAAGTGTCAACTCAGTATCCCCTGCTCCATGAAACTTTCCTGATTATTCCTTCCAACAGGCGTGCCCAGTTATTCCCTCCACTGCTTCGCACGCTGTATTTAAACAATTTGTTAACATGGGATGCAGTGGGCAGAGGGTAGAGGAAGGGCTTGGTCTATGAGTCTGCTTATTAAGAAACTGAGCTCCAAGTCTTTGCTTTGTGGTAAAAATCAATCCCAAGTACTTGCAAACTCTCAAAAGCAAGAAAACAAGTCCTGTTTCTTCTTGTGCTCCCAGCTCATGCCCAGAAACAAGGAAGAGAATGAGGGAGGGAAAGAAGAGGGGGTCAGTTCTAGAAACAAGTCAGAAAAGAAGAGGAGATATAATTCACAGGTATGGTTGTTTTTTAATCTTAATTCTGAGAAGACCCAATCCATGTCTGTTTCCCTCTCATCTGTAAAACAAGCACTTCTTCTAATATTTATGGGTTTTGCAACAACTCTGAAACATGTTTCTCTTTGCCAAAGACAATGCATTCCTTAAATATACCATAGTGGACAGGGGTGCAGTGGAAATTTAGCAAAGACAATCAGTTAATAGTTATTAAGAGCCAAAAAGACAGTGTTGGATCTAGAGTTGGACCCAAGGATAGGTTTTAAACCAACTAAAAGATAGTCCATTTCAGTCAATGTTTGCAGTCTGTATTTGGTGGGCCATAGTAGAAGGTCACAGGGCAGTTTTTACTGGTCCATGAGTTATTGTGAAGAACAGAAAATCAGGAGTAGAATAAAAAGGGGGAGGAGGATTCAACATGGCTGAATAGAGGAGGAGCCTTGTTCAGAGCTACTCAGAGAAATTAAACTAAAACACAGGTAATTGGAAGAAAGAGGAGGGACATACACCCTGAAACTAAAATCAATCTGACATAAGAGACTAACAGATCAAGCCAAACATAGATAAAGAACTTAATAAAATGGCCAGCCAGCCCACCTGGCTGCTGGTGGGTTGCTGGATGGGGACAACAGCCCGCCATACTTGGAATCCTAAAAGGAGGGAGGGGGGAGGATACACTAAAATAGCGTGGCTACATCAAGCCATACAGGATAGACTTGGGATACAAGGTCCCCTGCCTCTTCTGCCTTCCCCCAAACAGAAGATGCCACAGTCCAGCAGTAAATTCTGCTGACACGAACTGCTCCCTCCCTGATGATCGGCTAGTTCTCCTTTTGTTTTTCTTCCTTTTTTTCTTTTCTTCCCATTCCTTTTGTGCATCAGAGTGCTAACTGGAACTGCCAGGAACAAGATTAAAGACTACTGGGGTGCGTAGTAAATGGAACAGCTAACCCCTCCCCTGTGACCTGTGGTTAGAGAGGCGCAGGGAATTAAACAGCCTTGAACCTTGGGACTGTGCAGCCCTGGGCTGTCCCCACAATGCCAGGGGCAGGAGCAGAAAGACACTCACAGCTCTCCCCTTTCTCCCCCGAGGAAGTTACAGAACACAGCAGAGGCGGGTGACGGTGGAAGTGGAACTTGTAAAGCAACGAATGGGAAGTTAGCACCCCACCTCGGGAGAGGAGTGAGAATTGGGACTGAGCAGCCTTGGACTGCAGCAGCAGGAGCAGAGGACCCAACCATATCACAGCATGGCACCCCACCATGCCACAAAAGACCTGAGAGGACAGAGGCTCGCCAGGGGAAGAGGAGCGCAGAAGGTGGAGCAAGGACCAGGAGGAGCCAAAGATGCACGGGACTGGGAACAGCCCCGTCTCTGTCTGAAACCAGCACAGCAACTGTGGAAACAGGGTAAGGAGTGGGAGGCCGCTAAGGGACAGACAGAAAGTACTGGCTGAAGGCTCTGGCCCCAGACCCCCACATCTGGAGGCCAAGATCAGCCTCAAATCCAGCACTAACTCTACTGCAAGCTTGGCAGTAGTTTTGGACTCTCAGTGG
Source organism: Erethizon dorsatum (assembly GCA_028451465.1). Lineage (NCBI taxonomy): Eukaryota > Metazoa > Chordata > Mammalia > Rodentia > Erethizontidae > Erethizon > Erethizon dorsatum. The sequence goes on along the minus strand of JAQMCO010000018.1, from coordinate 334,389 downwards.
ACATCAGAGGAGTTTTGCTTTTTTATTTTATTTTATATTAATTAATTATTTTTTTGCTGGTTTGTGGTTTGTTTCCTGTTCCTTTTCTTTTTTTTTTAGTCTTTTACCTATATTTTTCTAATCTATTCACCTTCTTTCCCCCTGTCCTCAATTTACTTCTCTAGACTTAATCATAGTTTCATATGAGTGAATAGTCTAATTTTTCTGGTCAACTTCAATAATCCCTTGCTTACTTCTTCATTCTTTCTCTTCTGTCCTGTTCTCTAGTTTCCCAAAGCTTGCATGATCCTCCTTCGTCCTCTGGCCTGGCTTCTATTCTATATCTTTTCAGTTATCTCTGCTCTATCCACTATCCTTAAATTTCCCCACCACAGGGTAAAACCACTCTACCAAGGGGAAACACTTTGCATACAAGCTCCCAATTTCCAGTCATTTTTGTTATATAACTGTAGATTTTGCTTCTATGGTTAAAGGTACAAAATTAATAGTTACCACAGTTTGTCAGTTTCTAAACTGTGCTTGAGGCTATTGTCAGTGTTAATTATACTACTTTAGCTAGGATGTCATATCTGTTTTAATCAGTTGTTCTCACTTCTGTAACAATACTGGGAAGTTCTGGGGTGATAACTTCACCACAGCCCAGCACCAAAGGACTGGGGACTGAGCCAAAAAGATACCAGCATCTCACTCTTAATTAACTGGAAAGGTAGAATCTTGGGACAGACACAAACCAAGAACCTCCTACCCACAGAAGACATCCCTGAAGAACAGACTTTTCCTAGAGAGGCCTTGATACTAGTGATATGGCTACCTACTAAAAAAACTTAAAAGGATCAACACAGAAAACAAAATAAAAAGTTTTTGAAATAGGAAATGACAAGATGAAGAAGCGAAATGCAATCTCAGACCTGTAGCCCACCTAGAACAAGTTCAGGAGACATTGACATAGAGGAACAGGGAAGACACCTGAAATTTCTGAAATGATAGCAACTGAAGTAAAGTAACAAATCCATGAAGCTATAGAGGAAATTGATCAGAAATAATCTCTCAGGTAAAAAAAGAAATGTCAACATTTGTAAGGGAATTGCTCAGCAAATCTAGAGTAGAGATAAATAAAAAAATAGATTTTGATAGGAAGAAGATGGAAACCATAAATGATCAATATAGGAAAAAAATAGAATGCATGAAAGAGATTCAAACAGATATCCAGGAAATTAAAAATTCCATTGAAAGCTGGCAAAACCACTTGAACGAAATTGAAGACAGACTTTCAGACCTTGAAGTCAGGATCTGGGCTAGCAATCATGAAAGGAAAGGCCTCTCTCTCTCTCTTTTTTTTTTCTGTGGGTACTAGGGGTCGAACTCAGGACCTCACACACCAGCAGGCACCTGTGTCGCTGAGAGATATCTCCGGCCCTTTTTTTGTATGTGGGTACTGGGAGTTGAACTCAGGACCTTGTGCTTGTCAGGCAGGCGCTTATGCCACTGAGCCATCTCACCGGCCCCTGGAAAGGTCTCTTGAAGATAACAAAAGATCAGGAAATAATTCAACAGCTGCAAGAAAGTGCAAAGAAAAACAATATAAGAATAATTTGTGTCAATGGAAAAGCAGGAGCCAACACAAATAACATAAAAAGCTACTTGCAGAAGTAATAACAGAAAATTTCCAAAGCATAGGAGAAGGCTCTGACATACAGATAACTGAAGCATATAGAACTCCAATAAGCTATAAAGAAAATAAATCTATAACCAGAAATATAATAATCAAGATACCAGAAATTCAGCACAAGAATAGAATATTAAAAGCTATTACAGAAAAGAAACAGATCACCTATATAGGGAAACCCATCAGAATCATGGCCGACTTCTCAACACAAGCTCTTAAGTCAAGAAGAGCTTGGAGTGAAGTATTTCAAGTCCTGAAAGAAAACAACTTCCAACCCAGATTGATGTACCCTGAAAAACTATCTTTCAAAATTAATAGAGAAATAAGATACTTCCATGACAAAGAACAACTGAAGAAATTCATGAGCACCAAACCAACCCTACAAAAAGTACTGAAAGATATTCTAGACAGAGATAAAAATGACCACAATTCCAAGAACAACAGAAGGAAACCACCAGGCAGGGCAAGCAATTAAACAGAGGGGAAAAGCAGGGAACCAACAGCAGGAAAACAACATTACAAAGATAAGCCAATCCGTATCAGTTATAACCGTCAATGTAAATGGCCTCAATTCACCAATCAAAAGAAACGGATTGGCAGAATGGATCAAGAAACAAGATCCAACAATATGCTGCATACAAGAAACACATTTAACTCAAAAAGAAATTCATAGACTGAAAGACAAACGATGGAAAACAATACTCCACAACAGGAACCCAGAAAAAAGCAGGGGTAGCTATTCTTTTGTAGGCAGTGTGAACTTCAAACCAAGAATGATTAAAAGAGATAAAGAAGGTCACTACATACTTGTTAGGGGAAAAATTCAGGAGGAAGTAATAACAATCATAAATATGTATGCACCAAATACGGGAGCACCCAACTATGTAAGACAAATATTAATAAACACAAAAAAATCACATAAACAATAACACAATTATAATGGGGGACCTTAAATCCTATTTTAAGGGTGAACAAAAGGACTTAGTAGATGTTTACAAAGTTTTCCATTCTTCTCAATACACATTCTTCTCAGCTGTACATGGGGCATTCTCTAAAATAGACCATATGCTAGCCCATAGAACATGCTTAAGTAAATGCAAAGGAACTGTAATTATTCCATGCATATTATCTGACTATAGTGCAATGAAATTGGAAATTAATGGCAAAAGAAACCGCAAAAACTCCATAAACACCTGGAAATTAAATAACACCCTCCTGAACAACCAATGGTCCACAGACAAAATTAAAGAAGAAATTAAACAATATCTACAATTAAAGAGAAATGCAAATACAACATACTAGAATCTGTGGGATGCAATGAAAGTAGTCCTCAGAGGGAAATTTATAGCGGTGAATTCTCACATCAGGAAAATAGAAGAAGCACAAATAAACAATCTAATGTTGCACCACAAGCTTCTAAAAAAACAAGAGCAAGTCAAGCCCAAAGCCCATACAAGGGAGGAAATCATAAAGATCAGAGCAGAACTTAACACACTGAGGCTAAGAAAACAATACAATGAATTAATGAATCAGAGTTGGTTCTTTGAATGAATAAATAAAATTGATAAAACCCTAGTCAACTTTATCAAAAAAAGGAAAGAAAAATCTCAAATTCATGCAATGAGGAATAAAAAGGGTGAAATCACTACAGATCCTGTGGAAATTTTTCAGAAGATCTTCAATATCTACTTCAAAAATCTTTACTCTTGGGCCAGTGAGATGGCTCAGAGGCCTAAGCGCCTGCCTGGCAAGCACGAGGTCCTGAGTTCGACTCCCAGAACCCATATAAAGGAAAAAAAGGGCCGGTGATATCGCTTAGCAGCATAAGTGCCTGCTGGCAAGCTCAAGGTCCTGAGGTCAACTCCCAGTACCCACATCAAAAAAAAAAAAAAAAAAAAAAAAAAAAGAATCTTTACTCTCATAGGATGGAAAACACAGAAGAAATGGACAGATTCCTAGAAATGTACAAATTATCAAAGCTGAATCAAGAAGATGTAAAAATCCTACATAAACAAATATCAGTTAATGAAATTGAAAACATAATTAAAAATTACCAACAAAGAAAAGCCTAGGTCCTGATGGATTCATGGCTGAATTCTATAAGAAATTTAGAGAAGATTTAACACCAACACTACTCAAACTCTTTAACAAAATTGAAAGGGAAGCAATTATCCCTAACTCATTCCTGGAGGCAAGTATTACCCTGATACCAAAACTAGAGAAAGACCCAAGCAAAAAAGAGAACTACAGGCCAATGTCCCTCATGAACATAAGTGAAAATATCCTCAATAACATACTAGCAAACAGAATGCAGCAAATCATCAAGAAGATTATACAACATGACCAGGTGGGATTCATCCCAGGGATGCAGGGATGGCTCAACATATGCAACTCTATAAACGTAATACACCATATTACAGAGCCAAAGACAAAAATCACATGATCATCTCAATAGATATAGAAAAGCTTTTGATAAAGTCCAACACTCATTCATGATAAAAACCCTACAGAAAGTCAGAATAGATGGTCTTTACCTCAATCAGATAAAAGCCATCTATGACAAACCAACAGCCAACATCATACTAAATGATCAAAGACTGAAAGCTTTCACTCTAAAATCAGGAACAACACAAAGATGTCCACTATCACCACTCCTATTCAATATAGTTCTGGAAACATTAGCCAGAGCAATTAGACAAGAGAAAGAAATAAAAGAAATAAGTATAAGAAAGGGAGTTAAATTATCATTATTTGCAGCTGATGTAATACTCTACATAGAAGATCCCAAATACTCCCCCAAAAGACTTCTAGATTTAATAACCAAGTTCAGTGGCATAGCTGGATACAAAGTCAACACTCAAAAATCAATAACGTTCCTGTACACAAACAAGAGACTCACAGAGAGAGAAATTAGGGAAACCACACCTTTCACAATAGCTTCCAAAAAAATGAAATACTTAGGAATCAATCTAACAAAGGAAGTAAAAGATCTATGCATTGTAAATTACAATACTCTGAAAAAGATGATCGAAGAGGATATTGGAAAATGGAAAGATATCCTTTGCTCATGGATAAGAAGATTGAATGTTGTGAAAATGGCTATGCTCCCAAATCTGTAGTACAGATATAATGCAATCCCAATCAAAATACCATTAGCATACCTCACAGAGCTAGAGAAAACATTCCTAAAATTCATTTGGAACCATAAGAGACTTAGAATAGCAAAGGCAATCCTGGGCAACAAAGGCAAGGCAGGGGGCATCACAGTCCCTGACCTGAAATTATACTACAAAGCTACTGTGATAAAATCAGCATGGTACTGGCAAAAAAAAAAAAAAAAACCTACAAAAACAGACCTGAGGATCATTGGAACAGATTAGAAGATGCAGACACAACTCCAAACACACTCAGCCATCTTATCTTTGACAAAGGGGCCAAACACGTCCACTGGAAGAAAGAAAGCCTCTTTAATAAATGGTGCTGGAAAAACTGGCTTTTCACATGCCGAAGACTAAAACTAGACCCATGTCTATCACCATGCACTAAAGTCAAAATGTATCAAAGATCTAAATATTAAAACAGAAACACTGAATCTATTGGAAGAGAAAGTAGGAAAAAGTTTTGAAGACACAGGTGTAGGCAGAGAGTTCATGAACAAAAACCGAACTGCACAGGAAGTACTTCAAAGAATCAACAACTGGGATCTCATCTTATTAAAAAGTTTTTGCACATCGAAAGAAATCACCACAGAGTAAATAGAGAACTCACAGAGTGGGAAAAAATTTTAGCCAACTGTCCCTCAAAGGACTTCTATCTAGAACATATAAAGAATTGAAAAAAATCAGGCCCCCCAAATTCAAAGACTCAATTCAAAAATGGGCATCTGAGGTGAATACACACTTCTCAGATGAAGAAATACAAATGGCAAATAAATATATGAAAAAATGTTCAACATCATTGGTCATTTGAAAAATGAAAATTAAAACAACACTGAGATTCCATCTCACCCCAGAAAGAATGGCTGTTATCAAGAAGTCAACTAATAACAAATGCTTGTGGGGCTGTCAGGGAAAAGGAACCTTTCTCCACTGTTGGTGGGAGTGAAGACTGGTGCAACCACTGTGGAAATCAGTGTGGAGATTCCTCAAAAAACTAGGGTTGGAGGTTCCATTTGACCCAGCTATTCCCCTTCTGGGTATTTTTCCAGAAGAATTAAAATCACCATACCACAGTGATATATGTGCACCCACGTTTATAGCAGCACAATTTGTAATAGCTAAATCTTGGAAACAACCCAAATGCTCATCAACTGAGGGATGGATAAAAAGGATGTGGTATTTTTATACAATGGAATACTACTCAACTATAAAGAAGGATAAACTTGAGGCTTTTATAGGCAAATGGATGCAACTTGAGACCTTATTCATAAGTGAAATAAATCAGACTCACATGTGTAAACGTTGTATTGTCTCCCTCTTGTAAGAAACCCAAAGAGTAAATAACATCCAAAACATACAGTAGATATTGTGAAAGGGGAAGAAACTGCTCAAAAGGAAAGAACAACTTGGATGGGGAAAAGAGAAAAGAAGGAAGGGAAAAGAATTATACACACACACACACAAACACAAGATAACTAAGATAATTATACTACTAATTTCTTTTAGTTCATTGAAAAGAACAGTTTGTGCTTATATTGTTTGATCAATTTTTATGCCTATATCTTATAATCTGAGCAACTACTTTGAAGATAACAATACACAATATATTAACCATTGTTAATCTCCTATTACCTTGTTTTGAAATTCTCTATCATTGTTTTTATTGTTTTTTCTCTTTAAAATTTAAAATAAGGAGGGGAGGACACTGGCCTCGCGTTCAGTCGCACAGTGTTAGTTGTGCCACGTCTCCGGATTGGGAGACACTCTCTGGTCATTGGCCCTTAGAGCAGTCACTGGAGGACCCAGGAAGGACCAGGCAGGGCTTTTACTGGGGGATTAGCTCTGCCTGCCCTGAGCTCAGGGGAAGCTTCTTGTCCTTCCTCTTCCCTGGGCCTCCTGCTGGAGTCCGCCCCCAGCACCTCATGTCCACCTGGCCATGACGTCAAGTCTCAGTTAAGCCAAGGGGCTGACGATCCTTTCAACTATTCAGGCTGTTCAGGAAGCCTATGTGTTGCTTCAGAACAAACCAGCAGCCTTCTTAGTCCATGGGTTTCATGGACGCAGGTTGTACGGTGCTGGCCTGTTGCAGGGCTCACAGCACCTTGTCCTTTAGGCTTCCCAAAGTGGCAGCTATGCCAGCTGTGGACAGCTACCCCCCATGTCTGCCAGCTGTGTGAGCAGAGCTGCTCCACGGGCACAAACCAGGAAGCCGTAGAACATTTCCTCGGCAAGCCCTGCTTCCTCTGGATTTCTAGAATTCCTGTTCTTATTTCTTCTGTATTCTCAGTATCTTGCACAGAATCTGAAAAAGGTAGGTTCTCAACAGATGATTCCCAAATAAATATACCTGCATTTCCCTGAAAATAAGACCTAACTAGAAATCAAAAATGCCAGCCCCAGCCAACCTACCCTCCTGGCCTTACCTGCCTTACAGAGCAGCCACAGAGCAAGAGAACAGTGAGGGGTAATCTGCATGACACTGGCCATCACCGAGGTTTGACAAGCTACTAATTACAGCTGGAGGTTATTTTCCAGTTAGATCTTATCTTCAGGGAAATAAGGTAATGATTCTATCTTCAGGATCCAATTATGACTGGATAAAGTCTGACCTAGTGTCTCTGCTTCTTTACAGAGACAAGCTCATTACATTTCCCCACGGTTCCCAAGAACTCACCTGGTACTCAGTGGCCACTTCCTCAGCAGAAAGGCAGCACCTCCTCAGGCCTCAAGTCAGAGCTCAGAGCGCTCTGCCCCCAGGCCCTCTCGGACCTAATTTAATGCAGACCTTCTTCTTTCTTTGTTGGCTGCCTTCCTCCATCCTTCTCTCTCTCTCTTTTCTGACCAAGGTGACCAATTACCTTGTTTGCTCAAGTCTGAGGGGTCTCCAGGACCCAGTACCTTCAGTGCTGAAGCCAGGAAAGTTCTAGACAAATCTGGTTGGGTTGGTCATACTGTACACCCTTTCCTTTCCAGAAACATTTAATGAACCGTGGTGTGAGACCTTGGGGGGCATACCCAGAATAAGACACAGCGCTGCTCTCAGCCACCTCACAGTCTGTGACAGACGGTGGTCAAGATGTCATGGCACGCAGAGGAGAGGCCTCATCTCAGCCAGAAGACAAAAGAAAGGATGAAGTACAGCTAGAAAAGCTTTCCTTCAGGAAGTGATATTTAAAAACATCAGAATCATAAAGTCATTCAGATTAGTCAGAATTCTCAAGACGGGGAGGTTACTCTGACAGTAACCACTTTTGCAGGGACTGTAGCATTCCTGACGAATCAGAGGGGATTTGTGTAGGCTGACCGTGTTGTAGAAGGAGTAATATTACTACAGCGAGGCAAGTAAAGACCCAGACCCCGGCAGGCTGTGTTGATTTACTTTAGTAAGGGAAGCAGAGCTAATTACAGAACCAACTTCCCTTTCCTTGGGAGTGAGGAAATGTTCATCACTTTTCTTCCCCTCCTCATCAGTGTGGTCTCTTCCTGCTCTATCTTATGTCTACCTTTCCCACATCAAAAACATATATATATGCTGACACTGGGGTTGGAAGTCACTAGTGCCCTGTGCCTACCGTTTCAGATTCTGAACTCCACATTGGTATGCAGGCCCATTTTGAGAGCAAACCCAGGTCCTTTAAGTCCCCCCTTCTATCCCAGGCAGAGCTCTGTTCACATCCTGGTACTTGGTCAGTATTCTTATCCTGCTTTTGAAATCAGGATAGCATCTGGCCTTTCTGAGTTTTCAGGCTTTACAGACTCCCTGCCCTGGGAATCTTTGCTGGCTCTGGTGGTTGCTTCTGAATTTCAATGCTGTGGCCATCTTTCAAGTCCATGGTAGGCTAGACTGCCCGCAATGTGTGCATGTGCCAGCTTACTCAGTGTGGCACTGCTTGTGGCTCCACCTCACATTAGCTTGGCTGTCCAGGGGGAAAGGAATGGAATGGAGTGATCCCTGGTGAGTTTGTTCATTTACATAGAGCAGTCTGTGTTTACTTATGGTTCAAGGCCTTTAGGGTTTCTCTAAATTTGACTAGGTCCATTATTTCTCTGTAGCTCTGAGTTCAGGGACAATTAAAAGTGATGGGTTCTGGTCAAATTTAGAATGTTTATCCTATTCATCATTATTATATTCAAATTTAGGATTTTTATTCTGTTCATTGGATTTTAAGATTTTCCTTGGACATTGCATCTCACTCAAGAAAGAATGGCTATCATCAAGAAATCAACCAATAACAAATGCTGGAGGGGCTGTGGGGAAAAAGGAACACTTCTCCACTGTTGGTGGGAGTGTCAACTGGTACAACCACTGTGGAAATCAGTGTGGAGATTCCTCAAAAAACTAGGGTTGGAGGTTCCATTTGACCCAGCTATTCCCCTTCTGGGTATTTTTCCAGAAGAATTAAAATCACCATACCACAGTGATATATGTGCACCCACGTTTATAGCAGCACAATTTGTAATAGCTAAATCTTGGAAACAACCCAAATGCCCATCAATAGAGGAATGGAAAAAAAAGATGTGGTATTTTATACAATGGAGTACTACTCAGCTATAAAAAATGATAAACTTGAGACTTTTATAGGTAAATGGATGCAACTTGAGACCATACTCTAAGTGAAATAAACCAGACACACATGTGTAAACATTGTATTTTCTCCCTAGTGTGAGAAGCTGAAAGAGTAAATAAAATCCAAAATGTACAATACATATTGTAAAATGGGAATAAACTTCAAAAGGAAAGAGAAACTGGGGTGGGGGAATAGAGAAAACAAGGAAGGGAAAAGCAAAAATGTATATATATATTTTTTTTAATATAAAAGATAGTTATACTACTAGTTTCTCTTAGTTGATTGAAAAGAAAGGTTTTTGCTAATATTTTTGGACAGTTGAATGCCAATATCTTGTACTCTGACTAACTAAAGATAATAATACGCAGTGTATTAACCTTTGTTACCCTCCTGTTATCTTGTTTGAAATTTTGTTCTATTTTTTCTCTTTAAAATAAAAAAAAAGAAAAAATATTTTCCTTGTCCTACATCTACCTACACCTTAACAACATATACTCTTTTATATTAATAGTCACTTTCTTGTCACTGGGACAAAACACTGACATTAGCAACTTAAAGGAGGAGAGGTTTATTTTTGCTCACGGTTTTAGAGGGTTCAGTCCATGGTCAGCTGGTGCTAAGGCACAAGCAGAATGGTGGAAGGGGATGAGAGAGGAAAGCTGTTCAACCCATGGCAACCAGGAAGTAGACAGAGGAGGGAGGAGCTGGGGATAAGAATGTACCCTTCAACGTCGCGAGCCCAGTGATTCACTCCTCCAACAAGGCCCAACCTCCTAACAGTACCGACGGCTTCTGAACTCATCAATGGATTGATCCACTGATGAGCACTGTGTCCCCATGACCCAACAACCTTTCAAAAGCCCCACCTCTGGACACATGAGTCTTTTGGGGGACATTTTAGATCTAAACCATAACATCTGACTTGCATCCTGGAGAAATCTTGGTACAGAGTGAGATGTCTTTATCTGGTAAAGAAATGGGTTCCATGAGTCTTTTTTTTTTTTAATGTGGGTACCGGGAGTCGACCTCAGGACCCAGCGCTTGTCAGCAAGCGCCTGTGCCTCTGAGTGATATCACCGGCCCTTTTTTTCCTTTATGTGGGTTCCAGGAGTTGAACTCAGGACCTCGTGCTTGCCGGGAAGGCGCTTATGCCGCCGAGCTATCTCACCAGCCCTCCCATGAGTCTTTTATAAGATGGCAGGTAGCTGCATCTCTGGCTCAGCCGCTTTGATGGTTGCATTCTCTAGGACTTGTTAAGTGCATTAGCAGAGCCTAGCTATATAGGAAGTGGGGGTTGGGTTCCCCATTTTCTCAAGAGCCAGGAAGCTCTTTGAGTCCTACTTTTTTCATCTGCACACATAGCTGCTGGCTTTCTGGAATAGCCCAGCTTCTCAAGAGTGAGGCCACCAAACCCAGAGGACATCTTGGACTTGGGCAGGTACTCCTTTCCATGCTACTATACCAAGATGCCAAGGAGAAATGAAAAGGTAGGGAGCTCTTGTTATAGGACCTTTCTACTTTCATTATGAAATGCTGCCCTCCTACAGGAGCCTCCCTTTGACTTTTCTTTTTAGCTGAGTTCCTCTGCAATTTCTTATAGAACTTCTTCCTAGCAGATGTTTTCCCCAGAGCAACTTCAGCATCAGTAACCTGCTCCTTATGGATCAAATAATTCATCAAGGTTCTGAACTGGATTTATGATATCACTCTACCATTATGGGGAAAGACCCTTTTCCAATGCATATAGCTTCCCTTTTTTGAAATATGTTTAGTTGTGATTACAACTGCAAGGACAATAAAGGAAAAGATTATGTTGAAATCACAAGGAAACAGGTTTAGCTCCCGAGACTGGCATACAAGTATGGAACAAGGAGCTCTCATGGCCTGGTGAGGCCCAGCATCAAAACCAAAGCACCTTTCAGTGCGAATAACTCACACTTGTGCTTTGAGGATGTGTGCAGTGGCAGCATTGGTGACGGAGATGACGAGGAGGAATATGCCACCTGCAGTGATGGGTTTGAATGTTTGACCAAATGCGGTGTGTGCTGATTAGGTTACTGAAACCTTTACACCAGGCATGCCTGATACTTTTGTGGCCACTGATATCTTGGATTGATTGACAGTAGCTGCTTAAGTCAGAAGAATTCTGGAATTGCATCCAGGGTCACCTGCAAACTACGCTATGGTCAATTAGTGGTGTTGGATATCACCTAGGAAGGAGGGGGAAGGGAAGCCAGGACTCTTATACTACCACCCACGCAGCTTAACCTAGGGTTTATTTGTATATTGTTCTCTTTGCAAGGAGGTGTATCATCTTAGCAACGGTCTTCTGTGCAGGGCTATTGATGACACAGCACCCTTCATTGCTCTACAATCCTCTGCTGGGAACCTGCCTTCTTCTTTGTCTACATTATCTTTAATACTTCAGGAGGGTCCAGGCAGTGGCCTTTCTCAGAGTAACCTTGTGTCCCACCACCCACCCTTCTCCTTGCTTTAGGGTAGGTACATAGTTTTTCAGCAACAGGGCTGCTGTCATGATGATTTCAAGTGATTTAGCCTAAAGACAACTCCTACTCTCTGAGTAATATCCATGAAAATTTAATGCAGTATCTCAAGTGAGTCACACTTTCCTTGTGGATGTGATTTGCAATGTCGAGATTGAACCTCACCAGGGTTTCCTTCTGAAAGAGAACTTCCGGAAAGCAACAGGCAGACAGCTGACCATCCTTCCCGGAAAAAGAAAAGCCTCCTATAAAATAGCAAGAGTGCAAGCAAGATTTCTAGAGAAATAAAATTGCACCTTATAGAATGAGGATAGATTTTGAGGAAAGACTAAAATCCACAGTGTACCTAAGAGATAGCAAAACTCACTATTTAAAATCAAACTATATTCTCAAATAATGACTTATTTGAATCTCATAATAGCCTGTGGGCCTGCTCCAGCGATATGTTTTGTAGACATAATCGTCTGCTTTATAATTGGAAGCAGGGAGGGAGGATGTCAGTGAGTTTTGTCTCAGGTCACCTGCCAGTGAACGATGTGGGGCCTGGTCTCCTGGTCACTCTTAGTGCGGTGCTCTGCTGTTCCTACCTGGGATATAAGAATTCCTATCGTCCACTTACGTTTCTTTCAGAGAAGTGCATTTTTAAGAGAATGAGTATCAAAAATTGTTCTAGTTTTATTTTATAATACATTTGAAGTTTTTTAAGGTTAAAAAAAAATCAAACTGAGGGGCAGAGGAAAAAAGAGAAGAAAAGGAACAGAATAAGACACGCACAAAGAGACAGGTGTGCCCAAGATGTGCATGGAGTAACATACGGCGTGGCTGGTGAGGGTGTAAAAATGTGCTCATGTCTTTCACAAATGTAAGTGGAAATAAGGGATAATAAGGGAAATAAGGGAATAATACTTCTCCTAAAACCAGGTGACAGGGACAATAAAATCTGGGCCAGGAACCAGGTCCCTGAACACTGGCCTTAAGGCAGGGAAATACATTGCTTTGGTGCTGCAATGTTTAACTCCTGGGACCAAGCTCTTTCCCTGGTCGTGGTTCTTTCTTTCGGTGCTGTAGCAACTGGAGAGCACGTGGAACCCAAAGAGTAAGGGAGAGCAAAGCTGGGTGAGCAGAACCTAGAGCCACGGCCCCAGAGTCTCAGCCTTCCTGTGCATTCAGTCACTTGGGAATCCAGACACGCGTGAGCCGAATCCCAGAGTGAGTCTAATGTGCTGCAAGGTTCAAAATTCTGATTTAAGAGTTTTGCTTGAAAAGCCTGGTGGAAGTGAGTAAATAGTGAGCCTGGGGAATGCCATCCAAGCCTTCCTGTGGAGAAGGGGTTAGAAACCAAAGATGGAGAGAACTCCAGAGGTCAGAATGTAGGCCCTTGGTGGCCAGAAGTGGCCTCTCTTTGATTGCAATTCTGGGGGCAAAGGTAGAGGGTTTATCAAGGGACTTCTTTGGGAAGCTTAGTGTAAAACTTCTGGCCTTTTGTCTTAAGTAATCTGTATTCCATGGGAAATATTCAGAGGGGAGGAGAAGAGGTTAGAGCCTCCTTCCATTTGGGTGTTGGTGCCCCTGGGCCTTACCCAGCAGCAGTATGGGAGGAATTCTCACCGGAAGGAGCGCACTTTCCTGTGGGACTCCCGAACTGGCCCTCTTCTTCAAGAAGGCAAGCACCTTGCCGTGACCGGAACCGCCATAGGATGGCAGATGTGACCAGAAAAGACTGGAGAAAGTGGGCGGGAAGAGGGCCAAGACAAGGCTGTCCTCTCAGACAACATGAAGTTGCCATGGTCATGACATAGCCAGAGGCAGCACAGTGACAGAGGACAAATAAATTCCTGGGCCCTTAACTTGTCACCCACTAAAAGCATAATTTGTAGTTGTAAAAGTGATCTGTAAATGTGTTTGACCCCACAGTCATTGAGATGAGCCATTTGTCAGCCACCATGTCTTCAAGTCACCCACATTAAACTTGGTGAAAGCCCACTTCTTGGAGGCCTGGATATTTTGGCAGCCAGAGAACTTAGAGCTGACCCCGTGTAGACCTCGGGCACATGCTCCTTGTTCTACAGAGTGGCGCCAATGGGCATGACAAGTTCACCAGAGGGGATCCTGGCCACTTGTGCCATGGATCTCTCCAAAGATGCCTATCTGCCTGTCTGGCACCTAGGTCAGGTACAGCTCAAGGCTGAGACATGGACGTCCATCGGTAACCCAGACAACCACAGCCTGTGCGCACTGTGGAGGAGGCTAACGTTTGCAGTCATTTCACTTCAGGTCCCCATGGAGGAAGGAGAATGGTGGGCTTCATGGGCAGCAGAGTGTAGAGCAGTTCTCAAGGTGACATTTAAAATCATAACCTGGAGATAGAGGGCAGGAGGGCTAGGAACAAGAGATCTCATGGGCTGACCTCATCCCGTGGGTACAGGGCCAGCAGGCTCAGGAGGGGTCGAGGGACCACAGCACTGGCTGTCACTGCTGCTCAGAAAACATAGCTTGACACCCAGGGAAAAGATCTGTGGTGCTGAAGTCCCTTCTGGGAGGCCCGCATCATTCTGCAATTGAGTGTCCACGTGGGCCTGAGGATAGGATTTTTCTACTGATGAGAAAATTCTTGTCTTCTCAGTGGCTCCTGAGTAAGCTTTTGGAGTGCGTCTGGAGCCTCAGAAAGCTTGCCCCCTTCTGAATGAAGCATTCTGCATGTGCCCTGAGGAACAATGATTTGGAAGTTAGGTCTCCTTTGCTCAGAGCTGGGCTTTTTCTCCCCCTAGCATATAAAAAGTTTCCAGTCTGCCTCGCCCCTGCTCTGATGCTGTTGATTAACCTCATTCTGCGGGAGAGCTTAGAGCCTGGCCTGGCCTGAGCTGTCTGTGAGACGAGGCAGTTGTATTGGTCAGGACAATTACAGAGATGGATCAGCGCATCAGAGGCTTTGCAGCTGCAAGTGAGGGCGATGAGGTTAGAGGCCTTTGGACAGGTGGATTAGTGCTGTTGAATGGGCTCACTCCAACAAAGGGAATAAAGACAGCTTTAATCAAGACTGAGCCTCTTTGCTCAGCCAGGCGGCAGTGTCAGAGCCTGAGAATGTCTGACTGGGAGGCGATGGGGGGCGATGGTCCAGCTGGCCTTGTGAGACGGGGCTCTGCACCAGCATGGGACGGGAGCATGGTCAAGAGATGGAGGCCGGGGAGGAGAAAATCTAGGTCAGCTCCCATTGCTTCCTGAGGATTTCAGATTTTTTCTTTGTTTTTGCAGTGCTGCAGATGGAGCATAGGGCTACACCCCTAGCCACAAGGATTCCAGTTTCGAACTTTTCATTTGGGTCCAGATAGAAGCTCGGGCCCAAGTCTATGAACGTGTTTTTAGGTGACTCCAGCGGCTGCCAAGAAATAGGTGGTTAGTGCAAGGGTCCAGCTCATTTGGAGTGACTGTGGTTTTCTAGCCCTGTTTCATCTCCAAGGCTCAGCTGATGGGCTCTGGCCCTTCTATAGAGTAAGGATCTTGTCAGGGTGGGCACGGGCTGTAGATTGGTGGCCCTCCTGCACGTGCTCCTCCTCCTGTGTTTTCTGGAAAGAGGACTTGGTCTGAAGTTTCCTGGGCGCTTCTCTGATGGAAGCACTAGGACCTTTAGAATAATCAAAAGCATTTACTCCTTCTGGTTGGGGAAATCAAGGCAAGCAAACCGACCTGTGTCTTTAAAGAGAGGTAGAAACTCTATGAAGTTTCTCAAATCGATGGCGTCTTGAAATTGTATATGGGGAGCAATTAAAAATATTAATCTCTGGGTTCTATCTACTTGGAGATCTCTCGCTGTTCTACCCAGAGATCTCTCACTGAATCGGCTGGGGCGCGTCTCAGGCATCATTGTTTCTTCATCTCCCTGGGTGAAGCACCGTGTGGCCAGAGCTAAGCCTGCTATCAGGCCTCAGCTGGAAGGAGGGTGTCCAGGTGTGTGTGTGCACCCTCTCTGCGTGTAGACTCTGACCTCCTGCAGAGCTGGGACCGGGCCCCGCATCCTGGCATCTTCTCCTGCACCTGTGGTCCGGGGAGAATTGTTCTCAGCAAAATTTCAGTATGTGTCGGGTGCATGCCAAAGAGCATCGTTCCCTTAGACCCCTCATCCCTGAGGCAGGGACTACTACTTTGAATATGCTGCAATGCAGAAGCCCTCTGAGGAAAATCCAGGCCAGCTGGACCTGTCGCAATACACTCAAGGCCACCCTAACTTTTTAAGGAATGTCTAGATGGAAGCACCGTCCAGACAACCCAAGGCAGAAGTTTTTAGGGTGGAGGTCTTTGTTTTTGTTATTGGTCAAGCATCTGAGAAAGAAAACAGAGAAGCCTCTTCCTAGGCATATGGTTTGGTTCTGTGACTTGCAGGGGAGAATTCTCTCCTTGTCCCGGATCATTGTCTGAATACTTCTGGAAGGATTCTCTGCCATTATTCCCCGTACACATTATGATCCAAATACCTGTAGTCTGAGCACTCTGATAAGGAAGGTTTGTTAAGAAAACTAATAAAATCTCCAGAAAAGTACAGGGGTACCAAGAAGAACCAGTCAGCGGAGCTCAGAACAAAACCTTCCAGTACAAGCTACCGCTGCTAAACAGCACCGTGGCCTGGAGATTTTCATTTTAAAACAACAATAAACACAGCATCGAGGAGCGTTGTGGACTTTGAGAAGTTGAAAACACCGCAGTGAAGGGTGACAACCAAGAGTATGATGAGATGGGATGGAGCTTCAGTATTTGGTGCCTGAATTTTTATGAAAAGTACATTTCTTGATGACAAGGACATTTCTTGGCTTCTTCTCGCCCTTTTTTCTTTTCTTTCTCTTTCCCTCTTTTCCTTTTGTTCCATAAACACTAATTGAGCTAAGAAACAAAGTGCACAATTCACGTTTACTTGAGGTCACCGTGTAATAGTGGGGGCAGGAACGGCTGCAGAGGCCAGCACAGGCTAGCGCGTAGGGCGTCCTGAAGTGGAGGGGGCGGGAAGGAGATGGCGAGGTCCGAAGGTGAGGAGAAGCCTCGCAGAAGAACTTGAAACAGGCTCGCACAGTCTGAGAGGACTCTTGGGCCCTTTCCTTCTCAGTCGCTCATGGAATCCTTAACCAGGCAGGTGTTTCATGACCTTTCTTAGCTCTCCATGGTCATTCCATTGCCAGGTAGCTCGGGCGTTAAGTCAGGCAGCAGATAAAATCTGATTGGTCAGTAGTGATCAGGAGGACCTTGCTTATGAAACAAGCTTGGCTGAGTGAACTAGGTAATTGAGTGGCCAGACAGACAGGCTTCAGGCAAGGCTGGTGCAGGGGCTCACAGGACCCCATCCACGCTCTGTCTCTGGGCTGCCCTCCCTCAGGCATGGCCTTTCTTGTGGCAGGCTCTCCCCTTGCAGACTGACAGCTCTAAGCTCCCGTGTGCTCGGCAGCCCAGGCAGAGGACAAGGCTCTTTCCTCCTCATCTCTGCAACTCAGTAGCCCAGCTTGAGTCTGTGAGATCCCCGAACTCATCACGGTGGCTGAGGATGGAACTGACTGGTAGACCAGGCCCTTGGGACCACTATGAGTGTCTGTATGGGGTTGTCCCCAAAGCAAAATTAAGGGACCAAGACCAGAAGAAGGGGCAATGGGCTCTGAGCAATTACGAACAACTGAAGTCTACTTGAGTACAAAGCATTTACTTGTATAAGTCAGAAGGAAGAAAGTGCATAGTAAAAAACAAAGGAGAAAAATGAAAATTCCCCTGTAATCACACTGCACAGATGCAATGAACATATTTGCATTCACATATTTTTTCCCTGTTCCCAAGCTAAAATGTACCTAAAATCTGTAAAGTTTTTATCCAATGACCCTATTTTTCTGTTTTCCTTAGCTACATAGCAGGATCAACTCTCTTAAAAAAAAGGGTACAGTCCTTCAAGTGTTTGAAGATGGCTTTCATGTCATTGCTTTTTTTTAAATCCAATGTTCTAACTGTGTGTTAGTTGTCCTGGTTCCAACTGAGTTGGAACAGTTGTCCATAGAGAGTTCATGACCCTCCACCATCCTATGACATGGAAGTGACCCTTTCCAGGGCTTGCTCCAGTTTGTCCAGATCAGACCCCAATCCCTGACTAGTGTGGATGGGCAGCAGGGGGAAGCCACTTCCTTTGCTTTACACGCCACATCTCTATTCATGAAGCCTACTGTGACATCACTCTCTTGGCAGCTTGGACCCTCTGCTGCTTCAGATGGAACCTATTATGGCTCACATCTAGATGTCACCCCAAAGCCTCATGCACTCATAGGTGGTGCTTTGGGAGGTGACTGGATCATGGGTGTGTGATACTGGACTGGTCTACTAGTCCATGTTATCCACTGTGGGCAGATAAGGGATTTACTGAAAAGACCCACCCTGGGTGGGGGTGGCACCAACCAATAGGCTTGTAGCCTGGATGGAATAAAAAGGGAAAGAAGGAAGGCTTGCTGCTTTCTGCCTGCAATGCCATGGACTGTTTCTCATCTACTGTGCTCCTCTGCCATGTATGCTGCCCTGCATTAGAGCCACCCAACTATGGACTGAAACTTCTACAAACTGTGAGCCAAAATAAACCTTACCTTGTTTAACTTGTGTGTGTTGGGTATTTTGTGCCAGCAATGAGAAAGTATCTAAGACAGAGCCCAAACTTCATCCAAATTCCTGAAAGCTGAAGTATTCCCTAATAGTTTGCTTCTACCCCTTTGAATTCATGCTTTGAACCTCAATGTCTTAGTCTTTGCTAAGCTTTTTGGTTGGTTTTCTATTATAGTTTTGGTTTTGTTCCAGCCCTAGAGGTCATTTAGAACTCTCTCCTGCTGTTCACATATCTGCTTTCCCTACAAATTGTGGGCCAGAGGCATATGCCCTCAAGGTGCGTGTCACAGGTGGCCTGACCAGGCCTTGGGCTGCAGCTCACCTACAGAGTGTGCACTTTGAGTGGTATTGATCTGTTAATCAGAGCTCTTGGAATGTGATGATGGGACCAGCTCAGTGTGCTGTAACTCTGGGCCATGCACTCTATTTCTTGGTCTTGGCCACAAGAGGCAAGAACATGGGTTAGACGGAGTTAAAAGTGGATAGAATTTCGGTGCAGATGAGGATAGTGTTCTAGGTGTTAGAGCTCCACAGATAGGACACGAGAGAGGGGCAAGGCAGCTGCTTGGACAGAAAAGCCCCTGGAGCAGAGAAGGTAGGGAAGAAATGGATTGTACCAGATCCCCAAGGGCCTAAATGTCATGCAGGGGAGTTGCCCTTTTGGGAATTCATGAGGAGCTTAGCATGCAAAGATTCTAGAGCACAGCCTGAGAGGTTCTTATGGGAAAAGTTTCCCTGTAGGGACACTTGGCTTCAGGGAACAGAAGCTGGCTGAGAACGCACTAGAATCCAGATAAGGGCAGGTAAGACCCCAAGCCAGGAGGTAATGGTGGAGGGGATGAGCACAGGCGAAGAGAGAGAAGGCATTTTGAGATCAAGTCTACAAGACTTGGCAATCGTGTGTTGGGGATGAGTTGGTAGGAGAAGGTATGGAATGCAGAACAGCAAGAAAGAAGGACTAATTAAGGGTAATTCCAGGGCTCCAGGATAGGGGAAACTGGAAAATGTGAATACCTTGACCAAAGTTAGAATAGTTGGAAAGGGTGATTGATTTGGAAAAAGAATTGGGAAAGACGAGCTCGATTTTAGATACGTCAGAGATACTGAGGGGATTGTAATGAAGGTGGAATCGGAGGTGAGAATTTGGATCATTATATTGGAATGAGAATCAGAGCTACAGAGTTGGTTGTGCTCAGTGTAGAAGAGAGCGTAACAATTGATGAGAACTCTAGATGGGCAAGTTTCAACTGCAAAGCGTCCTACAGTGGAGATTTCTAGTACTATCAACAGAACTGCACATATGGGACAGGAGGATGACAACAACAATAAAGCACTGAAGGCAAAGGAAAATGTAGGAGGAGACCTGAGCAGATCATAATGACTATAATTAGTCAGGGTTCTATTTCTATTTTTATAAGTGATGGGAAATGCAATTCAAGCTGGTTTAATACAAAAATGAATATATTGCTTCACTTGACTGGTAAATCTAGGGTAGCCCAAGCTCAGAAGCATTTAGGGGCTTAAAAATGTTGATGATTTTGCTCTACTCACTTTAATCTGCTTTCCTATGTTGGCTCAGGAATTTTTTCCTTATGGTAACAAAACAGTTGTCAGGAGTGCCACTCTATTTTCTCCAGCAAAATCACAGTTTCCCTCCACACAGTGAAGGTCACTGTGGAGAGCTGACTAGCTCTGGTGTCACGGCCCTTGCTTGCCTACCTCTAAGCCAATCTCTGTGGCCAGGGGGCTGTTACCCTTTGATGCTTAAACTAAGTCAGCCCTCATCTCTCAAGCCACAAGCAGAGTGTGCAATACCTAAACTACATGGACTGAGAACAGGAGGGGGTTGGTTCCCAGAGGGAAACTGCGGTGCTCTTCCAAGAAGGTGGAACGGAAGCAACAGAAATGATTACTATCCGTGACAGAAAGAAGCACAGGAAAGAAGCCGGAAGTGGTCAGAGTGCAAGGGAACAGGAAGATTGATGGAGGTGCGAAGGGAATGGCCAGACTTTAGACATGATCATTGAGTCATTTGCTTCTTTAAAACGTCAGAAATATGGGAAGAAAACAGATTTTAGTGGGTGAGGGGGTGAGTGGGAATAGAAACACTGTAATAGCTTAGAGTTGTTTTAAAGGAGCCCATCAGTGACACCAAGTGGAGAGACTAGCTCCACCCCAATTCTGCCCCACGGTCACTGAGCTAGGCCCTGAGAGTGTGAGAAGAAAACTCCCAGAGTACATCTTCCAGAATCTCGAAGGTTAGGATGAAGGAGAGAACTGTAAATAAATAAATCATGAGGAGAAAGAGCAGTTAATGACCCCCAGGTTTTAGAATGGGAGGATTCAGCAGTGAGAAGCTGAGATGAGGTCAGGGTTGTCACAGAAGAGAGGGAGATGACATCAATCCAGGCGTTTCAGGAAAGGCTCTTTAGGGGAGGTGGTGCCTGAGACGTTTTTTTTTTTTTTGTGGGTACCGGGGGGTCGACCTCAGGACCTCGTGCGCCAGCAGGCGCCCGTGCCGCTGAGCGATATCACCGGCCCCTTTTTCGTATGTGGGTTCCGGGAGTCGAACTCGGGCCCTCGTGCTTGCTGGGCAAGTGCTTAAGCCGTTGAGCCATCTCACCGGCCCCCCTGAAACAGGTTTTGTAGGATGAATGGGAGTTCATTTTGGGAAGCAAAATAAGGAAAGAAATGTCAAGCAGAAGCCAAGCATTTCTTTCAGAGGCTTGGGGGTGCATATTGCTGGAGTGGACAGGACAGAGGTAGGAAGGGTGTGGAGAAGGGCCTGTGTGACACGCTGAGGAACTGGGGCTCTGTCCAGTGGGTGATCAGTGGTAGAAAGGATTTAAGTCAGGCAGAGATAGCATCAGGTGAGGAGGTAGGAAGAAAGTCTGGCACTACGGGCAGAGAGGCAGGAGCATCAGAGGGGTCAGTTCACGTGGTGGGAAGGAGGGACACAGTCCAACACCACTGCAGGACAGGGGCAAGGGATGCAGGGGAGGCTCATCAGAAATAGGGAGAACAGGTAAGATTTGATGATTCTTGGATGGGGGAGTGGAAAAGAGGGAAACTTTGGAGGCAAAGGATGGGGCTCAGGGAAGGGACAGTGCAGGGGGCAGCCCCCAGGGAGGCGGGACACTGGGCCCCAGTTTGGTGGATGAGAGCCAGGCTGAGCATTGATGCGGAGCTGGGACAGGGAGTGTGAACCCAGAGTGATATCAAGGAGGGTAGAAGAGCAGCTGGACATCGGGATCGCTTACTGGGAGCACACAGGCTTCAGGTACCAGAGGGAAAGGAGGATCCATGAAAAACAGTCGGCCATGGAGTCACGTCCCTCCTAGCCACTCTTCTGCCATTTGCTTCACTGAGGTCTTCAGCGACTCCACCAGTGATTCCAGGGGTGGGGGGCTAGGCAGACCCTGGCTGATCCCAGGAGCTTCTTCAAGCTGTCACCTGACCTAGCACCTGACTTGGGACATCTGGAGCGAGGCCTGAGCATGAGTGTTGTTAGAAAACTTCATGTAGGACGTTCTGAAAGGCATGGTACCCACCTCCGCAGATAAAAATCCCTGAGCTGCGGGACCGAGCCCTGGAACTGTGACAGTGTGGGAGAAGCTGGGGTGGAGCGGCTCGCAGAAGCTGGTGGGTGCGAAGTGACTCAGGGAAGGAGGATAAATTGAGAGGAGGCGGTGCCAGCAGATGCGGGGAAGATCCACGCTCTCAGCAGTGGTGGATCCGCCTCTGGGGGCCATCGCCAGGCTGATGCCCACCCTCCCAGGCGGCCTTCGTGCAGCGCCTCCCTGCACTGTTTCCCCGGCGTCCACTTTAACCTGTGGTGGCCAGCAATAACATGCAGGGCAGTGAGTTTGTCAGCAGAAGACATTACAAAATCTAAGCACAACGAGGATAACCAGGATTTTTGAAATATCACATCCATTTTTCTAGAGGCAAGTAATGAAAATGGGGAGAAAACCCCCGAAACTATTGGCCTCGGAAAGGCTGGAGAGCTACAAGAGTTGCAGCTGTTTGTGTGAACACTGCCCTCTGCTGGCCACAGTCAGACCTGCGGCTGAATGGCAGTGCCACCGCTGGTGGAGGACAAGGGATTTGGTGTGCGAGCTATCACAGGTCTAGTCACACACATTATTAAATCCACCCATGTGACTGACTAGGTAAAAACTCGGCCTGAAAATTTAGGTTTGGAGATTTTCCAGTTAACCACGCTCCAAAAATTTCCTTAGAAAATATTGTGATGTGCATGTATGTGTCATCTGGAGATAAGTTATAGAGATAGAGATTTTTCCTGGAATTAATTAATGAAATATCAAATAATGCCTGATATTTTTATGCTGTTAGTGATAATGGCCAACATTTACTGGACATTTATAGTTATTGGCACTTTTCATGCATTACATCAGTTAATTTTCACAACAACCAAGGAAAAAAGAACTATTAGCACCCATACCTAACGGATGAGGTAACTGAGGTATAAAGAATCTAAATACCAGGGTTAACGTCACCAAATCTTGGCAGACCATGGAATTAAACCCAGAACCAGTGTAGTCTACTTGTTACAATCATGTCAACTGCTTCACCACATACACACCAAAGTGTAGAATTGCTCCAACCTCCAAGGTGTTTATTTTCTTTTAATGGTCCTAAGCAGACTTTTTTAGACTGGATGCCTCTCCTCTTTCACACACTGTGTTGCAGGGACTCAGACCCCCTTCCAACTTGGGCCTCCATCATTATCTGGCTCTGGTTACTTTCAAACACATTTAGTCAGCAGGAAGAAAAGAGCTTGGGGGAGGTACTCTTGCTTCTTGTACTAGCTACTTTCTTATCACCGGGACAAAATATCGGACGTGTACAATTTAAAGGAGTGGAGGTTTATTTTAGCTCATGTTTCAGAGGATTCAGTTCATGACTGACTGGCTCAAAGGCAGAAACAGCATGGTAGAAGGGCATGGAGGAAGAATGCCACTCACCCCTTGGTAGCCAGGAAGCAGAGAGAGAAAGGAAGAGTCACAAAAAAACACACTTCCGAGTCGCGCCCCCATTGACCACCTCCAACCAGGCCCCACCTCCTACCAGCACATTCAGCTATGAATTCATCAGTGGGTGAATCCACTGATGAGCGTAGCAGCCCAATACTCCAATCACCTTCCAGAGATATGAGGCTTTGGGGGGGCATTTTATCAATGAACTAATAGTAATTAGTAGTATAACTATCTTAACTACCTTGTGTGTGTATATATATATTGGGGGGACACTTCAGATCTAAACTGCAGCACTTAAACTGTGGCTTCTACTCCTAAGGCAAGATCTAGTGTGCTGACCACACTCAGATGGCGAAGGGGCTGGGAAACGTCACCTTTGGCTCTTTCCAGCATGAACTCCACACCACAGAAGAGGGAGTAGAGGTTTGGGTGGTCAGCGCCTGACCACCATGATGGACTGTTTCACTGACTGAGACCCCACCTCTGAGTCCTGCCCTAGACGAACACTACAGTAAGATCCCGAGACTAAGGTCTTCAGGGGTGAGTCATTTGTAAGGCATTTCCCTGTTGACGGAGCATAGTCACACACATTAGCTCACTTAATCCCCACAGTTCCTAGGAGGTGATGAATTACCTTGGTTTTATAAGTGAGGGAAATAAGTCTAAGCAGGCAGGTGGTTTGCCCAAATTCCCACAGATGAATCAACTGATTTATTTGGAAGTTCAGTTCCTAGAAATATAGTGGCTGCTGATAAGCTTAGGTTGAGCTTGACCAAAACATTTTATGGGTGAGTGTGGGGGAGGGGCAAGCAGAGCGTTGAGAAGAGAGGGGTGCTCACAGATCCGTGGCTTGAGCAATGAACATCGCTTATTAAACCTGAAGACAGTTTATCCAGTCTCTGCCAGGGACTCTAATGTTGGAAGACATTGGGGGACGATGGTAACAACAAAAGGAGTGACGAATAGAGGCAGTTGGAGAGACAGCAAGTTTCTCGAAGTTTCTTCCGATCCTCTCTCTTGATCCAGTGTCCCAGAACACACAGAATAGAAATGAGCTTGTGTTTAATGTAACAATTTACATTGCCAACTTTATTTGCTGTTGGCCCTCTAGCATGTCCTTGATTGATACAGACTTATCCTTCTTGGAGGTTTTGGGGATCCTCACTTTCTCTCTCACCCTTGTCCTTCCCCACTTTAGTCTCAGTCTGTTAGCCATCCAGTCATAAGGAGGGGCTATCATTATTTTAATTCTCACCAAGCTTTTATTCTGGGCTAGTTTAAATACTTAAAATTTTATTTTATATTTTATTGTGTAATGCTTAAAGTATATGAAAAAGGAAAGAAATATGTAAAATAGTTATTCAACAACTAAATCAAAATATTAGCATTTTCCAAATATATTTATGTTAATTATTTCTAAATTAATTTCGTTATGTTTGTAGAATATACTTTGTTTGCTTTGTTAAAAGGAGCATTCCTTAGATTAATTAAAATTAGTGGAGATTATCTGATCAAATCAAAACAAACAAAAAGGATTTGCAAATTCCCAGAACCAGAGCAGGTTCTTTTAATAAAGACTTTAGAAAATTTATTTTTTAACTGACACATAAAACCATAAAAATTATACATATTAATTAAATATCAATAATGTATATATTGTGCAATGTTTAAATCAGAATAATAATACCTAGCTCCTCAAATATTTATCATTTCTTTATGTGAAAACTTTTAAAAAGCTTTCTTCTAGCTTTTCAGAAATGTACTGTACATTATTGTTACCCCACTGCACAGTAGCTCACCAGAATTTCCTGTTCTCCTCTAACAGTAGCTTACTGCCCACTGACCAGTCTCTCCCTATTCCTGCAAACCCTCCCCACTGCCAGGTCCTGAGAACTCTGGTAAACATGATCAGATAGTATTTATGGAAAAAAGGTAAGAAATAGAAACCAACTTAATTGGCTACAGCCTCGTCAATCAGCCAGTCAACTGGTTTAGTTGTTGGGCCCAGTACAGTTGCCCAGTCCAAATCCATGGCTTTGTATAAAATATTAACAGCTTTTGAGTTATTTGCCAAATTTTATTTATTTATTTATTTATTTATTTATTTATTTATTTATTTATTTAGAGACAGGGTTGCCATGTAGTCCAGGCTGGCTTTGAACTCACTATGTAGCCCAAGCTGGCCTTGAACTCACGAAGATCTTCCTGCCTCAGCCTCCTGAGTGCTGGGATTACAGGTGGGTGCCACCATGCCTGGCACCAAATTACATTTATAACACATATAGAATATGGTCTATCTTGGTGAATGTTCCACATGCACTTGACAAGAACGATCATTCTGCTGCTGATGTTGATGACAGTATGTAAATACTATTCAGGTAATGTTGGTTGGTAGCATCGTTCAAGCCCGCAGTATACTTGCTGACTTTATGTCTACCTGTTCTTTCGGTTACTGAGAAAAGAGTGTTAAATCTCCAACTCTAAGTATAGATTTGGCTATTTCTTCTTTAGGTTCTTTCAGGTTTTGCTTTGCCTGTTTTGAAATTCTTTGCCAGGTGCACACACATTTAAGATGATCACCTCTTCTTGGTGAACTGAATCCTTCATTATCATAAAATTTTCCACTTTATTTCTGAAATATTCTTTGCTTTCAAATCTACTTCGTCTGTTAATAACATGGCCATTCCAATACAGTATATTTTCCACATCTTTCCACTTTTAACACATCTCTGTCTTTATATTTAAAGTGGACTTCTTGTATTGTTTTCCACTCTAGTTTTTGTTCCTCTGTCTTCTATTTAATACCTTTTTTGATTATTTGAACATTTAATATTATTATTCTGTTAATTTGTGTTTGAACAATAGTATTTTATTTTAATTTATCTATGGATTTTTGGCCATAACTTTTTGAAAATTTTTGTTGGTATTTTAGAAGTTACAATATATATACCTACACTTTCCACAGTGGTGGCACCAGTCGACACTCCCACCAACAGTGGAGAAGGGTTCCTTTTTCCCCACAGCCCCTCCAGCATTTGTTATTGGTTGATTTCTTGATGATAGCCACTCTTTCTGGGGTGAGATGGAATCTCAGTGTTGTTTTCATTTGCATTTCTCCAATGACCAGTGATGTCAAACATTCTTTCATATATTTATTTGCTGTTTCTACTTCTTCAGCTGAGAAGTGTCTATTCATTTGGGATGCTCAGTTTTGGAGTGGGTCTTTGAATTTGGGGGGGGTCTGATTTTTTTGAGTTCTTTATATATATTCTAGATGTTAGTCCTTTGTCTGAGGAGCTGGTAAAATTTTTTTCCACTCTGTTGGTTGTCTCTTCACTCTGTTGGTGGTTTCTTTTGCTGTGCAAAAGCTTTTTAATTTGATGAGATCCTAGTTGTTGATTCTTTGTTATAGTTCCTGTTCGATTGGGGTTTTATGCATAACGTCTTTGCCTATATCAATGTCTTCAAGAGTTCTACTTATTCTATCTTCCAGCAGATGTAGTGTTTCTGTTTTAATATTTCAATTTTGATCCATTTTGATTATAGTTTAAGTGTGTAGTGAGAGATACGAGATATGGGATTGGGGCCTGAGTCGTTTGGTTTGTAACACTCTGGTTGTCTTTTCACAGCCTGGCCCTTGTTCCCTGACCATGGACTTCCCCTGTGATTGTCCCTTGCCCAGTCACTGTGGTAGGTCAACACTGGGAGCCCTGAGATGGAGCTGACCAGAGGCTCAGTTGGCCCCTCCCTAAAATGGCATCTGACAAACATGCCTTCCAGGGGACACGGCAGTCACTCGGACTGGAGTCACTCACCAGCGATTACAGCCCACAGCACCCACCGCTCTCTTCCAGTGATGCGCTTCTCCCTGGAGGTCTCCGGAGTCACCTGCCCTCACTGAGTCTCTGTAGATTCGCTCTTCCTTCCTTCCAAGAGCCAGGAGCTGGGAAGAAAGTGCAGGTTGCCCCTTCCTTTTTCTGCATTGTGCTGTGTCTCTTCAATTTCTCTGTAGGCTCCAATTTTCCCTTCAGATCCTTCCTGGGTTCCCGGGATCCACCTCTCTCCTTTTTGCCCCCCCAGGTTATTATTTTCCAGTGTCTGGATTCTGAATCTTGGAGAGGCTGATTTGTTCCTGCTTATTGTGTCATTATCTTCCCCAACCCTCAAATGTTTTTTTTAAAGAGGCTTAAAAATTAGAAATACGTGTGTTTACATTTAATCAGATATTTACCATTTCTGGTTTTCTTTATTTCCTTATACAGATCCAAATTCCTATCTAATATTATTTCAGCTTAAAAATATCCTCTTTCATTCTTTTATGGATGCCAGCCAAAAAAAGGTCTACCCAGATTTACTTTGCTTAAAATTGTTTTTAATTTTTGTGTTTGATTTTGAAAGATATTTTTTTCTGAATATAGATTCTAGATTAATAGTTTGTTTTTCTTTTAGCACTTTAAAGATGTCATTCAATTTTTTTGGTTTCATTGTTTCTACTGAGAAATCAGTAGACTATTTGTCTAAGTTACCTTATATATAATGTGTATGTGTGTGTTATACATGTGTTTCTGGCTGCTTTAATTTTTTTTAAACCTATTTCCAACAATTCAAATATGATGCATTTTTGAGATTGTTTATCTTTATCTCATTTGGGTTTTGCTGAGTTTCTTGAATCCATGAGTATATAATTTTTAAATCAAATTTGGAAAAATTTTGGCCATTGTTTCTTTAAATATCACTTCTGAACACCATTGCCACTGACTTTCCCTGGGACTACAGTTATACATATTGTCCCACAAGTCACTGAGGCTCTTTTGGTTTTTTAAAGACTTTTACACCCTCTCTGTACTTTAGTCTGGATAATTTTAATTCCTATGTCTTCAGGCTTACTCATCTTCTTTTGTGTAGTGTCTAATCCCCATTAAGCCAACCACTGAATTTTTCATTTCAAACAAATCATTACTTGGCCTAATACCAGTTTTCCTTAATGATTTAAAATTCTACCTTCATCATGCACTAATTCCTGCAGATGTTTGTATTGAATGTACTTTTTATTCTGTTACATTGATTTGTTTGTGTATTCATGTTTTATGAATTTTTATTATTATAGCTTAATATATGCTAACATATGGCAGGGTTAGTTTTCCCACAACTCTTGTGTTTTTCTTTCTATTTTTATTTATTTTTCCACAAGAAGTTTAATGTCAGATTATTTAATTAAAAGAAAATTCTGTTGCTATTTTAAAAATTATATTTACAGGTTAAATGAGGGATAATTAACATTTTTCTCGTGTCATATCTTCCTATGCATGGTTTGTCTTTTCCTTTTTTAAATCTTTTTTTACATCCCTAGGTAGCATTTTAAAGTTTTCTTCATCTAGATCTTAAATATTTTTTACCATATTTATTTTTAAGCATCTTATATTTTGTTATTGTGGCTTTATACATGCTATCCTCTTGTTATTATATGTTCTAAGTGGTTATTGCTTTTACACAGAAAAACTGTTTATCTGTGTGTCAGTTTTGTCCCAATTACCTCACTGCATTCCCTTGTTTCCATTCTTTCACTCATATTTTTCTGGTACACAGCATAATATCTGAAGAACGGTGTTTTGTTGAGTTTGGATGCTCTATTTTATAATGTTCTGATATTGCCTGTCTTTTATTTTATCTCTAGTTTTAAGTACTTTAAACATACTGGCTTAAAAACCTTTTCAGATTGTGCCATTATCTGTAGTTTCCGAGTGTAAAGTTTTCCTGTTTCATCTGTTGGCTGCATTTCAAGGTAGTTCCTTTCTTCGTGAAGTTAGATATATTTTACCATGAGCTCATCTTTGAGAGGAATAGTTTTGTGGTGAGTCCCAGGGGCCTGGCTTGTGCAGGCATCGGTATCATTTGGTTCACATTTCCTTTGGTGGGGTCCATTCTTGGATAATTTTTATGTTTATTTTTTGACTATAACTTCCTTTAGTTATGGTTAGGAGAAAGTTTGACTAACACCCACACATAGTGCAATTTTGGAAGTTTGGTTTCTGGAGGTTTACTCTTCTCCCTCCCACAACATCGGGCAGATGGTCAACTTCCTGCCACATCCTTAGCCCGGTGGGCAGAGATTTCTAGTCTTTTTTTTTTTATGCGGGTACCGGGAGTTGAACTCAGGACCTCGTGCTTGCCAGGCGGGTGCTTATGCCGCTGATCTATCTCACCGGCCCTTTCTAGTCTTTATTCATGGCAGGAACAGCTTTTTGGCTTTTAGCTTTATTCAAAGACATCAGGTCTGTTTCTTGTCACCTGCGGTGTTAAAGCCCAATCCTCTGTTCCTATGGGTCTTAAAACCCATTTTTCTGTGCCAGTGTATATTTCGGATATCCCTATGACAATTTGTTTTTAACACCTGCTCCATTTTATGAGCTTGAATTTCTATTTCCTTCTTGGGACCTGGGAATTTTCCTTGCTTATTATTGAATTTGACTATGAAATGATGATCATAATGGCAGCAATAACATCTTGTTATTATATTTTATCCAAAATTTACATGGGTTTGCAGTATATTGGGAAATATCTCACATCAATTCAATCTGTGTCGTTGACCAGTATTTCCTGATGAGCCATTAAGTAACTCTGACGCATGTCCTTTCCTGTTACGCAGAGGAATACTTAACCCCAAAGTATCTTGGACCCTAGCAAGTAGAAGACCTCAAGTGCTTCTTGCTCATTCATTCACTCAACAACTTTTCCCACACCCTCCCTTCTATTTCATATAACAACATTGATTGAGCATCTATTTTGTCCCAGGAACTGAGGTTGTCATCCAGCATATACAACTTCATAAAGTAAGGTCACAGCCTTGTAAGATGTCACTCTCTGTGGCCCAGACAGTCATTTTAATGCACCACGGTAAGTCCTTAAAAATAGAGGGAGGGGCAGCACGTTTGCAGGGAAATGTTTAGAGGTTCTGTGCATGAGTGGGAAATGGGGATGACGGTGTGTCTGTGTTTTATTTTATGTATCCTAGAAATAACAAGGAAGGATGGCAAAGTAGGCAGCAGAGGGTGGGAGGAAGAGCACTGTGCTGGGTGTTAGGATCTTTGGCTGCTGGCTTTTTTGCTGATCAGCGTGGCGGCTCTCAGCCTCCCCGTGGTCCTGACCTGGCAGTTTTGGAGTGGGTCCTGTTCATCTTAGGAGCATCTTTAGATGACTTTAATGTAAAATTAGGATTTGTCACTGATATTGGGAACAATATCATGCAGACTCTCACTTTCCACTTTACTTGAAAATAAATTTCTGTTAATCTCTGAAAATGCCAACTTTTTTGCTCACATGTATCCCTTGTTTGGTGTGTGCATCTCCACACGTAGAACTGTGTGCTGTAAGTAGCAGATAGGGTAGAAGCCTGAAGGTGATGAGAAACTAGTGGGGCCACTGTATGCATTTTCCAGCACTTCTACAAGAAAGTACCACTAACTGGGTAACTTAGACCAGCAAAAACTTAGGAGCTAATTATGTGACTTTGGGTAACTCAGGCTTGTCCCTCAGTGAAAATGTGCCTCAGTGCCCTCACCTATGAAATAAAGCAGATAATTTCCAGATCCAGAATTCTAGTCCAACCCTTCATAGCTGCCCAAGAGAAGACTCTCTTGGTAACAGTTGTCCTTGTTGCTTTCGTTATTAATACTATTATGCAATCTCACTGATTTCAGAGGCTTAGCTAGTATTTTCCTGAAAGAAAAGTATCGGTAAGTTCAAATAACAAGCGGACCAGTTTCTCTATCATCCAGTGTTGTAATTAAGTAACGGTAATTGATGTAACAGCTCAGCCAGTTAGATGACCTGCTTCTACACCCGCAGTTGTTGCATTTGAAAGTGATGAGGCTGAGTTTCATGATCCGAGGAATCTACTTTATTGATTTACAGTCACACCTCCGGGGTGTGTGTGGGCAGGCACGGGAGTGTGAATAGTAATTGTTTGTGAGCCCAGTTGGAGGATGACAGGGAGATTCTCAGAGGACAAGGTTCCAAATGTTTCTCATTAATTATATTCAAAACAAATTACCAGCCTAAAAACCCCAGTTAGGGAGCAGCCCATGGCACCCACAGCCGTGGCGGTGAACTTCCTGATGTACTGGTGTTCACTTTGGGAACTGGAGTAGGGCAGTGGGAAAATGTGGTTTCTGGAGCTGGGGAGGCTGGGTTTGGAATCTGGCTCTCCCACTTTCCAGCTTTAGGACAGTGGGCAAATTATGCGACCGTGTGGCGCCTCAGTTTCCTCTTCGGAAATAGGGAGAAAAGGGTGATGACCACATCAACTTCACAAAGCTATTGCACAGATAAGTCAAGAAGACTTCAATATAATTATTTGCACCGAGACAAAGATTGAATCCATTGCAACAAATGTCAGAGAAAGTCGAGGCGAACCTCTGTCTTCTGTTGATATGCAGGGGGCATTTGGCCATTCCGGAAGCCCTCATCCAGCACAGCCTGGTCCCTCTACGTGGAAAGTCAGCCTCGTCTGGGGCACGAGCCACCTCTGCATGGCCAGGCCACTGAAAACTAAACTGAGCATCCTAAATAAAGGTCTCCAAGGCTAACCGAAGGCTGCTGGGTGAGGCAGCTGACTGGTAGTTCTCTTTCCTTATCGGCTCTGCTCCTCTTCCGTTTTGGTCTCTCCCTTGCTCACTTTTGTTTTCCTCTGTCCTAATCCTTGTTCCCCAGCCCGGGCCCACTCTCCATCGCATCCTCCTTACCCACGGGCATCACTCAGCTGGCGACTGCTCTCAGGACCTGGGCCCCTCAGTAAGCCGGACCTGAGTCCCCAGCCCGTTTCCTTGTTTTGGCCTCGCCTCTCTGAAGTGGAGCCCTTGTCCTCAGCTTATCTTCTTCTTCCAGGAGATGGCAGGGACTTGTCTGAGGATGAGCCTCCTGGATTCCAAACTGGAGACTCATCCTGGCTCGGAACGGGTGGACGGCCGCCTGGGGGCGCTGTTCCCCGGGCAGAATCTTTTCCCACACAGGTTGCTCAGGGAGGTGTTCAGAACGAGACCTGCCAAGTTGGCATCATCGCTTTTTAGCCAGCACTGAAGAGTTGAGGCCATTTTAATTAAAAGAACATGGAGCTCAGGGTAAACTGTGCAGAAGTAAGAAACAAGAGCGAAGAGATTAAAGCTGTTTTATTCACATAAGAAGGTTTGATATTTTGAGACCGTTGAGTTGTTACTGAGTCCTCCTTGTTATCTCTGAGAGAAGGAGAACAAAACCAACTCATCGAGAGCAGATTGACTAATGTGACTCTTTTTTTTTTTTTTTTTGTGGGTACCGGGGGTTGAACTCAGGACCTCACACACCAGCAGGCGCCCGTGTCACTGAGCGATATCACCGGCCCTTTTTTCGTATGTGGGTACTGAGAGTCAAACTCAGGACCTCACGCTTGCCAGCTGGCGCTTATACCACTAAGTGATATCACCGGCCTCTTTTCTTCCTTTATGTAGGTTCCGGGAGTCAAACTCAGAACCTCGCACTTGCCAAGCAGGCACTTATACCGCTGAGCCATCTCACTGGCCCTAATGTGACTCTTTTAATGAATTCTTCTTAGCAACTGGCTTTAGATACTTTCATTTTTCACTCAAATAATTTTTGCAAGCCTTTGGCGCAAGCTTTTCTGTCGCATGTGTCTTTGCTTTCTTGTGCATAATTATACACACAGAAAAATATGTGTTACCTCAGTGGCCAAAACTGAAGAAATCTGAAGTTTATGGGAAACTAGCGGGGCCACTGTATTCATTTTCTCATGCTGCGTAACAGAGAGCCAGGGACAGGGTGCCTCAGGACAACAGGTAGTTATTGTCGCACAGCTCTGGAAAATGGAAGTCCAAGATCCCTCTGAAGGCACAGAGAGGACTCTGTCCTTGGCCTCTCCTAGTTTCCGATGTTCCTTGGCTTGTGGTGGCGTAACTCCAACCACCACGCGGCACGTTCTCTGTGTGCGTCTATGTCAAATTTCCTGTCACAAAAGGTTGTCTGTCATATTGGACACCCCACTACAGCACGACCTAACTAACCATATCTACGGAAACTCCAAATAAGGTCATATCCCAAGGTACTGGGAGTTAGGAATGAAATATATGAAATTTTTGGAGTGAGGAGATGCAGTTCAGTACATGACAGCCATGGCTGTGTCCTACAGAACCTGGCAGGCTGCTGCACGTGGCCATTCCAGGTCCACCCCTCAGTGCTCCCCGCTACACGCTCGATAGAAGTGCACTGATGCTAGTTTCCTTGTGCTTGCAACGAGGCCAGGGTCATGGACAGGGCCTGAAACATGCAGGGCCGCATAAAGATTTTGTATTTTAGCCTAACAATGGGAAATCATTGAATGTTCACAAATGAAGGGTGATCAGGCTCTAGAAAGATCCTTCTAAGTGTGGCACTGAGAAGTGGTATGAAGGTGGGACAGGGCTGTTGTAATTATTCAGGCAAGTGTGAGACCCAACTTGTGCCTTAATGGTGGTAACGGGAACGCAGAGTAGATGACCTGGAGGTACAGCTATGACCTATATGTCAGGGTACCGAACCAAGAGGAGCTTAGAGTATGCACCATTTAACATGGGAACTGCCAGCTGGGGACTGCTGGCAAGGAAAGCTGTCATTTGGGTTTCTGGAGATGGGCACATTAGTTTTGGAAAAGAGTGTCTTGTTTTCAAGTAAGTCATCAGAATAAACAATCTGGTTACACCAAAAAAAAAAAAAAAAAGCAAATTTTCTTGAAATAAATGGTGGGGACATCACAAACTTAAGCATGGAAGCTGTAGAGTGAGATGGGAAATGGTAGGGTTTGAGAAACACATTCCTGAAGTAAGAGTTTTGACTGAATTATTAGTCTCCCCATGTATTAGTTTTCTATTTGCTGCTGCAACGAACTACAACAAATGTAGTAGTTTAAATACCGTGAATTCCTTACCTTACTGTGCCATAGATCAGAAGTCTGGCATGGCTCTCACAAGGATGTGGTCAGGTGTTGGTAGGGCTGACTTTCTTTCTGGAGCCTGTAAAACTCTACTCTCCACTTCGAAGGCCACTCACTTGATTCCATGACTCATGCTCTCTCCCTCCACTTTCAAAGCCAGCAACGTAGCATCTCCCCTGTTCTACTTCTACCATTATGTGTCTTCTCCTGCCCCTCCTTTTTGCTTCCCCCTTCTGCTTTAAGAACCCTTACATTGGATCCCACTGGGTGGTCTAGGGTGCTCTCCCTATCTCATGATCAGCTGATTAGCAAGCTGAATTCCATCTGAAACCTTAATTTCCATTGGTCAATACCTGAATGCATTCACAGGTTCTGGGATTACAAGGTGTATGTCTTTGGACGCCATCTTGCTGCTTCCACATCCCACATGGCATTGAAATTAGTACAGTGCTGAAACGCAGGTTGGAGAGTGCACTGTCTTCTCTCGGCCGTGGTGAATCTGAGGTGAATCAGAGGGGTTTCTCCTGAAAGAAAGAGGTGTTGAAGGGCCAGTTGTGCTTGCGCAGCACACACAGGTCTCAGGCTAAGAGGAAAGGACAGTGCCTCCTGTCCTCCGGGTGGAGGAGTTGGGCGGTCTGGACTCCGCTGGCTGATCTGTCCTAACGATTCTGCTTGAGGTGGCTGCAGCCTGAGGGGAGGCGGACACCAATCTGAGACTGGAGTTTTCGGAACTGCAAGCCCCAGGAGGAGCACAGTGAGTCGTTCCCAAGCGTTCAGGAAACACTGCCGTCTGTCTCGTTGAGTTAAGTTTCCAGGTATTAGTAACGGGGAGCCGCTGCCAGTAAGTCTCCAGTCACAGTGACTTTATGTGGGCAAAGCACACGCTGCAGAAATGAGTTATAAGTGAATGTGACGTGAGCCAGAGGCTGCAGGTGCCTCCAAGAAGCCCCAAGTGAGCAGTGGGAGTGATAAGCATCCACTCGGCCTGGGACTCCTCAGGGATCCCCCGGCGTGGATGACAGAGTGGCTATTCAGCTAATCCCAGGCAGGTGAGGTACTGAACAGGCCTTAATTTTCAGCTACTGGAGCAAACATCTGGGGTTTGGTTGGAAGAGCGTCTCCAGGATTTAGAGGTGACAGGATGTGGGAGATGATGTTGGAAAGGAATCTGGTACAGGTGCAGAAGGGGATGAAATCCTGATTCCTTGGCCCGAGGAAGAAAGGGTGCAGCCATCTGGTCTCTGGGGTTGGAGCAGTTCACTAAGCAGGAGGAGGAGCCCAGCGACATTTGGCCGTTAGGGAGTTTAGCGCTGGAAGAGCCTCTGGGTCTTCTGCACGTGGGATCGCCCCATCACTCCCAGGCCTTCTTGGGGAGGAGGCTCCCCTACCAGAAAGCAGGGAAAGCACATCCTTAATTTCCCATGTGATCTCAGGGAAGATGCTTCTCTGAGGAAAGGCTTTTGTTCCCAGGACCGTCTCACCTTCCCTCTGTACCGTACCCAGTTCTTTGGCCTTTTCCTTCCACTTGCTGTTTTTCTCCTTACTTAGATTATCTGCTTCATACTTTTTGCTCAATCTTTTTTTTTTTTTTTTTTTTTTTTGAAACAGGGTTTCACTGTGTAGCCCAGGCGGGCCTTGAACTTGTAGCGATTCTCCTGACCCAGCCTCCTGAGTGCTGGGATTACAGGCGTGCACAACCATGCTCGGCAATCTTTTTTTTTTAATAAGAAAAAAAGTTGTTAAAGTCTTAGTCTCAGACTCTAACCCACAATTGTTCATAGTGTTATATGCTCCTAAAATATGATGGTCTAAAATGCATCTCCAGGAAAAGACCCAAATGGTTTTGCCATTGCAACAGAAGAGAGACGGTAATGGGCTCAACGACAGCTTCTTCTCACATCTATAATTCCGACTGCTTCTGGAGTAGAAGAGCTAATGTCAGTGCTCAAGACTGGTTCCAAGGGTGTTTCATTTTAACCATGCCTTTTCCTTAGGACATGGCTGTTTGTACCTTTACCTCTAACTCGCTCATTCAGCTCTGTGCTGTGGGCTTGAGGAGTTGAGTAAAGACAATGAAGCTCTTGGGGAACAGTGACTATGAGGTCATCTGTGAGTGACCTAACCTTCAGAGGATTGACTGGAAATTCTGTCAGAGTTCAGAGAGGGTAGAAGGGACTGTAAAGGGCCATGCACAAGGCCTTGGGTTCGATCCCCAGCACTGAGAGAGAGAGAGAGAGAGAGAGAGAGAGAGAGAGAGAGAGAGAGAATGAGTCTGTGCTATGCTGCCCAGGCTGGCCTTGAGCTTCTATGTTCAAGTGACTGGGTTCTTGCCTCAGCCTCTTGAGTAGCTGAGACTTTTTGAAATCGGTTCTTGAAGATTGGCTTCAAGGGTACAGGGTACTTTAGATGGAGCAGGAAGGGCGCATAAAGGATAGGATATGATGTATGTGTGTGTGTACATGTGTACAGTTAAAATCTCCCTATCTTATTTCTTAGCCCCCAATACTTTCCCTAGAGGTAGACTTAAACTAAAAAATATTTGACGAATGCAGACAGCCCATCTGCTTGCCTCCCTGTGGATGGATGACTGATGCTCTTAAGAACAGAAGTACCCAGTGTGCATGTTTCATTGTATTCTCTGTGGTGCACTGTGTGGCAACTCTTTCCGACCACCAAACCCTCACACAGAGGACTTCACTCACCATGTTTCCAAGAGAGAGAACATTTGAGACCAAAAGTAATTATATAACGTTAGCCACCTCTCCCCAACCCAGGAACCCACAAAAATCTTGAGAGGACTTTGGGCTACCACAAAGGCATGGGTTGTTTGTTTGAGCCAAGAGGACCAAGATCTAAGGAAAATGGGAAGCTCGGCTGGCCTGTGGGCTGCAGCGTAAATAGAGACCAGGCCAGAGGCAGGGCCATCCCTGCCCCAAGCTGATGTGCAAAGAGGGTGCTCAAGGGACCCTCAGAAATAGTCCTGATGGCACTGACAGGAGCAGGGTTTGCAGGCCGTGGGGATGATGGACACAGATGGATTAGCACTTCCCAGATGGGTTTCTGACCAGAAGAGAACTCCCGCATGGAAAGGTTATGAGGGAAAGATCCCAGTTTTTCTTCCCCTGCTGTGAAATCAATTAAAAACAGGATGGATACAGAATGGTTTTATAACCTCCTCCACCTCCTGGCTTCCTTTCTTTCTGGGGCTGGGCCAGCTCTAAATGAGGAGGGACGGGAGTCTCATGGTCTGAAAATTCTCCAGCAGTTTGAATAACAGTGACCTATTGCTCCAGCTCCCCTCAGGGGACCCGAGTCGGAGGAGGCTGTGTCTCCCAGAAAATGGACAGACGAAGGAGGGAGTAGGGGAGGCCAGAGTCTTGCCTTGGCTTCACCGCCCACAGTTTCATGCAGAACTTGTCTAACTTGGGGGAAAAAAAGCATCTAGTTTTAAAAGAGAATTTATGTCCTGTAGAACAATTCAGAAGGCTCATTACGCTCACACATCGTTGCTTTATACGAGCCAACATCAGTAATCTTCATTCCTGCTTTGATCTACAAAAAGTGATAACTTTACTGAGTACCACTTTCAGCCAGGCACATTATTAGGCACTTTTCTTAAATGAACTGTAATCCATATAACTAGTGAAGATTAAGTAATATTTCCCCCAGTCTAAATATAAGGAAAGTGAGGCTCAGAGAGGCTAAATGACCTACCCAAGATTAAACAGCTCGCGAGTGGCAAAACCAGGATCCAAACTCCGAGTCTACTTTTCTCTTCCCACTACATTACAATAATAATAATAATAATAATAACAGTAACAGTTCTCATTTATTAAACTCTTACTGTGTGCCAGATATTTGGCTTATGTTATCTGAAATCCCCGTAACAAACCTGTGAGGAAGGTTCCCAAGCTCCTCTTACGGATGAATGGGTCCTGGTGAAGGGTATAGCTCGAGGTCTTGGGGCCGACTTCATAAGGTCTGGCCTTGGACATGCTCTGTGGGGTCTTCGATGTCGATATTCACGTCCAGCTTTTCATGCTGCCTCAGGGGCCCAGGTCCTCTTGTTCCTAGGGGCTTCCCGTGGGTGCTATGGGACCACAGAGGGACCCCGGCTTGTCCCTGGTGGGCTGAGGCCACGCTGGGCTGTAAGCGGAGCCCACCAGCTGCCTCTGCCAGTGCACATCGCTCTCAGCAGCACGTAAGGTTTCCTAGGGGCTCGGCCGGCTTGGCAGAGGCCCTTTTAGACATCTCGAGGGCCATGGCCCTAAGCATCTCCAATGCAGTGACAGACGTCTTTGTCAGGGCATCTGCTGCACACCGTAGAGCTGCCTCTATTTTTCCCAAATAAGAGGATTAGCTGGGATAAACCCGTCATTTCGGAGTCTGACAACCTCGAATCTACTCCCCACCCCCCCACCCCGCGCACGCAAAGTCACGTGACCGGCTTCCTCCGTCTCCGCATCCCTCCCTGGTCCTCAGGCAGCCCTTATCGGCTGCTTGGCAACTCTGTCTTCTTTGAAACTCTATTTTTCAAGGCAAAGCCTCACCCAAAATATATTGGGGGATCTTGACATCCACATCTTCACTCACTTGCTTCCGTATTCCTCTCTCCCTACAGCCTGTGGTCCACAAACAATAGCAATAACAAGACAATGCAAGTCTGGCTGGTGCTGAGAAATAGCTGAAACATTTTCACATCTATTATGTCTTCAGGGTTCTTTTTAGCCCAAGGAGGAAAGCTATTGTACATACAAGTTTTTAGGAAAGAAATATAAGGCCAGGTTAGTGTCCGCTAAAATATAGGTTCCCATGGATCCCATTGTCTCCATCTCCTTTGCTCCAGACTCTACTCTATAACATAGGGAAATAGCCACTGTGACAGAAATCGCTCTAGTTTGAAATGTTTCCCTCAAAGGGCCCACTAAATGCTCTGAAAACTCAGCATGAAAATCATAATACCCATAAAAGTGAAGCTTGTATCTGGAACAGTCCATTTCAGAAACAAGCTTGTCACACAATTTGAGCTACCTCACCAGCACGAGGGAGTAGTCATTTATTCATTCAACAAAGGCTTATTGAGTATCTTGCAGGGACCAGGTAATGCCAAGTACTTTGGATTCTGGGGAGAACAGTGTAGATAAAATCTTAGCCCTTTGATGTTCACAGCAGGTCAGGGAAGTCAGATAACTGAACAGGAACTTATTAAAGTTTGTGCTGTCAGAGCAGAGAGCAGGGAAGCTTAGGCAGCTCCAAGGTTTGGGATGGCTTCCACAAGGAAGTGATATTTAAACTAAGACCTTTAGGACAAACAGAAGCTGGTCAGGTGGGGAAGAAGTGAGGAGGAATCCTCTGGGTGTGGCAGCCTTGAGCATGAGCCTCAAAGTCCTCCAACATCAAGGGACTCGATTGACCTGGGCCCAGCTGCCACGCTCTGACATCCATTACATTCTTACTGAGGCCCTGCTCCCCTCAGGCAGCTGTGCCATGACCAAAGGTGGCGTGGATGCCGATGCAGCTGTTCCTGAGAAACCACAACTCCTCGGATAGCCAGCTTTGGCTCAGGGATGCCCCACAGCATGGTGGGCTTCCTTAAGCGGTCGTGAGAGGATGTTCCTCCCAAAATCCACCCCTCTCTCCTTCACTTGGAGTCAGACTTGTGCCATGGGTAAGAGTGACATTGCCCAGGGAGTATGGGGTGAGCCAGGACACAAAGACAGACAAAGGGAACTTTGTGGTATTTAAACTAAGACCTTCAGGACAAACAGAAGCTGGTTGGGCAGGGAAGAAGTGAGGAGAGAAGTTCCTTGCTCTCTGCTCCTACAGCACAAACTTAAGTAAGTTCCTGTCCAGGCGCTCAGGGCAAGCCCCGCGAGTTGTCTCCTCCCCGCCGTGGGAGGAGAACTGAGACACTAGAAGCGAACCGTTCCCTCCAGGGATTAGGCAAGACTGGAACTCTGTCTCTTTCTTTAAAAATTCCAGAGCAACTTTAACTGAAAGCATCTTGTTTTGGGATAGAGCCCCAGAGGGTTCTGGGTATATGGGAGTGTTCGGACAATCGACTTTTATTCTACCTGCAGGGGCTTTCCCTTCCCCTAATATTTTTGTCCCCATAGTGTCAGAAGAAGCTGACTTTCCAGAGCCTCATCTTGGCATGGCCAACCCCAGCCTTGACGAGGCAGGAGCCCGGCAGGGCGCAGACTGGACTCGTCAGATGCCGGGTGTGTTACCATAGTGACGAGCTCTTGCAGCCGCTTCCGGTCCGCACCCCAGGATCAGGTTCTTCCGGCCTGTACGGGGAGAGCATCCTGCTCTGGCTGCCGGGAGTCACTGGGCGACCTAGTTCTCATTGAACATCAATAAATTGATTTTCTGATTTCATTTAAAAGAATTCACATAAAAGAATCACATTAACATCAAGGGAGATCATCAAAGAGGAAAAGAGTTACAAAAAAGCAACATGCAGCTTGGGGGTGTGAGGTGAATTTTGGCTTTTAGGTAGGCAAGGCTACCCCAGGCAGGGTTTCAATGGCGCCTTTCAAAGCCATTCTTTATCGGCGTGCTGCCTGGGGCTTTGGTAGGAGTACCAAACCTCTGAAATCATAAAAAGGGGAAAAATGACCCTGCTGCTGATCATTTAAGGACATATTTTTGGACAAATGAAAGGAAATACCCATGTATAGCCTATAAATGGAACCCATTATTCCCATAGAGGTAAATAAAAATAGGTCCCCAAAGAGGCCACATAGAGTCATGTAATGGTCGTTAGGGTAAACTTATGAAGACCGCGTTGCCATGTTCCCACAGAAATGTTCTTGGTGCCCCTCTAGGGGAGCTGGTGTTCTAACCACATCATGTTCCCAAGTACTTCTGAAACGTGGAGTTTCCTTCTCTATGCTGTGCCTTTGCCACACTGTTCCTTTGCTACTCTTTTCTAAGGCTGGTAAACTACCACGTAGTCCTTGAGATCCAGTTCAAATGGAAACTCTTCCGGGAAGCCCTCCCTGAATCTCCCAGGCCAAAGATGGCTGCTCCTTCCTACGCATTCCCACAGCATTCTACACAAAGCACACGCACAAAACCTTCACCATAGCACTGGAGTTATTTTTCTGCACAACTGGATGATAACCTTTTCCAGGACAGATTGTGCCCGATTCGTGTGATCAAAGCACAGGTCTGCCCAATCATCATTATGCAGGAAATGCAAGTTGAAAGAATGAATGAATGAGTGTTGAGCTGTATCAACCACTGCTCAGTGCTTGCAGGGTGTATTATATTCTGCATGGCATTCTCAGACTCTGCTCGTGGTAACAGTTGGGCACTGCTCTTCTTCCAGAACAGATGTCTGTTTATCTCAGCTAATATACACGATTGTCTCCAAAGCAGCCATCTGTGTGACTCAAAGCAGTCAAGAGTCCTGTTGAGATTTTAGTGTCTTTAACTTTAACTGTGTCTCTCAGACGAGTGAGACAGTTCCCCAGATATCTGGTCTAGAAATATTGCCAATGCACATTCCAGTGACTTTGAGATGTTTAAAAAACAGACATATCACCTTTCAGGCTGAAATCCCTGGGAAGTGCATTTTAAAGTTGGAATTCCTTCCAGGTTCTTAGGTTGTGAATGACACACAGTCTGTGGAAACTTTATGAGATCATCAACATGCTGAGGTCCGAAAATTTCAAGAAGTCTTTAGCCACAAATTAAACAAGTTCCACGTTTGCATGTTTAGGAAAGAAGCCCAGCAAGCCAAGGTCCAGTGATGAGAATGCTTCTGAAGGCGAACCGTGGTGAGGGGCCTGGTCAGGCTCCAGTGTGAAGAATTTGAATATGGCAAGTTGCAGGTGTGGGTAGAAGGAACTCCGGAAAAGAGGGAAAGTCTGAAAAGAATGAGGGTCTTGCTAGTAAATTAAATCACCAGTCCTAGAGAAAAACCTTCTGGAAGTTGAATTCCAATCACGACTTTAACACTTTAGAAAATCATTTGAAGAATTGAATCCATCAGATCCTGGGCTTTTCTTAGTTGGTAGGTTTTCTTTTTTTGATTACTGCATCAATTTCACTGGTTATTATTGGATTGTTCTGACTTTTTCTGTTTTCTTGATTTAGTTTTGGTAATTTGTATGAGCCTCAGAATCTGTCCATTTCTTGGAGATTTTCCAATTTGTTGGAATATAATTTTTCATAGTAGTTTCTATGTACTATGCATTGGTGTCTTTTGAATTGCAATGGTGTCTGCTGTGGTTTCACTGTTTTCATTACCAAGTGCATTAATGTGAGGCTTTTCTGTCTTTCATTAAGTTTGGCTAAGGGTTTATCTATTTTGTTTATTCTTTCAAAGAATTAGCTCTTTGATTCATTATTTTTTTAGTCTCAATTTCATTAATTTCTGCTCTGATACTTAGAATTTCCTCCCTTAAATTTGGTTTGGGTTTGGATTGTTGTTATTTTTTGAGTGCCTTGAGGGTAATTATTAGGTTATGTATTTGAGCTTGCTCTGTTTTTCAAATGTGAGTATTAATTGCAATAAGCTCCTCCTGTAGGACAGCTTTCATTGTGTCCCATATGTTCTGGCTTGTGGTACTGGCATTACTGTTTGATTCCAGAAATTGTTCAATTTCTTCCATGACCCATTGGGTGTTCAGCAGTATGTTGTTGTTTCCAGGTGTTTATAAATTTTCTGTGGTTTCTTCTGGGATTGATTTCTAGTTCCAATGCACAACAGTTTGAGAGTAAACATGGGGTAATTTTTTTGTATTTATTTAAACATGCTTTGTGGACTACTATGTGGTCTATTTTGCAGGAAGTTTCAAATGCTGCTGAGAAGAATGTGTGTTCTGTTGTAGTAGGGTAGAACATTCCATAGATATCTGTTCAGTCCATGTGTTCAAAGGTGTGGTTCAAATCTGACATTTCTTTTCTGGGCTTTTGTTTAGTTGATCTGTCTCTTTGTGAAAGCGGGGTATTGAGATCACCCACTGTGATTGTGTTGGTGTTTATTTGATTTCCAATAGTATTTGTTTTATGAAGTTAGGTGCTCCAGTATTTGGTGCATGTATATTTAAAAGTGTTATCTTTTCCTGTTGGATCGTTCCTTTAACTAGTATATAGTGACCTTCTTTGCCTTTTCTGATCAGTTTTAGCTTGAGGTTTGCTTTGTCTGAAAGTGAATTAGATACCACTGCTTGCTTTTGGGATCCTGGTGCATGAAATATTGTTTTCTATGTTTTAATCTTTAGTCTATGAATATCTTTTCGAATTCTATGTTTCTTGAATGCAACAGACTATTGATTTCTGTTTTCTGATCCACTGTGCCTATCTGTGTGTTTTAAAAGTGGAATTGAGGCCATTAACATTGAAAGTTATTACTGCAAGGTGTTGATCTATTCCTGACATTGTGTTCTTTTTCTGTTGATGACTCCTTTTTTTGTTTATCTATTTGCCTTGCTTGATGTATTTATCCTCTCTAAATTTTTGACTTTGTCAGCTTTGTTGTCTCTGTCTGGAATATTCTTGAGTATTTTCTGGAGTGCTGGTTTGGTGTTCATGAATTTCTTAAGCTGTTCTTTTTCATGTCCTTATTTCTCCATCTATTTTGAAAGAAAG
Organism: Erethizon dorsatum; assembly: GCA_028451465.1. Lineage (NCBI taxonomy): Eukaryota > Metazoa > Chordata > Mammalia > Rodentia > Erethizontidae > Erethizon > Erethizon dorsatum. The sequence continues at coordinate 290,321 of JAQMCO010000018.1, read as the reverse complement.
TTTTGCAGGACTGTTAATCTGCGCTGGAAGTTGTTTGCTTTTAGTGCTTGAAATACTTCACTTCAGGCTCTCCTGAAGTTTGTGTTGAGATCTCTACTGTAATCCTAATGGGTTTACTTTTATATGTGATTTTTTGCTTTTCTCTGACAGCTTTTAAGATTCTCTCTTTTTGCTGGATATTTGGAATTTTGACTAAGACGTGTCATGGGAGCTTCTTTTTTTCATCATGGATGTTGCTCTGTAAGCTTCGCTTACCTGTAAGTTGAAGTCTTTCTTTATACTTGGAAAATATTATAATTTCTATAAACATATTTTTTATTCCATATGGGTTGTCTTAGTTTCTGTCTAACTCTAGTTACCCTTAAGTTGGTCACCTTAGCATTGTCTAGTAGATGTTGGATTAACTTTTCTGTTCTATTATCGTATTTTGAATTCAGCAAGATTTTTGAAGACATTATAACACCGTTACTCCCCAACTCTTCAATAAAATTTAAGGGGAAGGAGTGCTTCCATACTCACTTCTGGAAACCAGCATCACTCAGATCCCCAAACCAGACAAAGACCCAATTTAAAAAGAAAATTATGGGCCAATCTCCTCAGTGAACATAGATGCCAAAATCTGTAATAAGATATTGGCAAGTAGAATGCAACAAATAATCAAAAGAATCATACCTCATGACCAAGTAGGCATCATCTCAGGGTTTCAAGGATGGTTCAACATATGCAAGTCATTCAGTTTAATATACTACATAAACAGAAGCAAGAACAAAAATCACACGATCATATCAATAGACACCGAAAAGGCCTTTGATGGAATCCAACACCCATTCATGATAAAACCCCAAAGAAAGTAGGTATAGAAGGCTTTTACCTGAATCTGATAAGCCCATTTATGACAAACCAATGGCCAACATCATATTAAATGGGAGGAAAACTGAAATCTTTTCCTCTAAAATCAGGAACAAGTCAAGGATGCCCACTGTTACCACTTCTGTTCAACATAGTACTTGAAACGTTAACCAGAGTAATCAGACAAGAGAAAGAAATAAAAGGGATACATGTAGAAAAGAAAGAAGTCAAATTATTTGCAGATGACATGATCCTCTACTTAGAAGACACACAAATTTCACTAAAATTCTCTTAGAATTAACAACCAAATTCAGCAATGTAGCAGATTACAAAATCAACACACAAAATCAAGAGCATTCTTTTATCCAATGATGAACTCACTGAGAAAGAAATTAGGAAAATACCATTCACAATAGCATCAAGAAAAATTGAATACTTAGGAATTAACCTAACCAAGGAAGTGAAATACCTCCAAAATGAAAATTATAGTACTGTGAGAAAGGATATTGAAAAGGACATCAGAAAATGGAAAGCTATCCCTTGTTCCTAAAAAGGCATCATCCCAATGATGAACTCACTGATATTGTCAAAATGACCATTCTTCCTACACTGATGTATAGATTTAACACAATCTCAACCAAAATATTGATAGCATTCATCACAGAGCTAGGGAAAACAATCCTAAAATTCATATAGAACTAGGAAAGACCCAAAATAGCAGAAGAAATTCCAGGCAAAAAAACAGGAGGCATCACAATATCTGACTTTAAGCTATACTACAATGTACAGTGATAAAAACACCATGGTATTGGCACAGAGAGGCATGTGGATAAATGGAACAGAATAGAGGATGAAGAAACAATCACTGACACATTCAGCTATCTGAGCTTTGAAAATGGGCCAAAAATATATGTTGGAGGAAAAACAGTCTTTTTAGCAATTAGTTTTGGGAAAACTGGATATCCATACACAGAAGATAGAAGCTGGACCCATGTCTCTCAATACGTACTAAATAAAAATAAAAATGGATAAAAGTCTAAATATTGAAACAAACACTAAACATACTGGAAGATAAAAATAGGAAAAACTCTTAAAGTCATTGGTGTAGGCAAAGACTTTCTGAGCACAACTCCAATTGCACAAGAAGAACAGCAAGAATCAACAAATAGGGTTGTATGTAATTAAAATGTTTCTGCACAGCAAAGGAAACAAGCAACAGAGTGAAGAGACAACCTACAGAATGGGAAAAAATTTCGCTCACTTCCTCAGACAGAGGACCAATATCTAGAATATGTAAAGAACTAAAAAAAAAAAAAAACAAAAAAACCGCCAAAAGAGCCAATAAAAAAGTGGACAAGCAGGGCCGGTGAGATAGCTCAGTGGCATAAGTGCCTGCCTGGCAAGCACGAGGTCCTGAGTTTGACTCCCGGTACCCACATACGAAGAAAGGGCCGGCGATATCGCTCAGCGGCACAGGCGTCTGCTGGCATGCGAGGTCCTGATGTCGACCCCCATTTCCCACACACACACACACAAAAAGTGGACAAGCAAAATGAACAGATGTTTCTCAGAAGAAGAAGTATAAATGGACAATAAACATATGAAAAAATGTTTAACCTCTCTGGCCATTAAGAAATGCAAATTAAAACAACACTAAGATTCTATCTTATGCCAGAAAGAATGGCCATCATCAAGAAATCAAATAATAAGAAATGCTGGTGTGGCTGTGGTCAAAATACAACCCTTCTAAATTGTTGGTGGAAATATAAACTAATACAATAATTCTTGAAAACTATATGGAGATTTCCCAAAAAACTAAAAATAGAGATTCCATTTGATGCAGCTATTTCCCTTCTACATATCTTCCTCAAAGACCTAAAGACATTATATTACAGAGGTACACGTATACTAATGCTTATAGCAGCACAATTCATAATAACTAAATCTTGGAAGTGGTCTATATGCCCATAAGTAGACAAATGGATGTGATATCCAGACATAACAGAATACTACTTGGCCATAAACAAGGATACTTTCAAGACATTTGAAGGAAAATGGATACACCTTGAAAACATAATGTTAACTGAAATAAATCAGATGCTTGATCTTAAATACCATATGGTTCTCTCATTTGAGTTATCCAAAAACAAATAAAGAGCAAAATAAAAGATTGGTTAAAGGAAACAGGGAGATAGACCTTTTGATGGGAAAGGGACAAAGAGACTGAAGGTGGGGAAAGGAGGGAGGACAAGGGGATGTTAAAAGGTTTCAAATGCATCATGTACATGTACCAACTACCCACTATGAATGTAATATTTAAACATGGCAAACATGAACTAAAACAATAATAATAATAATAATAATGAAAGTAGGGAGGGGAGAGAAAATAAAAGAATCAAGATATGTTATATACATGTACTCACTTCCTCAAATGAATGTAAACACTGTGTACTCCAAACATGTGTTAATAAAAAATCATTTGACATAAATTTTCTAGAAAATATCAATAGTCAATTAAAAAAAATCTGTACATCCTATTGGCTTTTAAAAATTTTCCAGGGGCCGGGTGAGATAGCTGAGTGGCATAAGCACCTGCCTGGCAAGTGTGAAGTCCTGAGTTCGACCCCCGGTACCCACATAAAAAATTTTTTTTCAGACAATCTTTTTATTTTTACTAGTGTATGCTTGTGATACATAATAATTATATTCATTTTGGGGAATTTGTACATGTGATATTTAACCTTCTGTATCTGATTTAGTTTGCTTAGCTTTATGGCTTCACAGTGAGTCCATTTTCCTACAAATGCCTCAAATTTATCCTCCTTTATGGTTGAGTTGTACGCCATTGTGTATATATATATGACATTTTTTATCCATTCATCTATTGATCAGTATCTAGAATGTTTCCACAATTTAACTATTGTGAATTGTGCTGGCTGCTATAATCATGGATATGCATGTACCACTGTAATATGATGACTTTAACTCTTTCAGGAAGATACTCAGAAGAGGTATAGCTGGGTCAAATGGAATTTCTACTTTTAGTTTTTTAAGAAATTGCCATAACAATTTCCACAGTAGCTGTACCAGATTTTATTCCCACCAGCAATGTGGAATGATTCATTTTCCTTCACATCTTCACCACCATTTGTCATTTTTTAAGGGTTTATTGGTTCTTTTGTGTTTTGGGGGTCTAATTATTTTGAGACTGTATAACAAAATATTGTAGATATTAATCTTCTATCAGAGGAGTAGCTGGCAAATTTTTTCCCATTCTGTAGGTTTTCTCTTCACTTGGTTGTTTCCTTTACTGTCCAGAAGGTTTTCAATTTAATATGATCCCATTTGTGATTCTTGAAATTATTTCTTGTGCAACTGGGGTTCTGTTCAGGATTTCTTTGCCTATGCCTGTGTCTCCAAGTGTTTTACCTGTTTTTCCTTCCATCAGTTCAGTGTTTCTATTTTTATACCTAGGTCTTAGATCCATTTGGACTTGATTTTTGAACAGCGTGAGAAAAATGGATGGTCTCCTTTTCCCCTCTCCCCACCCCCTCCCTCCATCTTTTGATCCTTTTCCCTTTTTAGACAGATCTACTTTTCTGCTTGCTGTCATCTATCTTTTATTTTGCTCTTTATTATTTCTCATATAAGAGAAACCATGTGATATTTAAACTGTTTCTGTGTTGTATTTCACTGAACATTATAATTTCAAGGTGCATTCATTTTCCTACAAATCACTCAAACTTATCTTTCTTTATGACAGAGTATGTACATGTATATTGCAAATGAGTAGGAAAGAAGTGAAGAAATGGATAGGGGAGTGGGGAGGGAAGGAATTGCAAATGAGTAGGAAAGAAGTGAAGAAATGGATAGGGGAGTGGGGAGGGAAGGAAAGGGGGATTAAAAAAGGAATTAAGATGTATTTTGTACATGTACCAATTCCCCACAAGGAATGTAAACATTATATATTACAAATATGTACTAATAAAAAGAGGCTATCTTTTCTCCAGTGTTTGTTTTTAGCACCCCTTTCAAAGATCAGATGGCTAAGGATACATGCAGGTGTTTCTGTCTTTTTTTATCCTATTGCGTTGACCTATATGTCTATTTTTATGCCAGTGCCATACTGTTTTTATTACTGTAGTTTTGTAGTATAACTTGAAATCTGGGATGGTAAAGTCTCCTGTTTTGTTCTTTTTACTCAGGATTGCTTTGGCTATTCTATATACTGTGTTAATTTGAAGGCAAATGTAAAATGCTTTGAGGAGCCAAATGCAGGTGGTCACTCATTTATTAAAGTGCTGTTGAGTGGCTTGTGTGTTCAAGGCCGTCTGCTGGACCTTGGAATAGGACTCAGACTACCTCTGCCCTTGGGGAAGGACAGATCTCAGAGCAGTATCACAGTGATGGCTGAGGTTTTTCTGGGGCATCCTGAGGGTTCTGCTAATGCACAGTAAGGAACTTGATGTGTTTCAGTGGGCAGCGAAGATCTTCCTGAGGAAATGATTTTTAAACTATGCTCAGAATGGAGGGGTAGGGAGAAGAGTGTTCCAAGGAGGGTGTTCATGTGTTTCTGTGTGTGTGTGTGTGTGTGTAGACTCTCAAAAGCTGAAGATTCCAAAATTGCTGGAATACAGAGCAAGAGAAAGCATGGTGACAAGAAGTTTGAGAGATAGGCAGGGACACAATAAATATATTTAACAACTGAGATGTGAATATTAATTCATTAATAATTATAGGAATCCCAATTTAAAATGTATTTTATTCTCTAAAGATACTGTTATAAATATCATTTAATCTCTCCCTGTGATATTTAAGCAATAGCACAAATTGTTCACAGACATGATGTTTTTGTTGTTTGATGTCCTTGCCACTCGTTAAATGATCCCCCTGAGTCATGATAAAACTTTTCCAATAACTTCCCTATGAAACTGCTGGGCAGTAAGTAATGTGTAGACTTAGGAAGAGGAGAAGAATTCACGTAACTTCGGTAGTATTTTTCAAGATGTTTAATTTTCTCTCAGCATGGGGTGATCTAACAGCAATTGCTTGAACAAAATTTCTTAGTCCTTATAATACTCTTATATTTGTATCTATTTGATATCTCTATATTGACAAGTCATGAAAATTAAGTATTAAACAACATGCTTTTATTTAACATAAACCTTAGACTAGATAAGAGTTCCACTTGGCAGTTAAATACTGAGCTGAGAGCTTAGAATTTTGGCTCAGATACTTAGATTTTAGAAAACCTCTCTGCACTTCAGTTTTCTCAGTATAAAATGGAGATTATTACATCTATTGTCCTCAATTGATTTAACACACATTTAAAATAGAGGAGAGCTAGCACTCTATACTCACTAGCTCCCATGTTTAGAAATAAAATAAATAAATATTTACTTATATATTTGTACCAGGAATTGAACTCATCCCTTCGCTTTGAAGTTCAGAAGCGCTGTGGCTAGGGACTTCGCTGGGACAAATCCTGGAGTTTGGGAAGCATAATGGACTGCTATGCTGAAGGACCTCAGAATGACCCCCAAGCAGTGCCCACCTGTGATTGGGGAAAGGATAGTACCCAGACCTAGGCACGAGCCAGTGGTGTCCCCAGGCATCCACACTTCTAGGGAAAATGACCGGTATAGACGCCAACCAACCATAACAGATTTACGCTAACTCTTTAGTTGATGCATAGCAAGGAGACAGGGGAGGGAGGTCCACAGTGTGGGAGGATTTCAATCTACAAGGAGACAGTACAACTAAGTATACAGGTCAACACAAGTTGAATATTGGCCTTAGAAATCATTTTAATCATGCTGAACTCCATCTTAAGGGTACAGAGAGCCACAAGGGTTTTAAGAGGTCTATATGTATTTTTGACAAAGCTTTCTGAGTATAATATGACAGCAGGTCAAAGAAAGGCAACATGGGAAACAAGGAAGTCAGCTGTGGTCCCGTTTTGGAGTTTAGGTTGAGGCATGATAGAGATTTGATGCGTATAATTCTCGTGACTTGGTGATTAATTATATGTGGGAGGTAAAGATAAGGAGGAGTTAAGGATGATCCCTAGGTTTCTGGCTTGGGAAATTAAACTGATTGTATCACCATTTGTCATATCGCTGTAGGACAATCAGGAGCCAGAATAGCTTTGGGAGGGGGCACCATCAGTTTGGTTCTAGGTATGTTCAGCTTGAGGTGCCTCTGACATGTCTAGGCAAATATCCCGTAGGCGGCTGGAGTTAGGGACACCTTATGGGAGAGAGGCTTGAATGGAGATGATGATTTTGAAATTCTTACATACAGAGTGCATGAAATCACTCAGAGAGAACGTAGAATGAGAAAGGGATAGAGATGAGTCTTGAGTAACCACAATGTGTAAAGAACAGGAAGAAGATGAGGCACCCCAGGATTGAGGGGAAGCAAAACGTTGTGCTAGAAGACAAGGAAATGGTCAACGGGCACTTAGCATCCGTTCCTGTCTTCTATGCTATTTTGTCTTCCTGTACAGCTCAGAATTACTTTTGTGAGATTCCCTTGCAACCAGAAGCATGGATGCAAATTTGTTTTGCAAATTACATGTACCATGCAAGGTCTAGAAGGTGGAACTGAGGTAGTGGCTACAGTCCTCCTGCTTTTGGCCACTTTCTATTGGAAAATATGACGTGGAGCTTCTCTCCGGTGGTGTTCCAGTGTCCGGTCACTAGCTTCATAGCTGCTCAGTTGTCCCAGTCATGGCAGCAGCCCCCTCATACCTAGATGAAGCTGTGGTAGTGTATTCCTGGTCCTTCCTGTGCCACCTCACCTGGCAGGCCGGTTGTGATGGGCATGCCTGAATATTCACATGAATCTTTACACCTAATATTTTGATAAACACTTGATTCCCAGATGAAATCTCTTCTATTTAAAATATTGAGTGGTTTCTTTATTCTAATTGAATCCTAACTGATATGGACTCTTTCAGGGAAAGAATGATCGATTGCATTAAGTACTTCCAAGAGAGTGAGCAATAGAAGAACTAAAAAATTCCACTGGACTTGGCAATTTAGCTAATTGATTCATTTGGTAGCAAGTAAAGCATTGCGTTAGTGAGGTTGAAAGGAATATGCACAACATCTGGCTATCCGCTTCAGGCGCCTCTGCATCTTGCAGGCTAAGGTGATGTCCTGTGGAAGGAGCACTGGAGTCAGGAGGTCAGTGCTCTGCTCTTGACCTTGTGACTGTCAAGGTGTAGAACATGATACGGTCATTTAACCTCTCCTCTCCTCTGCCAGGTGTCCTCACCAGACCGTGCACCCCACCTGCTGCCCCAAGCCTTTCTCCAAGCTGATTCTCTGCACAGGTTCCTTAATTCCCGAAAGAACTGTAAATGTTTGCATAAATATTTGTAATCATATCTTCTTGCTGTGTTGAACATTTTATTAATATATAATGTTATTTCTCTGTAGCTGTTTTGTCTGATATTAGTATAGCTACCCCCACTGTTTTGATTGCTATTTGTATGCAATCCCTTTTTCCTTCCTTTCACTTTAAACCTATTTGTGTCTTTGGATCTGAAGTGAGATTCTTGTAGGCAGGGTTTATTATCATCATCATTATTATTATTACTGTCTATCTGTCATTCTTTGTCTTTTCATTGTACAGTTTAATTCCTTTACATTTAATTACTGTTAAGGAGGGATTTACTTTTGTCATTTTGCCCTTTGCTTTCTATATGTCTTACAGCTTTTTGTACCTCATTTTCTACATAACTGTCTTCTTTTATGGTTCGTTGATATTTTTACAAAGAAACATTTTAACTGCTTTCCCATTTTATTTTGTGTGTTCCTCAGCTGCTCTTTTTGAAATGCCCTCTCTCCCTGAGTAGGTGAACCAGTTGTCAAGTTGGCCATAATTCCAAAAGTAACACATGTATTTAATTCAATCCCAATCAAAACACCAACAGAACAAAACTAGAAAAAAAAAAACCCTAAAATTCACATGGAACCAGAAGAGACCCAGAATAGCTAAAGAAATCTGGGCAACGAGAGCAAATCAGGAGGCATCACAATCCCAGATTCCAAGTTATATTACAAAGCCACAGTGATTAAAAAAAATTGTCACAACAGCACTAGAATAGACTCATGGAACAACGGAGTGGAATAGATGACGCAGAAACAACCCACGGTACACTCAGCTATCCGATCTTTGCAAGAGGAGCCAAAAACATGTCCCGAGGAAAAATAGCCTTTTAAACAAACAGTGCTGGGAAAACGGGCTATAAACATGCAGAAGACTGAATCTAGACCCGTCTCCCTCATCATAGGCCAAACTAAAACCAAAATCTAAATGTTAAAACATAAACACTTAGTCTTCTGGAAGATAACTTATGTAAAACTCTTGAAGACACAGGCACAGGCAAGGAGTTCTGGAACAGAATCACAATTGCACAAGAAATAACATCAAGAATCAACAAATTGGATTATATCAAATTAAAAAGCTTCTGCACGACAAAGGAAACAACAACACAGTAAAGAAGTAACCTACAGAATGGGAAAAAAATTTTGTCAGTTGTTCTTTGGATAGAACACTAATATTTAGAATATATAAAGAACTCAAAAAAATTAGAAACCCCAAACTAAAAGACCCAACCAAACAATGACAAATAAAATGAATAGATACGTCTCAGAAGATGTACAAATGGCCAACAAATACATGAAAAGATGTTTAACATCGCCAATCATTAAAGAAATGCAAATTTAAACAATGCTGAGATTCCATCTCACTCCAGAAAGAATGGCTATCATCAAAAAAATGAAATAGGGCCGGTGAGATGGCTCAGCGGTGTAAGCACTTGCCTGGCAAGCGCGAGGGCCTGAGTTCAACTCTCAGAACCCACGTACGAAAAAAAGGGCCGGTGATATCGCTCAGCGGCACGGGTGCCTGCTGGCACGTGAGGTCCTGAGTTCGACCCCTGGTATCCACAGGGAAAAAAAAAAAAAAGAGAGAAATAATAACAAATGCTGGAGAAGCTTCAGGGAAAATGGAACACTTCACTGCCAGCAAGAATGTAACTGATACAATCACTATGAAAATCAGTATGGAGAGTCCTCAAAACTAAAACTAGAAATTCCATTCAATTCAGCTATATGCCTTCTAGGTATCTTTCTGAATGAGTTAAAGGTGTCACATTACAGCGATACATGCATACCCATGTTTATAGCAGCACAATTCACAAAAACTAAATGCTGGAAGTGGCCTATATGTCCATCAACAGATGAATGGATAAAGAAAGTGTGGTATTTGTAAACAATGGAGTACTACTCTGTCACAGAGATAGATAAACCTGGGTCATTTGTAAAAAAATGAATGCATCTTGAGACCATAATATTAAGTGAAATAAATCAGACACACAAACTTAAATATCACATAATTTCTCTTACATTAGAAACCCAAAATATAAATAAAGAGCAGGATAAGGGATAGATAGGAGGGAGTGGGAGGGTAGATCTGGAAAAGGAAGGGGGACCAAGAGATGGAGAAAGGAGAGAGGGAGGGGATGCCAAAAATATTAAGATGTTTTACGTACATGTGCCAACTTCCCATTAAGACTATAATAAGTATGTACTATAAACATGCACTAATAAAAAATAAAAATTAATAAGAAAAAAATGAGTGTTGGCAAGGATATGAGGATAAGTAATCCTCTTAAACGTTCGCTGGGAATGGAATTTTTACAACCACTATGAAACTCAGTATGGAAAGTCTTCAAAAAACTGAAAATGGATATACCATTTGATCCAGCTATAGCATTCCTTAGTATGTTCCTGGAAGAATTAAAGACAGCACACTGTAACGATCCATGCGTACCATGTTTATAGCAACTCAGTTCACAAGAGCTAAGTTCTGGAAACAGTTTCGGTATCTGTCAAGATATGAATAGAGGGCCGGTGAGATGGCTCAGCGGCTTAAGCGCCTGCCTGGCAAGCGCAAGGGCCCGAGTTCGACTCCCGGAGCCCACATACGAAAAAGGGGCCGGTGATATCGCTCAGCGGCATGGGCGCCTGCTGGCACACGAGGTCCTCAGGTCGACACCCCGGTACCCACAAAAAAAAAAAAGATATGAATAGATAAAGAAAATGTCATATGCATAACATATATATATATAGATATATATATGAATTTTATTCAGCTATAAAGAAGAACAAATTCCTATTATTACAGGAAAATATATGGTACTGGAGATCAGAAAGTAAAGCAAAATGACCCAGACTTAAAAAGTTAAATATTACATGTTTTCTCTTATATAAGCAATCTATAACTAAATTAAACAAATAAAAAAGAGATGACAGGAGACTAGGAGGCAGATTTTTAGAAATAGAGAGGGGAGAAGGGGAGAGGGAAGAATGGGGGAGTAGGTAATGGGGATGGAAATGATTGAAAGATGTCACATGTGTGTACAATGTACAGAATGAATCTCATTATTCTGTATAGCTAATATGCATCAGTAAAAAAGACATACGTTTTTAAAAACCTCCTGACCTTATTTCTTTGTTTTTTATTTATGAATTGTACAGTGCAGAGGGGTTCAGGTTATTCACTAGGTATGTGACTATTTAATTTCATGAAATTACATTTCTGTCCTATGCTTTTGCACTGACTTCCTGTTCTTCTCCCCAGTCCCTGAAGATCTCTAAACCACTTCCTATCTCTATGGATTTCTGATGATGGATATTTCATATCGATGGAATCACATAACATGGTTTTTGTGTCTGACTTCTTTCTTTTACCATAAGGTTTCCAAGGTTCTCTCCATGTTATAACAATGATCAGTATTCCATTTAAAAAATAATGTTTCATTGTATGGATATATTATGTTTTGCTTATCTATTAATCAGTTGATGGCTATTGAATGATTTTCAGCTTTTATCTATTATGAATACTGCTGCTATGAACATTTGAGTACAAATTTTTTTGTATGGACATACATATTTTTGCAATTTGTCTTGGGTAAATACCTAGCAGTAGAATTGCTGGGCCTTATAGAATCTCTACGTTTAACTTTATTTATTTATTTATTTTTGTCTTTTTGAGACAGGGTCTCACTGTGCAGTTCAGGCTGGCCTTGAGCTCATTTTGTAGCCCAGGCTGGTCTCGAACTTGCAGTGATCCTCCTGTCTTAGCCTCCTGAGTGCTGGGATTACAGGCTTGCGCCACCATGCCCGGCTCAACGTTTAACTTTTTAAGGAACCGCCAAACTGTTCCCACACAATTTTAGATTCCCACCAGCAACATTTTGAGGGTTTGAATTTCTTCACCTTCTTGCCAACACTTGTTATTGTCCATCTGTTTTATTACAGCCATACTGGTAGGTGAGAAATGGTATCCCAGTGGGTTTTATTTATTTTTTCATGGCCTGGATATGTTATTCTACTAGGAGTTGTAAAATGATGTTTTAAAGAATTAGTATACGCTTGTGATCCACACTAATGACATTCCTCTGGGGGAATGGGTTCCTGTACACATCACATCTTGGCCATTTTTACTCCTCCTCTTGTCCTTCCTGCTCCTCCTCCCTCAGACCCCTTCTCAACTGTACAGAGCTCTCCCTGTCATCTCTCTTTTATTTTTCTGTTTAAATTATTTATATTTTAGGTTTCTCATATCAGAGAAACCATGCAATATTTATCCTGTGTCTAATTTATTTCACCTAGAATTATCGTCTTAAGATCCATCCACTTTCCCATAAATGATTCAAATTTAACCTTCTTTAATGGCTGAATAATACTCCAGCACCTCATTTAAAAAAAGGAAAGCAAAATGAAGTTTAACACTGCGTTTTACATTTATTACCTGGAATATTTCTAAAAGGGCAACTTTCCCCTAAGAACTACTTTAATAATGCCCAAATATCCTGAGCTCATACAGAAAGTTAAGATTTATTAATTTTAAAAATAATGAATTGGTTTTTAAAATATTTTCCTAAGGCAAATGACAATTTTTTTTAAAATTGTCATTCCATATTCGCAAATTTTGGTTTGATCTTTCAATCCATTGTAGTTATTGTTGATTCTCAAATCACCTTTGGATGGAAAGAACTTCTAGTTGCCTCTTGAATCATTTGTGTTTTTCCTCCACAGTCTTGGATAATTTTTTTGGTTTCTGGTTTGACAGAATTCTGTAGGATTATCCTGTGCATTCTCAGCCGCATTTCTGGTGTCTTCTGTTTCTCAAGTGGCTGGGCTACTAGGCATGTATTTTCTTTTTGATGAACAGAACTGAGCTGTGTGCTACAAATAAAGATAACATGCAGAATTTACAGCAATATCAGTTCAAATTCCAGACCACGGATACTTAACCTCTTCAATCTTGATTCTCCGTCCATTCTTGGCAAACATCCTGGTTCTCACAAACACTAACACGACCATTCATTTGCTTGTTTCACAGTGCACTTAGAGTAACAATACCAGCAATACTTCCAGTAGCAGAACCACTAAAAACAATTTAAGACTTCTTTTTGTTGTTTTGCAGATCTTTTCTAATATGCATAGCTGTAGCTGTTAGTGTGTATCCTTCTAGACATTCCTGAGTTATTTATTTCTACTTATCTCTTGGTTGGCTGGATTTCACTGCTGAATATGAATTGTTCTTATACAAAAATAATGCCTGTTGCCTTTACATATGATTGAAAAGTTCAATTACGCCAGGACCTTTGAGTTGCAATTTAAGCCTCAGAAACTACTATTTCTCCTTTGTCTTCTGTAAGAAGTGTTTCTGTGGAAAATGTGGAGGCCATCCTGATATTTCCTTCTTTTAGTGACTTGTTTTTTAATGACTGAATGTTTGAAGATTTCTTGCGCGTTAAGTGATTTAGTTGGATGATATGTTGATATCTATTGCTTTGTGTCAGCTTTCTGATCTGTAGAGCAAGGCTGTAAGTATACACTCTTTTATCCTTCATTTCAAGGACATTTTTTTTTTCTTTTTGACAATTCTGAAGCTCCTTCTGCTTCCAATTAATTGGATTGCCTTATTCCCTGTGCTTTCACATCTACTTTCCTTTTTGAACTGGTGTGCATTTCTCAGAATCCTCAGGATTTCTGACTTACAACATACGCTCAGCGCTACCTGGTGGAGGTGGAGTGGCCCTAGAAGTGACGCAGGACTGCACCTGCACTTCCAGCACTTCTGTCCACTGTTTTTCAAGCTTACAGCACAACTTCACACTTTTTTTCTTGTTTGCTTAAAAATGGTAAAGTTTGGGTTCTTTTGCTACCTTTTCATAACCGTAGGAATCATTTTTTAAGGTAACAGGTAGATAGGTTCTTCGATCTGATTTCACTTCTTCACACGGGAGTTCTTTTTTTCTTTCTTTCTTTTTTTTTTTATGGGTACCGGGGGTCGACCTCAGGACCTCGCGTGCCAGTAGGTGCCCGTGCCGCTGAGCGATATCACCGGCCCATTTTTTCGTTTGTGGGTACCAGGAGTCGAACTCAGGACCTCGCTCTTGCCAGGCGGGTGCTTATGCCGCTGAGCTATCTCACCGGGCCCTTAATTATCCCAAATTGATCCATAGATTTTATGCAATCGAAACATCTACAAAAATCAAACTATCTACAAAGATAGTTTGTTTGTAGAAACTATCAAAATTTATTTGTAAATATGAAGGATGTAGAATAACTAAAATGATTTTGAAAAAGAACTAAATTTGCATACTTACTAATGGGATTGAAAGAGTTACTATAAAGATAGTGTTATTAATACAATATGATAGTGTTATTGGCACAGAATAGACATACAGATCAATGCTACAGAATAAAAGTCCAGAAAGACTCACAAAATATGTGATAAAATTATTTTTATCTTTTTTATTAAGCTATAATTTGCATAAGGGAAATCCGTCCTTTTTAGTGCATACCATAGTTCCATGAGCCTTGACAGAGTGCGTGGTTAGATAAACACCACCGCTACCCACAGCTGTAAACCCCGGGAGCGGCTCCGGCGCTCTTCGGCGGAGTCACTTTCTTTGCGCGTCGCTTTTCTATTGCTTGCAGTGTTCCCTTTAACGGTTCTCTTGTTTCAGGTCTGCAGTAAGTTCTTTCAGGAAGTTTTCATTGCCTCTTTGAGAAGCCAGCCTGTCTGTCTACATGTTTCTTTTTAGAAGATAATCCTTTTAAAATGGAGTATGGCAGTTCCTCAAAAAACGTAGAACTACAGTATAACCCAGCTATACCACTCCTCAGTTAAAGGCAGCGTACCAGGGGAGGGACACTGCACGCTCATGGTTTTTGTGGCCCATTCACAGTAGTCAAGGTCTGGAACCAGCCTAGGTGCCCATCAACAGATGGGTGGACAAAGAAAATGTAGTGTAGGTAAACAGAGTATCATTATTCAGCTGTAAAGAACAAAATATCTTTTGTAGGTATATGGGTGGAGATCGTCATGTTAAGTGAAATAAACCAGACTCAGAAAAACAAGTGTTTCCTAATATATGGAATCTTTAAAAATGACAAGAAAACAGAAGAGAAATTAGTATCAGACAAGAAAAATAGGGTAAAGTGGGGAGTGGTGTAAGTGAGGGTAATGCAGGATGGGTATGACCAAAATATGTTATGTGCATGTATGAAAACACTATATTGACACCTAATATTTTATAAAACTAATAGGCACTAATAAAATACATATTTAAAAACAACCCCTTTTCTGAGCCGCCTTTATGAAATTTTGTTTTTGGCTTTTTATAATTTTGCTATGGTATGTCAAACTGTAGTTTTCTTTATATTTAGTTTTCTTTTCTTTTTTTTTTTTTTGTGGGTACCGGGGGGTCGACCTCAGGACCTCGCGCGCCAACAGGCACCCGTGCCGCTGAGCGATATCACCGGCCCCTTTTTCGTATGTGGGATCCGGGAGTCGAACTCGGGCCCTCGCGCTTGCAAGGCAGGCGCTTACGCCACTGAGCCATCTCACCGGCCCTATATTTAGTTTTCTTGAGGTTCATGGTGCTTCATAAATCTGTGGCTTCTTAAATGCAATGCATGTAAGATCGATCACCTCATTCTTTTCTTTTCTTCCTTTTCCTTCTCCCTCTTTCTTTCCCCCTTCCCTCCTTCTTCCCTTTCTTCTTTACTTTTCTGCTTGTCCCTCATTTTTGAAGTCTCTCTTCAGTTCGTTAATTCTCCTTCTAGCTATGTCTGGTTCTACCTTGTCTACCTCCCTCTTTCCTTGTCATCTTAATTTTCATTATTACATTTTATTATTTTAGAATTTACATTTAGTTCTTTTTAAAATCTACTACTGCAGTTTTTAAGATGCTTTTAAGTTCTTTGCTGAAAATTTCAACCTTGCTATTTTCTAAATCATACTAAGCATACTTAACTAGCTTACTGCCTCTGTTAGAGTCCTTGAGGGGCTACTTCTACTGTTTATCTTTTTTTTCTTTCTTGTTCTTGTTTGTGCTATCTTGTTTCTCTGTGTGATTTTAATCTTTGTGCTCTGAGCAAGATATTTGGCAATATTTTGTGTGCACAATTTAAAGTTGGGATTATGTTATTTTCTTCCAGAAAGTATTTTTGTTTGCTGCTTTCAGGAGCCTGTGGCCACTAGTAGTATTTAATCCAAAGGCAGAACCTGATGTTATTCTAGGCCAGCAGGGTGGCTTGAATGTGGGCTGGAAATCTATTTTGGATTTCCAGTTTCTTCTTACTCCTACAATTCAGATTTTGACGGTCCCAATCCAAAGCATAGAAATGGGCCACCTTAGTGAGTCCAACCTTCATCTTCTAGCTCTCCGATGCTGTGCTGAATTCTGCTGTGCCTCCCAGCAGTCTATTTGGCAATCACTGAACACTTACAAGAGGAAAAAGTATGAAGCTCAACTCGGAATTTCTCTACATCACATATACACACTTCTTAACTACATTATTAAGTCTCTGATGTTTTCAAGTAGGCTGAAAGTATGTGTACTCCACCTAGCTTTTCCATTTGCCCTCAGTCAAAGGGTTGGTTCAAATTACTTGGTAATCATAGAAACAAAAGTTCCCTGTTTTTTTTTTTTTTTTGTGGGTGCCGGGGATCGACCTCAGGACCTCGCACGCCAACAGGCGCCCGTGCCGCTGAGCAATATCACTGGCCCCTTTTTTGTATGTGGGATCCGGGAGTCGAACTCGGGCCCTCGCGCTTGCAAGGCAGGCGCTTATGCCGCTGAGCCATCTCACCGGCCCCTGGTTGTTTATTTTTAAAGGAAAACACTTAACTTCCACTTACCACATGAAATGAGGATGCATACTTTCCAAGCATCTTGATCTTATGATATATTTCCTCCTTTATACTGCTGTGTCCTTACAGGCTAGCCTCTAAGAATAGTGCATGAACATCAAGCTCCGGGCGTATTCCCTAGGACACTTTCTGTAGCCAGTTTTGTGCATACTACTGTGCAGTACCCAAGAATGTGGACTTATTAAGTTTCATTTGCTAGGAAAGAGAAAAATGATTTTAAGAATTGATTGCAGGTTTTGCTTAAGAAGAAAGGTATGTGCTTGTTTAGGAGGATATTTTAGTGGGAAATTGGGGAACCCCAGACAGTGGTCTTGTGGTGAGACAGTATTGGCCAATTTGTTCCACTTAACAAATTAACGAGGGCTGGGGAGGTAGCTCAGTGATGGAGCAGTTGCCTAACCTAGCATGCACGGGGCCCTGGGTCGATCCCTACACTGCAAAACAAAACAAACAGGAATTTGGATAGGAGAAGAAGCAAATTATAGATGGTTGAGGAAGGGAGTGAGATGGAGCAAAGGGAACTTGAAGAAAAGGGAATGTAAGCAAAACGTAAATGAAAATTCCTCTAGGCAGGGATTGACTGAAATAATTTGAAGGATAAGGATGTCTAAGTTTAGCTTTAAGTTGCCTTCTGCACTGTTACGCTCCCGTAGTAGCCCTGACACTTCCGTTAAATCTACAGTAAACACAGCTCTGGTCAGGTCCTTTGGGGTCTGAAGGGATCACAGAATGCCTTGACATTGTACACACAAGGCAAGAACTCAAACTCAAAACAAATAATGCACTAGAAAGAACTCAGGGCTAGATCTTCAAGTACTCCAAAATAATCTTGAAAGCTATTTAGAGTATGCTGAATTTTCATGGTGTCTAGAACAGGAGGTAAAGGAAGGCAGCGCAGTGGTAGATCACTTGCCTAGCATGTGTGAAGCCCTGAATTCTGAACCAAGTGCCAAACAAACAAACAAAAACAAAAACAAAACAACCCCCCCCACACACAAAGGGAGGTAAGGAATTCAATTAAGTCTTAATGGAAAATTGACCCCTGCAAGTTGGAGGACCTGGACTTAGTCCAACCTTCGTCTTTAAGCATCTGATGCTGCGCAGAATTCTGCTCTGCCTCTCAGCACTCTATTCAGTAATCACTGAACACATACGAGTGGAAAAAAGGCCAAACAGCCAAACTCAGCTTGATTTCTGGATTTCTTCAGATCATGGATGCACAAATCTTAGCTGCCTTATTATGTCTCTAATGTTTGCAAGTATGCTGAAAATGCATGTCCTACATCTAGTTTTTCTGTTTGCCCTGGGTCCTTGGAGGTCTAAAACATGAATGTTGGACTCACTAAGGTAGCTGTTAAGTTTGGTGCGAGTAAAGACAGAGAAAAGAAATTGCGAAAAGCCTTTAATGCCAGCATGGGAGGGCTGCAGTACAGTGCAAGAGACCCTCAGAGGAGGAGGCTGCCGAACTAAGTATTTATTGGGCTTGGCTGGGGGTGGAGTTTGGAGAGCGGGCAAGGTGACATTAGAGAACGGGATTGGTGGATATTTGGCACGCGCCTGAAGTAGAGAGAGGAAGTTTATCTTGAGCTGGGAAGCGGAAGGAGAAAGTGGGTAATATATTGTTGTTTGGGGCTTGTCACCATGTTGGAACCTCGCCATGATGGCCAAGCAGCTTTCCTATGGGCATGAACCCATCAGTAGCTATTTCCAGCTGCTAACATCCAAACTACCCTTGCACTGCTCACAGTTCTTGGTAGGGTGCCTGGTGCTGGGTAGGTGGGAGGAAATAGTTTATTGCATGCAATTTAGAATCTAAATACCAGCAATGTTTGTGCACATTTTCTTTTTTATCCTGGATGTACCAGGCAAAGGCCCTTCTTTAATTCCACCACCTTCTTTCCTTTCTTACCCCTTATTCTCCTGTCTTTTCATGCAGGAAACCTTTGTCGTTTTGTTACTCCTCTATCAACCAAGGGCAAGAATGGCTGGCTTAGAAAAACTAAATGCTCTGGGTATAATAGCTATGAGGTAGCAAAATATAGTGAGTAGGACATGCCCACTTATTTAAATCCTGCCTTCTTTTTTCTTGTTTTTTTTTCTATGCTACTCATCATGTATAATATACAATTTATTTATTGTGCCAGATAATATCTGTTGACACACAACCCCATCCTGGCTTCCATAATTTCCCCAGTGTTACAGAGGCTGCAAGGCTGTGAACTACACAATAATTTCCTTTTCCACAGGTTCACTTTCTGCAGTTTCAGTTACCTGAGCCCAACCATGGTCCAAAAATTATTAAATGACAAATTCCAGAAACAAGCAATTCATAAGTTTTAAATTCTGCAACATTCCAAGTAGTGTGATGCAATCTTACACTGGCCTGCTCTGTCACACTTGAGGAGCCAATCGTCCCTTTGACCAGTGTGTCCATGCTGGGCATGCTACCTGCCCCTTAGACACTTAGTAGCTCTCTCAGTTACACCATCACGGAATCACAGCATTCGTGTCCACGTAATGCTTATAATACTTAATGATGGCCCCAAAGTGCAAGGGTAGTGATGTTGGCACCACAGATAGGACAAAGAGAAGCCACAAAGTATTTCCGTAACTGAAAAGGTGAGAGTTCTTGTTTGATAAGGAAAGAAAAAAACCGTATGCCGAAGTTAAGAACTATAGTAAGAACAAATATACTGGTGAAAAAAAATCTAGTAATGAAAATGTGAAGAAGGAAAAGAAATCCATGTTCTGCTGTTGCACCTCCAATTGCACAGCTATGGCCGTAGTGAATGATAATTGCTCGTGTAGGGTGGAGCGATACTAAGTCGTAAGGCTTGGCATTGTCTGCAGTGTCAGACATCCCGTAGGAGTCTCCGAACACAGCCTGGTGGACACGGGGCAGCGCTGCACACCCTGTGCTCCTCTGTCCTCTTTATTCTAGTTGGTGTCTGCCGCTGGATCGGTCAGATGGTCACATGAGATCTGAAGATGAGACTAACAGTGACAGCAGGGTGACTTCTGCTCATTAACTTTTGCTCTGACCCCTGTTCACTAAGACAGCCGGTACCTCCAGAACTGTGTGGGCTCGTGAGTGAGATCCTTACCCGATCTCAGGAGGTGACACGTCCAGCAGGGCTAGCGGTTAGTGTCTCCAACAGTGTTGGGAGCAGTGACAGTGTCACGGGCATTGACTCAGGGATGTTAGCAGCTTCCCGGTTTCTGGGCTACACATCCCACTTTTTATCCTCGAGTCATGAGTGGTGATAATTTCGTGGTGTATAAATTATCCTTTGCAAAATAGTTCTGTAACAAGCAAACATAAGCTTCAGTAGTGCACCAAACTGTGAGTTCACTGCTCGTCTGTCTGGGGCCCGCTGGCAGTGAGCTAGGCCACTGTGCGGTCCGCAGGCAGCCAGCAGCCGCAATCCAGCCCCTCTGACAGCAGCCATGCTCCGGACACAGGCTTCCCGCGCTCCTGCAAGGCCGTCTGAGCACATCTCGGGGTGCCAGTGTTTCAGGCGACACAGCACAAGTGGGAACACGCAGGGTGGCATGGGCCCGGCCTCACCACCCGCTTGTCATTCATCACTCATAGCCCACAGGTCACCTGTGTAGGGAGACATACTCAGCTTTAAGGGGAGGAGCTCCCACATGCCGCAGTGTCTGACGTCATGAGGAGTTCAGGATTGGCGCCATAAATGTTTTCAATCTGCCACACCGAAGAACATCCCCTTCCCTCTTTGTCCTCTCAGCTCTTCGGCTACTTTTCACCAGCTCTCGGCATCAGACACCTCTTCACCGCTCTAGACATCTACGGTGGCTTCTCTTTCCCGGATTGGATGCACTTACACGTCATACCTATGGTCTGTACTCATTTCCTCTTGCTGTCATACTTAGCAATGTAGAGCAACACAGATTTATTACCTTACTGTCCCGTGTGTCCGAAGCCTGGTGAGCTCAGCTGCTTTCTTTGTCTGGAATTTCCCAAAGCTAAAGTCAAGGTGTTGTCAGAGGTGTTCATCTCTGGACTCTAAGGAAGAATCGGTTTTCTCACTTGTACAGGTTGTTGGAAGAATTGAATTCCTTGTGGTTAAAGGACTGAGGTCCCTTGTTGGGAGGTTATATGCTGCTTTGGACATCAAAGTAGGACTTGATGGCCTTCACGCTAAACTTTGTTGAGGAGGAAAAAAAAATTCACAATTCATTAGCGCCTATTAAGAGCAAACCCTAATTAACAGCAACACGAGGCTTCTCTCCTTGGGCAGAGAGGACACTCTCTCCACCATGATGGCTGAGCAGTGGGGCTTAGCACCTTTGTGAGGAAAGAGAATTGGACACGAGGGAAGTCCACACAGGACGAGTAGAAATTTCGCCCTTCCATTTGGATAGAGTGACAAAGGAGTGAGAAACAAGAAGAGAGCATAGAGGGGATGTGTGAGAATCTGCCCAGCCCAGGAAGGTAGATGGAGACTGCAGAGCCCAGTAGCATGTTGCTTTGCTCATACTTTAGTTGACGCCACCAAAGCTCTAGGACAGAGCTGTCCCATAAGTCTGAATGCGAATCACATGTCATTCTAAGTTCGCTCGCAGCTTCATTTTTAAAGTAAAGAGAAACAGGTGATCCTTCATTGCAAGAGTTTAGAGAAAAATTATTTCACTTTTCCAGTTTCTAAAGTAGAGCTCGGCAAAACAGGAGAGGATTAGGAATGAGCTGCCCCACCAGTAATGTCTAAAAACCACCAATCCCACACCAGGGAAGCAAACTGACCAGACCCTTTCGTAGTTCCTTTTTGTGGCATTTACATTTCTATTAGATTAGCTGGTTTCAAGGTTTCAGGATACAGACACATCCTTAGGTTACTCCCACTAATGAGGGGTAATTATAAGGCTACATAAGGAAATAAGGGAGGAAGGGAGTCGTCTCAGGCCACACAGCCAGCCTCTGTGGAAACTCGGATGTGGTCCAGGACGCAGCTGTGGCCCCATGACTCCAGCAGCAGCTCTGGTAACGGACACAGCAATACCTGGCAGACCGCTCTTCACAGCTGGGCCGTTGTGGATCCCTGCTCTGGGGCTCGCCATGACGGACACATATCTTCAATCTGTGCACTCACTGCTCCTGCCTTTCCCAATATACTTTCTTCTTGTGTCTTGTATCAAACATCCTGATCTTGCCGGACAGGCTTCCCCGTCCAGCAGAGGAGCTGCTATAGGACGGAGCTCTTGGTGAAGGGCGCTCCAGCTCTGGCTGGTTATCAATGGCTGCCTTGCTCTGTTAGTGATGGATCAACATGGCCACTCTTGGGGCAGTGGTTGAGGTCCCCCACAGAGGGGCCTGAGGGTAAGGTGGGCTCCCTGAGGCTTTCCAGAGGAGGTCATGAAACAATGGCCAGTCCCATCAATCTGGTTCTAGGCTGTCTGCTGAGCCTCATCAGTCTGGTCAGTTTTTGTATCTATAGTTGCTTTATTATTTATAACTATCCATTTTTCTATCTTTGTTTGTTCAGGGTAAAGCCCTAAAAGCTTTATGCTTTAACTATCTTGAGTGCCAAAAAAACAAGGACAAATACAAATAAACAAAAGCCTACAAAAAAAAAGAAGTGATTTTAATTTTAGTAATGTATTTTATTTAGCTCAATATATCCCAAATATTATCACTTCAGCATGCAATCCATTAAAAAACAATGAGATTAAAAAACTTCATGAGATTAAGTTTGATTGCATTCTTTTTTAAAACTTGGTCTTTGAAATCTGATGTGTTTTTAACAACAGCAAATCTCAGTTCAGAATACACTCTTTCAAGTACATAGGGAAACTTCTAGAACCCCTGAGTGCTACATGTAAACTGTGCATTGAATGGTGCAACTTTAAGGTAAGTCTCACGTGGGGGCCACATTTAATCCAGTTAGTGGCAGCCCAGCAAGAACAGAGAGGTAGCAATGCTCCTGATTCCCCATTGCTCTCATATGGTATGCAGAGGTTCTAGAAGTTTCCCTGTGCTTCAGTGAAGGGAGAAGAGATGAGAGGCTCACTAGCTGAGAGGGTCCTACACTCAGGACAAAGCCAATCTTGTATACATGGACTTCGTGACTGAGTGTAAAATGTTCAACTGGGAAAGGGAACAAGGGAGGGGGACGGAGAAGGGAAGGAAGGAGAAAGAAAAAAAGAGAATGAAAGGAAAAAATGGAAACAAAGTTTTTGTAAATAAGGAGGGGGAGAAGGGTTGAAGGGAGGGAAGGGGAATGATGGAAAAAAGAATTAAGATATATTATATATGGGTACAAATTCCCTATGATGAATGTGATGGTTACGTATATATAAAAAAATTATCAATAATGTTAATTTTTAAAAAAGTCAAGGATTATAGACTCAAATGACAGATGCCAGCACAGCATCATGAAAGGCCTGACACCTCAGTGGCCACCAGTCCAAAGGCTGCAAAGGGCCATCACAATGCATCAGAACCCAGTGAGGATCCAGGTGCGGGTACCAACAGCCTCGGGGTCACACGCTCCCTGTCGCTTCCTGATCCCAGCTTTGTTGGGAAGGTGTGCTCGGGCACGCAGATCTATCAGTCATGGACCCAGGCCCCTCACTTTGTTACAGTCTTTACTTGTCATGGGGCACAAGTCTAAGGGTATACATGCCGATTGTGAGCCTCCCCAGCCAGAAGCAGGCACACACCCTGGAAGTGGACTGCAGAAGTTTGGAAAAAAAGGATTCAGTGTCCTGGGCACCGCAAAGGTGTTACGGAGGTGGAGGTGCAGGCTCCACTTGGTGTCCTGGGATCCCTGTTCCTTGGTGTGGGCTGGGCCAGAGGAAGCCACTTTGGGCTGCATCCCCTCTTGGTCAAGTCTCAGGTACGGCTCCAAGGAACTGAGTCCCCTTTTCTGTCACTACATTAGGTCATGACCCTCCCCCAAAATCTAAATGTCACCTTGAAGAGGACCAGGGGTGGGAAGGGGACATCTGGAAGGTTAAGCATGCGCTCTAAAGATATGGAATCGAGAGAGAGAGAAAGAGAAACTGAAAGGGATTCTGATAGTATATCAAGTTTAAATTCCATTTGTTTTTCTTCCATGCTCAGTGGTTGAGAGTGTGGAGATTGTTAGGCAAATAAAATCCACTGTGAAAGTGTCATTCTCTTTGCATATTTGAGTATATCGCGTAAACTGGGGAATCCCATTACATATACAAAGAAGAATTTGTTAAGAATTCAATAAAGTGAGCTGCAGCTGCTGATCCCTATTGCAATGCAGTTCTGACACCGACTCTTGGAGTCAGCACAGACCCCACAAGTTTAAGGTCATGGACCCAAAAACTTCCTCTAACTTCAGGCATCTCCTGTTGAGTCCCATGGCTCCTGGGCCACTTGCATTTCTGATCAACTGGCTAAAAATTCAGAAGTTCTTACTACAGTGACTCACAGAACTCAAGAAAGTGCTATACTTGTGACTAGTTTTGTTAGAAAGGGTACAAATCAGGACCAACCAAATGAAGAGACTAGCAGGTCAAGGTCTGAAAGGGCCTCGCTGCGAAGCTTGCATGTCCTCAGGGTATGTCGCCCTCTCCGCACATCCACGCGTCTCCACACAGGAAGCTGAACCAAGCCCTTATGTCCAGGGCTTCTGGTGTTCATCGCAAGGCACAGCTGACTGGATCATTGGCAGTGTCGCTGAACTCCAGCTCCAGCTCCCCTCCACTCTCTTCCCCAGAGGCTGGACTGATATCTCAGCCCAAAGTCTCAACCCTCTAATCACAGGACTAGTCTTTCTGGCACAGCCAGTCCCCATTCTGGGTCATCTCATGATCATGAACTCAGGTATGGCTCGAGGTGCCCACCTTGAATAAAGACATTCCTGTTGCTCGGGAAATTCTGTGGGTTTAGAAGTTGTCTCCCAGGCACCCCAGACAAAGGTCAGCTGTGTTCCTTGCTAAACAACAGTCATGATGATGACAGTGATGCAGTTTCTGTTGTACACCATTTCTCCCCCTTCAGAAATAAAACGATCTCAATTAAATAAATCTCTTTTGAGAAAATACCTCAGAAGTAACTCTCACTAGGAAATATGAAGCACACGTGT
Source organism: Erethizon dorsatum (assembly GCA_028451465.1). NCBI lineage: Eukaryota > Metazoa > Chordata > Mammalia > Rodentia > Erethizontidae > Erethizon > Erethizon dorsatum. The sequence continues at coordinate 265,137 of JAQMCO010000018.1, read as the reverse complement.
GGCTCCGCCCTTCGTGTCCTGTTTTGGTAGAGTCTCTTCGCAGCTCCAGCTTCAGCCAGGGTGGTCGGTCCTCCTCAGTGCGTACTCTAAAGTCTCATCCAGCTGTTAATTTCTTTTCCCGTGAGCACTTCTGTTGTTAACCAGCCCCTGGGCATTTTCCAATTGAAAATGGAGTTGTTGGCTTTCCTTGGCTTCTGTTTACACTCCAGTGGATTAAAAGATGAGTCAAATAATTACCATATTCCATACTGATTGAATACAGGTGGAGGACTGAAGGCAAGAGAATGTCATGTAACTCATTTGAGTCCACTGGGATCAGTGGAGGGGAAGAAAATTGAAGAGGAGAATGATACAGAGATGAGACAGCCGAAGACACGTTTAAATAGGAGCTGTGTTAATGAGAATGTGTCACCTCAGAGCCAATGAGAAGTCCGCAGATGGGGTGCACCTGTTCCCTGGGAGCCTCACAAAGGAAAATCCAGCACCAGAGCCCAGAATGGAAATAAGAGAACCAAATCAGACGCCTCAGATACACTTCAGCAAACAAACACTCAGTTCCCCAAACAACAGATGCTGCTCAGATGGGGCGCACCTCAAATTCGCCCACTTCTGCTTCCTCAGAGGGAGGTGCACTATTCAGGGAATCTGGGAACCTAATTCCCGGGTCATTCTTACAGCAGCTGCTTTTCACCACAACTCTCACTCATCCATTCAAACCATGTCGGGCTGCTTTGGCTGTGATGCACAGCTGGCGTTAGAGCGGCTCACATCTCTGGGGGCTGTTTTGCAGGAGGATTATAATTTTAACTTAGGTGATGAATCCACCAGGATTTTGGAGCATGAGGAGAAGTCTGGTAGAGGCTTTATCCAGCTGTTGTTAAAATGGGCCCTACAGCTCTTAGAACAAAGCAGGGCTAGGACGTGCTTGGCTGGCGTTTCTCATCCACTGTGTTAGCCTAACTCAGCCCCCAGTACACCATGTAAATATTTACTGAGATCTGCCATCTGATGAGGGCAGTTGGTGAAGAGAGATCTCTTATCGAAGCTGTTAGCGTGTCCATTCAGAACTCCACCTTCTTCCCAAGTATGTTTGTGTTAATCTTCTATTCGTATCAGTGAAAAACATCTTAGAAGCCTCAGGGGCCTGGGTGGTGGCCTCACTCTCCACGGACCTCCGGTGTGGAATTACTGATCCTGCGGCTGTGGGCAGACATGAAGAGAAAGGTTATTCCAGAAACTTCCCTTTTCCATCTCCAAAGGGTGGTGCTCCAGAGACAGGTTTATGCTTTCCGAGCTGCAGCTCATCAAGACAGAAGCCAACAGTGACTTCAGGAGAGAAGAAGCTGAAGCCAACGGCCAAAACCAGAGTGGAGGGCTACAGCTGTCTTCCCACCCGAGATGTAACTGCTTTCACTCCAACTGGACCGAGGGCCTTTGAGAAGATCTGTAGTTGAGCAAAGGTTTCCTTTCCCCACCACTCTCCCGTGTCCATACCCTCTATTTCTGTAAAGAAGTTCCACCACTTGCACACCCTGAAATCTGGTTAGTCCCTGAGAGGCTTCCAAATTACTGCTGGGAGAAATATGCTGTTCCTTGGCTTTTCAAATCGCTGCTTAGTCACAAAGATCAATGTCATGAGGTAAGAAAAAATTAGTGGTGGTGGTAGGTGGGCATCGGACTCTGGTGCTGTTCTCAAAGGGTTCCCAGAAGCACATTTGAAAGCAAGTACTGGAAAGGATGTGAAGGGTGTTTTTTGTATTCTTAAGAGTGCCCTGGGCAGAGGGTCTCAAGCTCAGGCTGCATCAACCCCAGGAAAAGATGTGGGGAAGTGGCCTGACATCTGTGGCCCTCTCCATGTTTATTCCTTTTCCCAGTTTCCAGAAGTTATGCCACTAGGGAATCACATGGTGTAATTGGTGGTGTCTGCTGTATTACCCACCCCAGAGGTGACTGGGAGAAATCTTTTAATTTAAAAAGGTACTTCTGGGCTGGGGATATAGCTCAGCGGCACAGTGCCTGTCTGGCAAGCACAAGGTCCTGAGTTTGATTCCTGGTGCCAAAATATAAAATAAAATAAATAAATAAAAAATAAAAAAATACTTCTATCCTGTGCATTTTCAGTTTTCCTAGGAGATGTGGATATATTTGGGGGCTAGCTATGGGAAATGGGGATATTCAACTATTTGTTCATTCAGCAAATAATTACTAAGTACCTATTCTACTGTGGACCTTGGTGGGGCCTGATGGAGGATGCCCTTTCAGTCATTCAACATCAGTCCTACCAAACATAGTTTCCTCTTAAGTCACTCCAGGGCAATATTCACCGCATGGATAGTGATTTTCTTCCAAAGTCGATATGTTCTATTCTGAATAAGAAAAGCATGAAGGTATTAAGAAACATTTGCATCTTCTTGGATCGAGTTTTATCACAAGGGTCTCAATTCTAGCTGAGGATGGCTACCTCTGAGTTGTGCGATGTTGGCTTCAAATTTAAATTTTCAGACCTCTCTCCTAAGTTCCATGCACACATCTCCATCTCCCTTTAATCAGCTCCCATACACCTCGATACCTTGTATTCAAAGTCAAACTCACCGTCTTCCTTAGACACCCGCTGCTCTTGCCCTGGGTCCCGTCTCATCACCTACCTCGTCACTCAAGTCAGCAACCTGGGTATCAACGGTGAAGGCTCTTTCTTGCTGTTTTGAACCAATCACCAAGTCTGAGTATTCTACCACATACATAACAAAGCTTTGTTGCGTTTAGTTCAAAATTGGTCAAAGGCATGCTTTAATTTTAAGCATTATTCAAAGAGAAAACAAGACTAAGCAGCCAGATGCTTTTTGTCTAACACAATACTCCAAATGGTGGATTACTTAATACCATTACTGAGTTCACCTACAAATTACCCAAGTAAATTTACTGGCCCATAACAAACACATTTATAACCTAAGTAAACAATTTCTTAAAATAATGTGTTTTCTATCTTCTGGGATTATTACACACCTTTAAAGTTTATATTTTGAAGAAATTAAATAAAAGTTTTATAAATAGTTGATAACTTGGTGAACCTCTTGCTCTTTCCCATTGAAAGTTTTAATCACAGGGAGAAAATAGATTCATAATTTATGATTTAGAGCATGAACATTTAAATTTTTCTTAAGACCTTTGTCCTGCCTGAATAATTTTTTTATTATACTCCTATTAATTATAATATGCAAATATTCTATAAACTTGTCTTTCTTATTTTGCTAAGAAATGGGATAAATAACAGCACTTAATTTCTTAAAGTACTTATATCAACAATATGATTTTTAAAATAAGAATGCTCATCAAATTTCATATTGAACTGTCTTAGTTATTTTTCTCATTGCTGGGACAAAACACCCTGCAAAGTTAAAGGAGGAAAGGTTTATTTTGGTTCCCAGTTTGTAGAGGTTTCAGTCTATAATTGGCTGGCTCCAAGGCAGGGTGGCATGGCAGAGGGGCACGGCAGAGGAGAAACAGCCATGGCAAGGCAGGCAGGAAGCAAAGCAGCAAGCAGTGAGCAGCAAGCCTCCCTTTCCCTTTTATGTCATCCAGGGTGCAAACCTTTTGGGTGGTACCACCCACACCCAAGGCGGGGCTTCTGGTTTTAGTAATTCCATTCAGCCACACCCAGAACGATGCTAATTCTAATCAGTGGAGTAATTTAGTACCACACACCCTAAATCCTAGTATCACACACCCTAGACCCAGCCAGCTCTGAGGAGTCCACCTATGAGCGCATGAGGCTTTGGGTAGACATCTAGATACAAACTACAATGTGAACTAAGTCTTCAGTTCTAACTGAAGGTAATGGAAGTGTGCAAATTATAATTTTCCTTTTTTGTTGTTTTCATAGTTTTTTATTAGCATATTTGTGATATGTAATCATTACATTCATCTTAGGGAATTAGTATACATATATATATTATATCTTAATCATTTTTACTTCCTCTTCCCTTTCCTATTTTCCCACCTCTCCTCATTCCTTCACCCCTTTCCTTTTCCACAAAGTCTACTCCCACACCCTTTTTAATTCCATGTTGCTAAAATTCTATAGCATCACACTATTTCCACTGTCACTGCCTTGGTTTAGGCTCCCTCAGAGCCCACCCTAAAGACTGACCAATAGTCCCTAAAAGGTCTCCCTTTCCAACCTTGCTGCCTCTCCAGCAATTCTGCAGCTTGAAAGATGTTACCAAAATGTGAAAGTATGCTTCTTTGTTGTTTTTCTCCTTAAAACTATTTGTAGGCTTTTTTCCCCTCTAGATGAATTAGAAATAATTTAGGGTGGCTTAATAGGCCTTGATGATTCTGTCCTCTAAGTGAATGGAGTCAAACAATCTCAACTATCTCTGACAGGCTTAAAAAGTTTTTAACTTAAAAAGTTTTAAAGTTCAAATGGTCCCTGGCATCCATCGGGTCACCAAGCTGGTACTGAAATAGGAAATCACTTCCTTCCACCTTCTAGTTCCTAGTAGTAACAACTTTTTATTATGAAATATTTGATATGTACTGAAAAGTTAAAAGATAGGACAATGAACACCCCCATATCCACCATATACATTCAAAAGTGTTAATATTTGTCATCTTTTATTTATTTTTATTTTTTATTTTTTTTGTGGGTACCAGGGGGTCGACCTCAGGGCCTCGCGCGCCAACAGGCACCCTTGCCACTGAGCAATATCACCAGTCCCTTTTTCGTATGTGGGTTCCGGGAGTCGAACTCGGGCCCTCACGCTTGCAAGGCAGGCGCTTATGCCGCTGAGCCATCTCACCGGCCCCCTGTCATCTTTTAAAAATATACCTGATATATGTTTCTTATTTGTTTGCTGAGCTATTTGAAAGAAAGTTGTAGACATAATGGCTCTTCACTCTTAACTACCTCAATATTTCTTTCTAAAGTATCAGGATATTCTCCTATATAACCACAATATGGTTAGCACACCCAAGAAAATAAATATACTCTCCATATCAAAACTTTCCCAGTTATGCCCTCCAGTATTTTTTTTTTTTTGAGACAAGGTCTGGCTGTGCAGTTCAGGCTGGACTTGAGTTCACTATGTAGCCCAGGCTGGCTTCAAACTCTCAGTGATCCTCCTGCCTCAGCCTCCCAAGTGCTGGGATTACAGGTGTGCACCACCATGCCCAGCTCAAATATCTTTTAATGGAAGCTTCCATGAGGCATAATTCACATTCCTAAATATCTTTTATAACTGTTTAATTTTTTTAAAATTAATGACCATAGGAAAGCAGTTTCCCTAGCAGGCTCCCTAGCAGGCTCTGTCCGATGTAAGTATTTTGCAACTCTGGAATTTATTTGAAGGCTTGCAACTTCCAGGGAATAGCTTGGGTGGTCAATTGCGTTAACTTTGATAAATTTTAGCTCTTCATATGGGCACCCACCCCCATCCCAGATGCGTGGTAGGCAGCTGTGCGGAGATCTCAGCAGCCACTTGCAGCTTGTGGGACCCTGTGAGTGGTAAGGATGCTATTCTCCAAGTATCAAGGATCTGAACTCTGATTGCTGATTGATGTTTCTGATTATAGAGATGCAGCCTCACTGCAACCCTCACTGTCAGTGCTACAAGCTCTGCCTCTAAAACACCTTTCGAAGGATATAAAGGACTGTGCCTTTCCCTAGCCTCTTCATTTTTCTTTTTCTCCTTTTGGAAAGCAGACACTTAATGACTAGGACATCCAAAAGAAACCACATTGTTGAGGATATTTATAGAGTCACCATGCACACCAGAGAGAGGATCAAGCTTAGAAAAGAATCTGAATAGACCTGAGGCTTACTGGCACAGAGACACTCTACCACAATTAAAAACAAACAGACTTCAGAAAACCTTGGAAAAGAAGAGTCAGATCTTCAGAGTTTTACTATAATATTCAAAAGTTCACTTTTCAACAACACAAAGAAATCACAGGCATACAAAGAAACAGGGAAGTATGTCTCATTTAAAGGAAAAAATCAGTAGAAACTGTCCCTGAGAAAGGCCAGGTAGTGAACTTACTAGACAAAGATCTTAAAACAACTGTTGTAAAGATACTAAAGGAAGACATGGTAAAAGGTAAATAAATAAATAGATAAATAAATAAATATTAAAATAAATATTAAAAACAAATAAAAATAGAAATAACACAAATGATATAGCAAACCTAAAAAGAAACTAGAAGAAACTCTGCTACTGGAAAATACAGAAAGTGAAATGAAAAGGTTAATAGAAGGATTCAAAAGCAGATTTGAACAGGCAGAAGAAAAATCAATGAACTTGAAGACAAGAAAATTGAATTATCATCTGATGAACAGAAAGAAAGAAGACTGAAGAAAAGTGGGCAGAGCCAAAAGGACCTGTGAGACTCTTCAAGTAAACCAACTTGCACATTGTGGTATGCACCAAAAGAGAAAATATAGAGAAAGGGGAGAGAGATCACTTTAAAAAATAACGATTGAAAACTTCCAGAATTTTCTGAAATACTTGCATATAAATATTTAATAAGCTTAATGAATTCTAAGCAAGATAAACGCAAAGACATCCATGTCAGGGTATATTATCATTGAATGTTGAAAGTCAAAGATAAAGAAGTAATCTTGAAAGCAGAAAGGGAATAAGTGACTCACCATTTGCAAGGCATTCTCAAAAATTACCAGCAGCTTTCTCGTCAGAAACCATGGATGATTCATTGCAAGTGCTCTAGGGGTAAAAATCTCTGTTAACTAATAATTCTATATTTAGCAAAAAATGTTCTTCAAAAATAGAGAAATTTGGACTTTTCCAAATTTACAAAAATGGAAAGAATTCGTTATCACTAGACCTTCTCAGAGTAAACACTAAAGGAGTCTTCAGGTTGAAATGAAAGGACTCTAGATGATAACTCAAAGCTGTATGAAGAAATAAAAATCTCTGCTATTTTGTCACCTAGTCTTGTAATATAACTTAAAATCCAGGATTGCGATGCCTCCTGCTTTGCTCTTGTTGCCCACGATTGCTTTTGCTATTCTGGGTCTCTTCTGGTTCCATATGAATTTTAGGATTGTTTTCTCTAGCTCTGTAAGGAATGCTATTGGTAATTTGATTAATATATAAATATCAGTTTTGGAAAAATGGTTATTTTGACAATATTGGTTCTGCCTTTCCAGGAGCAGGGGGGATATCTTTCAATTTTACGATGTCCTCTTCAATCTCCTTTTTCAGAGTACTGTAATTTTTTGTTGTAGAGGTTTTTCACTTACTGGTTAAGTTAATTCCTAAGTATTTAATTTTTCTTACTGATATTGTAAATGGTATTGTTTCCCTAATTTCTTTCTTGGTGAGTTCATTATTGGTGTACAGGAATGCTATTGATTTTTATGAGTTGATTTTGTATCCTACTACACTACTGAATTTGGTTCTTAATTCTAGGAGTCTTTTGGAGAACTTTTTGGTGGATTATGTCATCTGCAAAAATAATTTGACTTCTTCCTTTCCTAAATATATCCTTTCTATTTCTTTCTCTTGCCAGATTACTCTGGCTGTATTCAGTATTATATTAAACAAGAGTGGTGATAGTGGACATCCTTGTCTTGTTTTTTATTTTAAAGGGAAACTTTCAGTTTTCCTCATTTAATATGATGTTGGCAGTAGGTTGATAATAAATGGCTTCTATCATATTGAGATAACATCCTTCCATAACTATTTTCTTCAGTGTTTTTATCATGAAAGGATATAGGATTTTGTCAAATGCTTTTGCAACACCTCCATGATGTGATCATGTGATTTTTGTCTTTGCTTTGTTTATGTTATGTAGTCCACTTTGTTTGCCAGTATCTTGTTAAGGATTTTTGTATCTGTATACGTCAAAGTGATTGACCTTTACCATTTTCATTTGAGTCTTTGTCTGGCTTTGGAATCAGGGTAATGCTAGATTCCAGGAATGACTTTGTTCAGTCCTCCTTCCCTTTTAATTTCTTTAAAGATTTTGAGGAGTATTTGTGTTAGGTCTTCCCTGAAACTCTTGTAAAATTCAGTGGACAACCCATAAGGTCCTGGGCTTTCTTAATTTGTATGATTTTATTACTACTTCGAATTCACTGCCTGGTGTTTGATTATTTAAGCTTTTTATATCCTACTTGGTCAGGATGTATAATTTTCTTGATGATTTGCTGCATTCTTTTGCCAGTATCTTATTAAGGATTTTTGCATCAATGTTCATTAGGGAGGTTGGCCTGTAGTTCATTTTCTTGGTTGGATCCTCCTCTGGTTTTGGTATCAGGGTAACACTTGCTTCCAGGAATGACTTTGGAAGTATTGCTTCCCTTTCAATTTCTTTAAAGAGTTTCAGCATTAGTGGCATTCGTTCTTCTCTAAATTTCTTGTAGAATTCAACAGTGAATCCATCAAGGCCTGGGCTTTTCTTTGTTGGTAAATTTTTAATTACATTTTCAATTTCATTGGCTGATATTGGTTTATTTAGAATTTTATATCTTCTTGATTTAATTTTGGCAATTCAATTGTGTCTAGGAATCTGTCCTTTACTTCTGTTTTCCATCTTATTAGAATATAGTTTCTCACTGTAGCTATTGATGAGCTCCTGGATTTCTGTGGGGTCTGTTGTGATTTCCCCCTTTTCATTCCTAATTGCTTGAATTTTTTTTTCTTTCCTCTTTTTGATGAGGATGGCTAATGGTTTATCAATTTTATTTATTCTTTCAAAGAACCAACTTTTTGATTCATCAATTCTTTGTATTTTTTTCTTAGTCTCGATTGCATTAATTTTCGCTCTTTATAATTTCCTCCTTTGTATGAGCTTTGAGTTTGATTTGTTCTTCTTTTTCTAGAAGTTTCGGGTTCAACGTTAGGTTATTTATTTGAGCTCATTCTGTTTCCTGATGTGAGCTCATCACTACAAATTTCCCTCATAGGGCTGCTTTCATTGCATCCCATAACTTTCAGTATGTTGTATCAGCATTATTGTTTAATTGTATATACTGTTTAATTTTGTCCTTAAATTCCTTCTGTGACCCATTGGTTGTTCAGAAGGGTGTTGTTTAATTTCCATGTGTTAATGTAGTTTTTGTGGTTTCCTTTGTCATTGATTTCCAGTTTCATTGTGCTGTGGTCAGATAGTATGCATGGGATAATTTTGATTCCTCCGCATTTACTTAAACATGTTTTGTCAGCTCATATATGATCTATTTTGGAGAATACCCCATGTGCAGCTGAGAAGAATGTGTATTCTGATGTTTTGGGGTGGAACACTCTGTAGACATCTACTAAGTCCATTTGTTCACAGGCTTGGTTTTATTCTAATATTTCTTTGTTGATTTTTTTGTTTAGTTGATCTATCCATTTGTGACAGTGGGGTATTAAGGTCCCCCACTACAATTGTGTTAGTGCTTATTTGGTTTTTCACGTCAGTTAATATTTGTTTATGTAGTTGGATGAAACTGTGTTTGGTGCATAAATATTTATTATTGTTATCTCTTCCTTTTGGAGTTTTCCCCTAATGAATATGTAGTGACCTTCTTCATCTCTTTTGATCAGTTTTGGCTATTTGTCTGAAAATAGAACAGATACCGCTGCTTTTTTCTGGGTTCCTGTGGCATGGAGAATTGTTTTCCATCCTTTGACTTTTAGTCTATGAATTTCTTTTTGGGTTAAATGTGTTTCTTGAAAGCAGCATATTGTTGGTTCTTGCTTCTTGATCCATTCTGCCAGTCTGTTTCTTTTGATTGGTGAGTTGAAATCATTTACATTGATGGTTATAACTGATATGTATTGGCTGTTCTTTTTCATGTTGTTTCCCTGTTGTTTGTTCCCTGTCTTTTTGATCTGTTAAATTGCATGCCCTGCCTGGTGGCTTCTTTCTACTGGTGTTCCTGTGTTTGTGGTCTTCATTATCTCTTTCTAATATGTCTTTCAGAGTATTCTGTAGAGCTGGCATGGTGATCATAAATTTCTTCAGTTGTTCTTTGTCATGGAAGTATCTTATTTCTCCATCAATTTTTTTTTTTTTTGTGGGTACCGGGGTCGAACTCAGGATCTTCACACGCCAGCAGGCGCCCATGCCGCTGAGTGATATCACAGGCCCTTTTTTCATATGTGGGTACCGGGAGTCAAACTCAGAACCTCACACTTGCCAGGCAAGTGCTTATGCTGCTGAGCTATCTCACCGGCCCTCTCCATCAATTTTGAAAGATAGTTTTGCAGGGTACATCAATCTGGGTTGAAGATTGTTTTCCTTTAGGGCTTGAAATACTTCACTCCAAGCTCTTCTTGATTTTAGAGTTTGTGTTGGGAAGTCTGCTTTGATTCTAGTGGGCTTTCCTTTATAAGTGATATGTTTCTTTTCTCTAGCTGCTTTTAATATTCTGTTCTTGTGCTGAATTTCTGGAATTTTGATTAGTATATGCCTTAGTGTAGATTTATTTTGGTCGTGGCTATTTGGAGTTCTATATGCTTCATTTATTTGTATGTCAATTTCTTTATCCATGTTTGGGAAGTTTTCTGCGAAAAAGTTTTTAATGGCTTTTGCACTGTCTCCAGCTTTCTCACTAATTCCAATCAATCCTATGTTGTTCTTCTGTGCTTCATCCTGCAGCTGCTGGATTGATTTTTTGAGGTCGTTTTAATTTTTAAGATATATTTCTTTTCCTGGTCACTAGTTACGTTCCTGTCTTCTAGATCTGATATTCTATCCACACCTTCATTCAATCTGCTGTGTGTACTTTCAGTGGAGTTTCTAATCTCCTGCATTTCTGTTTGGATCTGTTTCATTGATTCCATTTCTTGTCTATGTTTGGCATTCATGGCTTCCATCCTTTTCCTGAGCTCCTCTATTTGTTTATCTGTGTCTGCTTTAATGTCTTTTATTTTGATAGTCATTTCTTTTTTCACCTTAGAGATTATTTTTTCTATGGCCTCTTCCATTTGTTTTTTCACTTCTGCTGCTATCATTTCAGAGAGTTCCATTTGTTGGCTTCTGCTTTCCTCTATCTGTGTTCTGGACTTGCCCTGGGTGGGCTAGGTGTTTGGGATTGCATTCTGATTTTTCATTTTGTCATTTTCTATTTTCTATTTTATTTTGTTTTATGTGTTGATGCTTTTAGATTTCTAATGTTAGCCTTATTACTGATGCTGAGGCTTTCCTAGGAGGTGTCTGTTCCTTGGGATGTCTCCTCTAGTCAGCACCATCATCACTCCTCTCACCAGCACCACCATACTCCTCTTGCCAGCAAGCCATCCTGGGGCAACAGAGGAAGCACAGAGCACAGACTCACACCCCGCTCACAGGCAGTGCAGTCCTGGGGACACATTATTTCTTATAGAGAAATTCACTTTGATATACAAGTGCTTTAGATTACAAGCATGTTTCTGGAACAAATTATGCTTGCAAACCAAAGTTTTACTGTAGGTAATAATCATCTTCAGGATTTTAGCTTTGTCGGTTGTGATTTTGGATTTTTCATTTTTATTTGCATTGATTTGGGTCTTTGCTTTTTTTGGTAGGCTTGGCTGAAGGCTTATCTATTTTGTTTATTCTTTCAAAGAACCAACTCTTCCATTCACTGATCCCTTGTATTTTTTTTTTTTTTTTGGTGGGTACCGGGGGGTCGACCTCAGGACCTCGTGCGCCAGCAGGCGCCCGTGCCGCTGAGCGATATCACCGGCCCCTTTTTTTCGTATGTGGGATCCGGGAGTCGAACTCGGGCCCTCGCGCTTGCAAGGCAGGCGCTTATGCCGCTGAGCCATCTCACCAGCCCTGATCCCTTGTATTTTAAAATCTCAGTTTCTTTTATTTTTGCTCTGATCTTTATAATTTCTTTCCTTCACCTAGCTTTGCGTTTGAGTTATCCTTGTTTTTTGAGGACCTTGAGGTACATCATTATGTTAGTTATTTGGACTTGCTTTATTTTATGATGTGGGCATTCACATCTATAAATTTCTCTCTTAGAAGTGCTTTCATTGTATCCCATAGGTTATGCTATGTTGTACTAGCATTATCATTGATTCTTGGAACTGTCTAATTTCTTCCATAACCCATTGTCTATTCAATAATGTATTGTTTAGTTTCTACATGTTTGTATAGTTTCTGTGTTTTTTGCCATTGATTTATAGTTTCATTGTGCTATGATCTAAAAATATGCATTTGAGGGCTGGTGAGATGGCTCAGTGGTGTAAGTGTGAGGGCCCGAGTTCGACTCCTGGAACCCACATACGAAAAAGGGGCCGGTGATATCGCTCAGTGGCACGGGTGCTTGTTGGTGCGTGAGGTCCTGAGGTCAACCCCCTGGTACCCACACACACAAAAAAAATGCATTTGATAATTTTTATTCTTTTGCACTTAAGCATGATTTATGGGCTAATATGTAGTCTATTTTGGAGGAAGTTCCATGTGCTACTGAGAAGAATGTATATTCTGTTGTCATTGGGTAGAGCACTCTTGATATCTATTAAGTCCATTGATCGAAGATTTGGTTCAACTTTGATATTTCTTCATTGATTTATTTTTTTGTCTGATTGATCTGTCCCCCACTATAATCGTGTTGATGTTTTTCTGATGCCTTATTTCCACTAGTGTTTATTTTATGAAGTTGGGGGTGCTGATGTTTGGTACATATGTTTATGATTTTTGTATTTCCCTGTTGAATTGCTCCCCTAAACAATATGTAGTGACCTTTTTTGCCTCTTCTGATCAGTTTTAGCTTGAAGTCAACTTTATCTGACAACGAGATAGCTGTTCTTGCTTGTTTTGGGGCTCTTGTTGCAGTGGATATTGTTTTCCATCCTTTAATTTTTCAGTCTATGAATTTCTTTTTAGAATAAATGTGTTTTTTGTATACAGCATACTATTGAATCTTGTTTCTTGATTCTTTCTGCCAATCTGTGTCTTTTGATTGGGAAATTGAGACCACCCACATTGAGTGTTATTACTGAAAGATACTGACTTATTCTTGTCAGTGCATTGTTTTCCTGTTGCTGATTCCCTTTTTTCTCTTCTGCTTAACTGCTCATCCTGCCTGGTGTATTCATTCTATTAGAATTTTTGGCATTGTTGGCTTCATTGTCTCTTTCTAGGACATCTTGAGAATTTTTTGGAGTGCTGATTTGGTGGTCATGAATTTCTTAAGGTGCTCTTTGTCATAGGAAGACCTTATTTTTCCATCAATTTTTTGGGGAGAGGGTACCGAGAATCGAACTCAGGACCTCACACTTGCCAGGCTGGCACTGTGCCACTGTGCTAAATCCCTGGCCCCTTTCCATCAATTTTTGAAAGACAGTTGTGCAGCATATGTCAGTCTGTTTTGGACACTGTCTTCTTTTAGGGCTTGCAATACTTTACTCCAAGCTCTCCTAGCCTTTAAGTTGCATGGTGAGAAGTCTGCTGTAATTCTAGTGGATTTACCTTTGTAAGTGATTTGTTGATTTTCTCTAACAGCTTTTAATATTCTGTCCTTGTGTTGGACTTCTGGGATTCGATTTTGATGTGTTGTGGAAAGGTTCTTTTCTGATCATGGCTATTTGAGGTTATATTTGCATCACTTATCTGTACATTAAATTCTTTCCCCTTATTTGGAAAGTTTTCTACTATTATTTCTTTAAGGAGATCTTTTTTAAATGCCATCCATGTTGTCATTTGATTCTTCACTAATTCCAATTAATCTTAGATTAGTCTTCTTTGGGTCATCTAGCAGCTGGTGGATCCATTTTCATGTTCTCTTGTTTTTAAGGTACTTTGAGTAAATGGTTTCTGACAGCAGCCCTATACTATAGTTCTGAAACTCTGTCCTCACATTGGTCACTTCTATTTCCCATACTTTCAACAGAAATTTTTTTTTTAATATGCGGGTACTGGGAGTCACACTCAGGACCTCATGTTTGTCAGGCAGGTGCTTATGCTGCTGAGCTATATCACTGGCCCTCAACAGAAATTTTAATCTGGATTGCTGCTTGGTACCTTTTCATAGACTAATTTTTTTCTGAACTAGTTATTCATGTTTTGCATTTTATTGCTTGTCTTATGTTTCTATTTTTTTGTGGTGAGATTTACAGGTTGATTATAGTGGAAAGATCTCATTGCTAGAATGGAGATCTCTTTAGTGTCTGCTTTTCAGTGATGCACTCTGAGCATGGCTAACTATAGGTCTTTGCCTCTTTCCCAAGATCCAAGCACCTCCATTAATTTGGGAGGGGAGGATACAGTGTAATTTGCCCAGCAATCAGTTCTCGTGGAGCCAGGCATGGTGGTGCAAACCTGTAATCCCAGCACTTGGGAGGCTGAGGCAGGAGGATCATTGCAAGTTCGAGACCAGCCTGGGCTACAAAATGAGCTCAAGCCCAGCTTGAACTGTGCACAGCAAGACCCTGTCTCAAAAAGACAAAAAAAAAAATCAGTTCTCAGGGAATAGGCTGCAGTATTGTTAATGACACAAAGGCAATCCAGATATTGGCATACAGAGAAAACTGATTCATAGCAACAATGATGCTACCCTGGCAGTAGCAACAAAATCAGCAAAAATAATAAAGTAAAAGATAAAATGGATATTTACACACCATAAGAACTAATAATACATCACTCTAAACCATACAAAAGAGATCTATAATTATAGTATAAACACTAATACAACCCAAATATTGACATACAGTAAAAATATACTAAATGCAACTACTATATGTTCACTAAGAAGAAAAGGATTCAACAGTAATAACATAGAGTTAACTAACTATGTAAAGAGTTTTTTTTTTTGTGGGTACCGGGGGTCGACCTCAGGACCTTGTGCGCCAGCAGGCGCCCGTGCCGCTGAGCGGTATCACCGGCCCTTTTTTCATATGTGGGTTCCGGGAGTCAAACTCAGGACCTTGCGCTTGCCAGGCAGGCACTTATGCTGCTGAGCCATCTCACTGGCCCTGTAAAGATTAATAAAGCCTAATATTTATACTAATAGAGATAGAGAGGATGAGGAACTAGAAAATAACAAAGGCAAAAATTGGAAAAGTGAGCAATAAAAGATGATTAGAGGAGAGAAAAGTGAGGTAAAGTATCCTATTAAAGAGTAAAAGAAAATTAATGGAATTAAATAAAAGTAGCAGAAAAGAACAAAAAAAGAAAAAAAACATAGTGAGCAAAATAAAAAAATAAGAAGGAAAAGACAAGATATTAAAAGGAAAAAACCCAACCCCCCAAAACCAATGAAGAACAACAATGAATAAAAAAATTCCTTGGTATTTTTGAATGAGTGATTTCTCTCCAGAATCTGCAATCTTGGAATACAGCAAGTCACAGTTTACTTAGCTTTACGGTCTGTGGGTTTGTAAGGTGCTCCTATGCTCCAGAGGCCTCACTGTTCATACACCTCAGGCTATGGCAATTGTCCAAGCTGAAGTATGTCCTTGCTCATGTTGATACATGGGGAAAGAAATCAGATTACTGGTCTTTGCTGGATGTAGGCAGTGGGATAGGGATTCAAGGGCCACTGGACTTAATGCCAGCACTTTCACATCTAGCCACCTTTGAAAGCCACACATGCTGGGCCTGGCTTCTCACTACAGAGGACAGGGCCCTGTGTCCTTCCTAGCCTGAGCTTAAACTTTTCAGGGGTTCTATGTCCAGCCTGCATTCTTTCCATGACTGTCTCTTGCCACTGTGGAAGGGTAACACAGGAAACCCTGAAGTGCAGTTGTTCTGTGGCTCAAAATTAAACAATTAACCTTCTTCCAAATGTCTCCAGATTAAACTCTCTCAAATATGGTGGATGCTGCACTGGATTTCTTCCCCAACTCTACCCTGCTGTGTGGAAGAAGTCACTTTTGGAGTAAACCCCAAATCTATTTTTGCAGTTACAATAGCCATGGGGGCTTTTCCTGGGGATAGCACTGCTGGCCTGGTTTGTTGTTTCTCCCTGGAGATGCTGACCCTCTGGGTTTACCTTCTTTCCTGGATGTTGGCCTTATCCATGATCAGGTCAAATACTTGGAGCTTGTGCTGCAACTTGCTGAGGGGAAACAAAACTCAGAATAGGCTCAGAGCTGGCCCACCGCCACAGTTAGGAGGCAAAATCCATGCGTGTGGAGTTGGCTGGGAATGAATGCAGTTCTGATGAGTTTCAGGGTCTCCAGTCCCCAGGATGCCCTCTCCATGGCTGGTTTCCCGTGGGCATGGGCAGCTCACTCCCTTCCCACCATCATGTTTTTCTGGCCTTTTTATTTTTTTTAATTCTAAGTAATAGCTATTCTCATTGAGGTGAGAGGGAATCTCAATGTAGTTTTGATTTGCATTTTCCTAGTGACTAAAAATGGGTACTTTTATAAAGTTATTTGCCACTTGTACTTCTTTTTTTGAGAATCCTCAGTTTAATTCATTTGCTCATTTATTGATTAGGCTAATTTTTTGATGTTAAAGTTTTTGAGTTCTTTGTATATTCTAAATGTTAGTTGACTATCAGAAAAATAGCTAGCAAAGATTTTCCACCATTCTATAAGTTGTCTCTTCACTCTGTTAATCATTTTCTTTGTTGTGCAGGTTTTTAGTTTGATGTAATCCCATTTGCTGATTCTTGCTGTTACTTCCTGAGCTATTGGTGTCCTATTCAGAAAGTCTTTGCCTATGCTTATTGCTTCAAGTGTTTGTACTACCTTATCTTACAGCAGTTTCAAGATTTCCAGTCTATCTAGGTCTTTGATCCATTTTGATTTGACTTTAGTATAGGGAGAGAAGAAAGTATCCATTTTCAATCTTCTGCACATGGATATTCACTTTTCCCAGCACCATTTGTTAAAGAAGCTGTCTTTTCTCCGGCATATGTTTTTGGCCCCTTTGTCAAAAATCAGATGGCTTTAGGTGCCTGTGTTTCTTTGCCTTATGTTGGTCTACATTTCTGTTTTTGTGCAAATACCATATTGTTTTCGTTACTATGGCTTTATAGTATAATCTAAAATCAAGTATTATGATGCCTCTAGAATTGTTCTTTTTGCTCAGGACTGCTTTGGCTATTTTGGATCTTTTGTGCTTATTTTACTAGTTCTGTGAAAAATCTTGGTATTTTAATAGGGATCACATAGAATCTAGATTTCTTTTGGTAATATGCCATTCCGACAATATTAGTTCTGCTGAGCCATGGACGAGGGAGGTCTTTCCATTTTCTAATGTCTTCAATTTCTTTTTTTCTTTTTTTTTTTTAAAGAGAAGAAAAAAAACAAAACAAATCAAAAGAAGAACAAATTTTCAAAACAACATAATAGGAGGGTAACAATGGTTAATACATTACGTATTACTATCTTTAAGTTAGTTATTCAGGACACCAGACATTAGCATTCAATTGTCCAAACATTATTGGCACAAACCTTACTCTTCAATGAACTAAGTAAAAATGGTAGTGTATCTATCTTAACCATCTTATATATATATATATACAATTTTTTTCCCTTTCCCTTCTTTCTTTTCCCTATTCCAGTCTCTCTTTCCTTTTGACCAGTTTCTTTTTGATTCACCATATCTATTGTACATTTTGGATCTTATTTACTCTTTCAGTTTCTCATACTAGAGAGTCAATACGATGCTTACACATGTGCTTCTGGTTTATTTCACTTATGAGTATTTTCTCGAGTTGCATCCATTTACCTATAAAAGTCTCCAGTTTATCCTTCTTTATGGCTGAATAGTACTCCATTGTATAAAAATACCACATCTTTCTTATCCATTCCTCAGTTGATGGGCATTTGGGTTGTTTCCAAGATCTGGCTATTACAAATTGTGCTGCTATAAACATGGGTGCACATATATCGCTGTGGTACGATGTTTTTAATTCTTCTGGGAAGATGCCCAGAAGGGGAATAGCTGGGTCAAATGGGACCTCCAACCCTAGTTTTCTGAGGAATCTCCACACTGACTTCCACAGTGGCTGTACCAGTCGACACTCCCACCAACAGTGAAGAAGGGTTCCTTTTTCCCCACAGCCCCTCCAGCATTTGTTATTAGTTGATTTCTTTTCTTTTTTTTTTTTTTTATTTTAAAGAAAAGAAAAAACAAAACAAATCAAAAGAAGAACAAATTTTTCAAACGAACATAATAGGAGGGTAACAATGGTTAATACATTACGTATTACTATCTTTAAGTTAGTTATTCAGGACACCAGACATTAGCATTCAGTTGTCCAAACATTATTGGCACAAACCTTACTCTTCAATGAACTAAGTAAAAATGGTAGTGTATCCATCTTAACCACCATATATATATATATATATATATATATACAATTTTTTTTCCTTTCCCTTCTTTCTTTTCCCTATTCCAGTCTCTCTTTCCTTTTGACCAGTTTCTTTTTGATTCACCATATCTATTGTACATTTTGGATCTTATTTACTCTTTCAGTTTCTCATACTAGAGAGATAATACGATGCTTACACATGTGCTTCTGGTTTATTTCACTTATGAGTATTTTCTCGAGTTGCATCCATTTACCTATAAAAGTCTCCAGTTTATCCTTCTTTATGGCTGAATAGTACTCCATTGTATAAAAATACCACCTCTTTCTTATCCATTCCTCGGTTGATGGGCATTTGGGTTGTTTCCAAGATCTGGCTATTACAGATTGTGCTGCTATAAACATGGGTGCACATATATCGCTGTGGTACGATGTTTTTAATTCTTCTGGGAAGATGCCCAGAAGGGGAATAGCTGGGTCAAATGGGACCTCCAACCCTAGTGTTCTGAGGAATCTCCACACTGACTTCCACAGTGGCTGTACCGGTCGACACGCCCACCAACGGTGAAGAAGGGTTCCTTTTTCCCCACAGCCCCTCCAGCATTTGTTGTTAGTTGATTTCTTAATAGTAGCCATTCTTTCTGGGGTGAGATGGTATCTCAGTGTTGTTTTAATTTGCATCTCTCGAATGACTAGTGATGTTGCACATTTTTTTGTATATTTGTTTGCCATTAGTATTTCTTCATCTGAGAAATGTGTTGTATTCATCTCAGATGCCCATTTTTGGAGTGGGTCTTTAAATTTGGGAGGTCTGATTTTTCGGAGTTCTTTATATGTTCTCGATAGTAATCCTTTGTCTGAGGAACAGCTGGCAAACATTTTTTCCCACATTGTGGGTTGTCTCTTCACTCTGTTGGTGGTTTCTCTTGCTGTGCAAAAGCTTTTTAATAAGATGAGATCCCAGTTATTGATTCTTTGGGATAGTTCCCGTGCGGTTGAGTTTTTATTCATAAAGTCTTTGCCTACACCAATGTCTCCAAGGGTTTTACCTATCCTACCTTCCAGCAGATTTAATGTTTCTGTTTTAATATTTAGATCTCTGATCCATTTTGAATTTAGTTTAGTGCATGGTGAAAGATATGGATCTAGTTTTAATCTTCGGCATGTGTAGAGCCAGTTTTTCCAGCACCATTTATTAAAGAGGCTATCTTTCTTCCAGCGAATGTGTTTGGCACCTTTGTCAAAGATAAGGTGGCTTAGTATGTCTGGGGTTGTTTCAGCATCTTCTAATCTGTTCCATTGATCTTCAGGTCTGTTTTTTTGCCAGTACCACACTGTTTTTATCACAGTAGCTTTATAGTATAATTTCAAGTCGGGGATTGTGATGCCCCCTGCCTTGCCTTTGTTGCCCGGAATTGCCTTTGCTATTCTAGGTCTCTTCTGATTCCAAATGAATTTTAGGATTGTTTTCTCTAATTCTGTGAGATATGCTGTTGGAATTTTGATTGGAATTGCATTAAATCTGTATAACAATTTTGGAAGTATGGCCATTTTCACTATATTGGTTCTTCCTATCCAGGAGCAAGGGATATCTTTCCATTTTCTGATATCCTCTTCAATCTCCTTTTTCATAGTACTGTAGTTTTCAGTATAGAGGTCTTTTACATCCTTCGTGAGGTTGATTCCTAGGTATTTCATTTTTTTGGATGTTATTGTGAAAGGTATTGTTTCCCTAATTTCTCTTTCAGTAAGTTTGTTATTTGTGTACAGGAAGGCTATTGACTTTTGAGTATTGACTTTGTATCCAGCTACACTACTGAATTTGCTTATTAAATCTAGCAGTTTTTTAGTGGAGTTTTTGGGATCTTCTGTGTAGAGTATCATGTCATCTGCAAATAATGATAATTTAACTTCTTCCTTTCCAATCATTATTCCTTTTATTTCTTTCTCTTGTCTAATTGCTCTGGCTAAAGTTTCCAGAACTATGTTGAATAAGAGTGGGGACAGTGGACATCCTTGTCTTGTTCCTGATTTTAGAGGGAAGGCTTTCAGTTTTTGGCCATTTAGTATAATATTGGCTGTTGGTTTGTCATAGATAGCTTTTACCAGATTGAGATAAAGACCCTCTATTCCAATTTTCTCTAGGGTTTTTATCATGAAAAGGTGCTGGACTTTGTCAAAAGCTTTTTCTGCATCTATTCAGATGATCATGTGATTTTTGTCTTTGGTTCTGTTAATATGCTGTATTACATTTATTGATTTATGTATGTTGAACCATCCCTGCATCCCAGGGATGAATCCAACTTGGTCATGGTGTATAATCTTCTTGATGATTTGTTGGATTCTGTTTGCCAGTATCTTATTAAGGATTTTTGCATCTATGTTCATTAGGGAGATTGGCCTGTAGTTCTCTTTCTTAGTTGGGTCCTTCTCTGGTTTTGGTATCAAGGTAATGCTTGCTTCCAGGAATGAATTTGGGAGTATTGCTTCCCTTTCAATTTCATTGAAAAGTTTGAGAAGTAGGGGCGTTAGGTCTTCTCTAAATTTCTTGTAGAATTCGGCAGTGAATCCATCAGGGCCTGGACTTTTCTTTGTTGGGAGGTTTTTAATTACATCTTCAATTTCATTGGTTGATATTGGTTTATTTAGGATTTTTAAATCTTCTTGATTTAGCTTTGGTAATTCATACGAATCTAGGAATCTGTCCATTTCTTCTGTATTTTCCATCTTAGTAGAATATAAATTTTCAAAATAGGTATAGATGATCTTCTGGATTTCTGCAGGGTCCGTCGTGATATCACCCTTTTCATTTTCAATTGCATGGATTTGAGTCTTTTCTTTTCTTTTTTTAATAAGGTTGGATAAGGGTTTGTCAATCTTATTTATTCTTTCAAAGAACCAACTTTTTGCTTCATTGATTCTTTGTATTGTTTTTTTATTCTCCAATACGTTAATTTCTGCTCTGATCTTTATAATTTCCTCCCTTGTACGGGCTTTTGGCTTAACCTGCTCTTCTTTTTCTAGAAGCTCGAGGTTCACCCTTAAGTTGTTTATTTGCGCTTGCTCTATTTTCCTGATATAAGTATTTAATGCTATAAATTTCCCTCTTAGGACTGCTTTCATTGTATCCCATAAGTTCTGGTATGTTGTACTGTCATTATCATTCAGTTGTAGAAAGTGACTAATTTCTTCTTTAATTTCATCTGTGACCCATTGGTTGTTCAGGAGGATGCTGTTTAATTTCCATGTGTTTAGGGAGTTTTTGTGGGATCTTTTGCCATTGATTTCCAATTTCATTGCACTATGGTCTGATAATATGCATGGGATAATTTCAATTCCTTTGCATTTACTTAAACAGGTTTTATGAGCTAGTATGTGGTCTATTTTGGAGAACGTCCCATGTGCAGCTGAGAAAAATGTGTATTCTGATGTTGTGGGATGGAACACTCTGTAGACATCTACTAAGTCCATTTGCTCAAAAGTTTGGTTCAGTTCTACTATTTCATTATTGATTTTCTGTCCAGTTGATCTATCTTTTTGTGACAGTGGAGTATTGAGATCTCCCAATATAATTGTATTAGTGCTTATTTGATTTTTCATGTCCTTTAGTACTTGTTTTATATAGCTGGGTGCATTGGTATTTGACGCATATGTATTTATGATCGTTATCTCTTCCTCTTGGATTGTTCCCTTTACAAGGATGTAATGACCGTCTTTATCTCTCTGAATCCTTCTTGGCTTGAAGTTCACTTTGTCTGCAAAAAGAATAGCTACCCCTGCTTTTTTCTGGGTTCCTGTGGCATGGAGTATTGTTTTCCATCCTTTGACTTTCAGTCTATGAATTTCTTTCTGAATTAAATGTGTTTCTTGTATACAGCATATTGTTGGATCTTGCTTCTTGATCTATTTCGCCAGTCTGTGCCTTTTGATTGCTGAATTGAGACCGTTAACATTGATGGTTAAAACTGATATGTATTGACTTGTCATGATATTTTCCTGTTGTTGGTTCCCACTCTTTGTTTTTCTGCTTTCCGGCTATTTAATTATTTGCCCTGTCTGGTGGATTCCTTCTGTTGGGGTTCCTATCTCTTTCTAGAATGTCCTTCAGAACGTTTTGGAGTGCTGGTTTGGTGGTCATAAATTTTCTCAGATGTTCTTTGTCATGAAAGTATTTTATTTCTCCATCAATTTTGAAAGATAGTTTTGCAGGGTACATCAATCTGGGCTGAAAATTATTTTCCTTTAGAGCTTGCAATACATCATTCCAAGCTCTTCTTGAATTGAGGGTTTGTGCTGAAAAGTCAGCTGTGATTCTGATGGGTTTTCCTTCATAAGTGATTTGTCTCTTCTCCCTAACAGCTTTTAAGATTCTGCCCTTCTGTTGAATTTCTGGGATCTTGATTATAATATGTCTGGCTGAAGTTTTTTTTTGACCATGTCTAGTTGGTGTTCTAAAAGCTTCACTTATAGGGGTGTCAAATTCCTTTTCTCTTCCAGGAAAGTTCTCCCTGATTATGTCTTTGAACAAGGTTT
Source organism: Erethizon dorsatum (assembly GCA_028451465.1). Taxonomy (NCBI): domain Eukaryota; kingdom Metazoa; phylum Chordata; class Mammalia; order Rodentia; family Erethizontidae; genus Erethizon; species Erethizon dorsatum. Next base: position 242,399 of record JAQMCO010000018.1, on the reverse strand, counting down.
TAATGTCGTTGATGCTATCTCCTGCTTTTTCATTTATTCCAATTATTCTTAAGTTGTTTATCTTTGAGTCATCTAGCAGCTGCTGAATTCATTTTTCATGGTCCCTTGCTATTTTTTAAGAATTTTTCCATTTCATGATCACTAATTGCAAGCCTGTCTTCTATATCTGAGATCCTGTCCTTGCATTGGCTTATTCTGCTACAAATACTTTCAATGGAATTTTTTATCTCTTGGGTATCTGCTTGAATCTGCCTTATGGATTCCATTTCTTTCCTATGCTGAGCATTCATGGTTTCTATAGTTTTCTTAAGTTCATCTATTTTTTTGTCTGTATCAGCTATAGTGTCCTTAAGCATGGTCTTCATTGTAGACATTATCTCTGCAGTTATCTGTGAGATTATTTCTGTTTTAATTTTTTCCAGAACCTCATTCAGTTGCTTTGTTGTTACCACTTCAGATAGGCCAGGTGGGTGGCTTTCGGATTGTCCCACCTCGTTGCTCCCTAGGTTTGCCTTTGGTGAATTGGATGTGTGGGGTTGCATCTTGTTTAAGTGTCGTCTCAGTTTTTCTTTCTTTAATTCCTGGGGTGATGTTTGCAAATTACCTATAGTAGGTTACTTTATTGCTAGTGTTTAAGATCTTCAGAAGATGACTACTTCTCTGCAGTATCTTCCAAGTGGAGCTTGCTTTTAGGTTTTGAGCTTTCTGCCAGATCCTACCTCTTCAATTCGTTGGGTATGCGAAGTTGCTACCTGTTTGGCCCAGTCCTTGATTCTTTGGTACTGTGCCACTGTATTTTCTGTGTCCCTTAGTCAATCTCAATCATGAAATATCAGGAAGGAAAGATGTTTAGAACAATTATTTCACATTTGGCTATAATGTTAACTAAAGCATCAAACACAGCCTAGAAAATGACAGACTGAGCTAACCAGTTATTTACCACTTTTAGCTGTATAGAGTTGCGGTTATATAACAAAATCTAAAACACACCAGAAAAATTATATGCGGTATACAAGTCCTGTGTATGTCAATTTTTCCCCTGAGGAGTTTAAATTTAAAATGAGTTAAGGAGGAAATAGAGTATTGGGAGAAGAGGAAGGAATTAGATGTAAGGTTAGAGGACCAAGAGGGATCCCACTAAAATTGGGACACTAGTGCAGAGGACAGGTGGTAGAAAGAGAAGGAAGGGATAAAAGGAAGAACAGATCACAACCACAATCAGAAAGAAGTTAGAGGCGCTGTTTACACTCATATAAAAAACCAGAGAGAATAATGAAGGAAAGAGCAAATACACATACAGAAACAAAAACGAAGATAAAAACAATAAAACAGACAGATCAAAAATAAAACCCCACCAAAAAACCAAACCAAACAAAACAAAAACAAAAAAAACCCTTCGCCAGAACAAAAAACGAATCAGTGAGAAAAAAAAAATAATAATAAAAAATAAAAATAAAAATAAAAATAAAAAAAATAAAAAGAATCAGTTCCAGGTGTTGACTCTGCTGTAGGCAGTTACCCTGTGGTGAGAGAGTCCTGTTCTGTGCAGGTCCGTCCCAGTAAGCCAGGAGCGCCCTCTGGTGGGCAGTGAGCAGATGCGCGTACTTTCAGGCAGAGACCAGTCTAGCTCGCCTCCGCTCTCAGCGCCCTTTCACGATCCCTGGGCCTGAGAGGCTCAGCGCGCTGTCTGGAGCGCAGGTTCCCTGCACTGGTTCCTGCCGCTCTGGTTTTTCGCCACACCCCCCACAATGGCGCCGGGCCAGTCACTCTCTGGCGCGGGACAGGTGTGGCTGAGAGTCCAGTCTCGTTTGCCTGCTGACCTCAACACACTTTCGTGGGCCTGAAAGGCCCCGTGCTGCCCTGTCCGGAGCACAAGTTCCCAGAGCAGTTTTTGAGCCGCTCTGAGTTTCGCCACACCCCCCACAATGGTGCCCAGCCGGTCGCTCTCTGGCACGGGGCAGCTGTGGCTGAGAGACACTCACCGCCGGTCAGCGCCGTTCTCCGCCGCTCCCCTGCCCCGCCGCTGTCTCAGGATCCTCCGTGGGGGCTCCCTGGGCGCCAGCTGCCACCGTGTGTCCGTAGATTTGAGCTTCTCGGCGCTGCAACTCCCGGGATAGTAGAAGGTGCATGCGCGCGGTCTGCTCCTTCTTTCCTTCTTCTTTGTTGGAAGTCACCCGTCACTGGTGCTGGGGGTCCCAGATTGCGCTTCAGAACTTCTCTGGGTTTCGGGGAGGCATCTCCCCCCCTCCTGCGCTTTCCGGGTCGCTATATTCCCGTGTTCCAATGGTAACTTTTAGAGAGAGTTTCACTGCCTGCTTCTTACTCATCCGCCATCTTGAGGTCCCTTCAATTTCTTTTTCAGCGTTCTATAATTCTCATTGTAGATGTTTTCACCTTCTTGGTTATATTGATTCCTGGGTTTTAAAATTTCTTTTTATTTGAAGCTATTGTAAATAAATTTTTTCATGATTTCTCTCTTGATGGTTCATTATTGATATGCAGAAAAGCTATTGATTTTTGTGTGTTGACTTATATCCCTTTTTAATTATTGTTTTGTTGCACATTTTATGTCTTTAAAACCCCAGAAAATACACATAAGTAAATAAGCTAATTATGAATTATCTTACCATTCAAAGATGTGTGCAGTTAATATTTTGCTTTAGATCCTTTCACAGTTTCTAAAAATTTCTTTTTATTCTATGAAAAAAATAAGTACATAGTTTTTAAAGTATATCAGATATTTCTCTTTGGGCATCTGGAACTTCCCTCTGTTATCAACGCTGGAATTCCCTTTGCCAGTGTCATGGTTGTATTCCCTGCCTCAATTTCATGACTTGCTTCCTGCTGTCAGCTCTTGTTTAGAGGCCATGTGGTAATGGCTCGGAGGACATTTGAGCGACACACTTGTCTCTTGGATCCACTGCTGCATATTGGGCTGGCGGTCTTTTTCCTCCATTGTGCAGTGGCTGTCCTGGAGTCTTGCTATTCCTCCAGCCTGGAGATTCCTTGTTTCTATCCTGTGTTGGATTCCCAACTTCCTTTATACCAAGTTTTCCTCTTTCTGAGTTTATTTTGGTGTAGCACATCCTCCTGTAGTTCCCTAAAAAAAAAGATGCGTGGAAGGTAAGTTCTTCGAGACCTTGCAAGTTTAAAAATGATTTTATTCTATGCTCACATTTGAACAGTAGTATGGATAGACTGACCATCCCAGGTTCAGAATTATAAAGGTGTTGGTAATTACCATCTAGCATCTAGGGTGGGCATATGGTGGGCCCCTCCAATCTGGAAAATCATATACTTCAGTTGGATTTTTTTCCTTCTGAAATTTCTATTACTTGGCTTGTGGGCCTCCTAGGATAATCTTTTGCATTTTTAATTTTTGCTTTACATTCTAGGGACAGGAGTTCAGCTTTATCACTTTATCTTACATCCCTTCTATGACTTTCATTTTTCATTTTGCTGTCACATATTTAATTTCCAGGAGCTCTTTTGTTCTTCAAATGCTCCTTTGTGTTGGTTAAGGGACCAGTTTGGGGTGCAGCTGTTCTTATTTCATGGTTGTAGTATCTTCTCCTAGCTCTCTGATTACATTACCCATATTTCTTTATTTCTTAACTATTCTCTTGATTTCCTTCAAGTTGCTTTTTGTTTGCATTCATCGTATAAATTAGAGACTTTCCTCAGAAATCTGGTGTTCTTTGACTGCTCACAATTGAAGACTAAAAGGTTGGCATGCAAACCTGAGCTCTACCCGAGAGTGATGTGAGTGGGCCATTTGTTGAGGAAAGTCTGTCTACTGGTCTTTTCTTTGAATTGGGCAGAGAAAGCAGAGAGTTTTCTTTCTCTTTCCCATAGGAGAAATGTATGGATGCTACCATCCTGGTTCTGAGTGAGGGAAGGGATGGGAGTTTCTACGATTCAGCATTCAAAAAATAAAGTTATAAAGTCATTCATCCCCCTTTTAGGTACTCACTGTGCCTTTCAATCCTTTAACACTCCCAATTCCAGAAGGATCTGGTATGTCTTGCTCTTCAGATGTTTGGTTTGGTTCTTGCTTATACAAGCTCTGATTTAAGATTTCTTTTTCCTAAAAGAAAGAAGGGAAAGGGAAAAAAATTGTATGTATATATAAGATGGTTAAGATAGATACACTACCAATTTTACTTAGTTCATTGAAGAGCAAAGTTTGTGCCAATAATGTTTGGACAATTGAATGCTAATGTCTGGTATCCTGAATAACTAACTTAAAGATAATAATACGTAATACATTAACCATTGTTACCCTCATATTATGGTGTTTTGAAAATTTGTTCTTTTTTTGATTTGTTTTGTTTTTTCTTCTCTTTAAAAAAGAAAAAGATTTCTTTTTCCTAGATTCAAGAAGGAACAGTTATTATGGCAGAAAAGCTGAGAGCAGGAATCAAATCTTAGATCTGATATCTCAAAAGTTTAAACCCTAAAGGATGCAGGACATAAAGTTTATGTCATTAAGCAAGAAAAGTATTTAAAATTTGGATGTAAGACAAAGGTGATGGGGGCCAGTGAGATGGCTCAGCGGCTTAAGCACCTGCCCAGCAAGCGTGAGGGCCCGAGTTCGACTCCCGGAACCCACATACAAAAAAGGGGCCGGTGATATCGCTCAGCGGCACGGGCACCTGGTGGCGTGTGGGGTCCTGAGGTCGACACCCCCGGTACCCACAAAAAAAAAAAAAAGATGATGGTCACATGACCTTTCTATAAAGCCTGTGAAGTATCATCTGACTCACTCAGAAAATGTGCCTTTGACTTTGGTCCAAGCATGTCATAACTCTGAAAAGTTAAAGATCTACTTGCAGAAAAATGATAATGTGTGATGATTTGGAGAGGGGAGGACTGGTAGAAAAGATAACCTCAACACTTGAGGTTTTATGTTAATGAAGGACATTAACTTGTTTTGCATTTATTTAGCAAGCTTATTAGTATTCCTTTCCCCAACAAATTACACAGTCCCTGCTTTTCAAATTTTCTCCAGATCAGCATTTGAAAGTTTGTTCACTGACAAACTGATAAGTTTTGGCACTAACTTACCGTCTCTATGTATGAGAATTATACTTGTTAACGTTTTGAGAATTTTTTTATGCTATAAGTGAAAGATCTGGAGTGATAAACTGTTTTCCCTGACCCTCCTCCCCAGATTGGATGAAGATCCCCCATGGGATGAAAGGAAGAAGGAAAGTCAGAAGGAAAGCACAAGAGTTGGAAAGCGGCTGGCCCTGAGGAGCGGTCTGTTCCCATCCCTTAGAAAGAGTCTTAGGGAAGATGACACGACAGGGTACCAGGCAAGTTTGGAAGGATAAGAGAGGAGCTGATGTCCTCTTCCCCATCGGTCCCACAGAGGAAATAAGCCAGAGATGAGGAGGAGAGACGCCTACAGGGAAAATGGGTCTGACCTACACCCGCGAGTTCCTGTGCAGCCTAGCAGGGACCTGTCTGATATTCCCCATGCATGGAAAAAGCTGAAGAAGAGCAGCCTTGTGCTGTGTGTGGAGCTGGAATAAAGACAAGGCAGCAGATACCTGTGTAGCTGAAGGACAAGAAACCAGATGCCTCCCATCTGGCCTGGTACTAATATTACCTGTACATTCCTGGGGCTTAGGTGTGATTGTAGGAAGGGGAAAGTATCATAAAATGACAGATGAAGATGCTTCTCTCAGCAGAATAAGGGCTTGAAATAGAAATTTACCTAGAAAACATATATAATTTACTTTTTACAAAACAATGGACTCTCCCATACATGCGACTACACATTCCACTCAATAATACAGCATGATCATTATTATGTCCACAAATATTCCTACACATTATCACTCTTACTGCTACATAACATTCCACCCTATAAGGTAGTTTAATGATTCTTTAAAAATCTGCATCTTTCTCCTAACTGCTAGAAGGAATCAATCTCAGTTACTTTAGTTGAAATTCTTTTTCTTTTCTTTTCTTTTGTGCCAGGAATTGAACTCAGGGCTTTATGCTTGCCAGGCAGGTGCTGTACTGCTGAGCTACATCCCCAGCCTCCAATCTTAGTTACTTTAGTCATTGAGTCCTCAGTGAAAAGAATGTCCACTTGTTGGAAAGAGCCTTCACCAGGGGTGGATCCAAATCAACAATTGCAGTCCAGGATCTGGTGGACAGAATTGGCAAAATCAAGTTAAACGCTTTTTCAGAAAACTCCTTAATGAAGCTACTTGTGTGTCATCTCAGCTGGCTGTGCTAGAGTGACACTGATTTAACTACTTGCAAAGAGAGCTCCAGGAATGGAGACTCCTCATCCAGGGAGCCTCTCTGATGAATGTCTTAAGTAACAACAAAGCCCAGCTTTCTGCCACCGCTGGTTCTATGTTCATGCAGACAGTGCCCAGGCGGGGACGAGTTTGCTTGTGCAGGCTGGTGATGGGCTTCTGTCACTGCACACAGTAGTACGTGGGATCGCCGTGAAAGGCATGGGGGAGACCGCGTGGGCTTCCCCAGCTGAAGGAAGGAGGCCTCCCATGATGGAGACAGACAGACCAGCTGTCGTCAAATGGTGGTACCAGCACTGTCCTCAGTAGTCCTGAAGTCAGGGAGTCTCAGAATTGATCAGTTATCTGTCAGTTACCCCAGGGTGCTGAGGCAACCATTCACTGTTGTTTTTTTTGGGGGGGGCTTACATTTATCACAAATCAAAGCTCCTCCAATTGAGATCTACTTCGGAATTTTATTACTTTGTTGTAGTAGTTTGTGTGCTTTCTTATTTTTGTACTTAGAGCTTTCCAAAAAAGCACAGTATGTTTAGCTTAACAGCAGCATTTTGGTCAATATGATTTGATCAAGGCAGATTTCTATTTGTTCTCACTATTGTGTACTGTGAGTCTATTTTGTACATTTTCTTCTCAAAATCAAAGACACATAATCTATTCACCAAGGCCACATGAAACTTTTTAAAAGCTTGTTCCAGTGACAGGAACAAAATACAAATGCTAAGTTTCTTTTTGTAAGAGAAATAAATATCATATCCCCCCCAAATGTAAAGAGAAAAAGAACAAGAATACTTATAATATGAATTCTGATACAAACCAATTACCGGCAAAAGTGTGACTGTTTCATTGCTGTTTTATTGGTTTAATAGTAGTGTGCTACATTCAGGAATGATATCTCCATTACTTGGAAGTACAAATTCAAATCATACGCAGAATTTCTTGGAATTCATTTAATTTCCTGTGTTTTATCTTTTTGATGACTTCTGTAGAAGGTCTATTTAGAAATTTTCTCCATTGGTAATGGCCCAAAAGGCAAAGGAAGATTCTTTTTTAATGCTTTGTGAGTTGGGAAGAGGAAGGCATTTCACAGAGTTAAATCCCATACCAAAGAGTGACTGAACAAAGGGGACTGGAGTGGAGAATGAGTGGGGGAGGGTAGTGGGCGTGGGGAGCGGGGATTAGGGTTCATCTGCTTCATAAGACACAGCGATAATGTGTTTTCCAGTGTTAGAGGTGAGAATGAATGATGTCAAGCCCAGTTATCTTAACTGGGTCAGAGAAATAAAATAGACTTCAGAAATTAAATAATAGGTAACTTGTACACATTAGAAAACAAAAAGGATCACATCATTAAAGGTTCTCAGAAATAAGATAAGCATTTCCTTGCTTGCCAAAGAAACCTGGGATGGCAAAGAGACAGACCTTAGCTCTCCACACCTTACCTCGCAGCCTCCCGAACCTTCCTCACACAAATTCCATAGACGGGCACAGCTGGCATTGGCCACAAAGGCAGCTGAAATGAATAAAACAGCTTCATCCTAGATCCCTGGATACCTGTGCAGTGCATTTCCAAAGGACTACAGGCTTTCCACACTGTGGATCCATCCTGTTCGCCTTTCTTTCCTGCAGGAAGAAAGAAATCCAAACGAAGGAACCATGAGGTGGCTGGGAACACTGCGTCTCCATTCGCAAAGCAGAAGCCCTTCAGTGGTGCCCTGGAGCACGCTCGTCAAAGGTGTGATGCCTCGGAAGAAGTGATCGTCTTATCTGGTTGGTAGGAAGCACAAAAGTTGATTCCAAGGAGACTGGAATCTTTGCTAAACATAGACGAAGGAGTCAGAGCCTCACTTAAGGAAGAATTCTACTTCCAACTAAAGCACACAGGCCACAAATCTGCTTCAGGGATTATGTGTTGAAATTTTATCCCCATCAAAAAAGTGCAAAAAAAAAAAAAAAAGAAAGAAAAGAAAACGTTCTGTTTTTACCATTACAAATGCCTCAACTCCTAGCAAACTTCTTACCCCGAATGTCTTACACTTCTTGGTTTGACGAAGCACAGATTGACTTATAATTTAACTTGACAGAGATTCATGGAGAATAATTATACTGAGAGCACCGTCCTGAGAACTCTTTCCCCTGCCACCAACGATGAAGGAGCCCTACTGGACGTTAGGCATCTTTAATTGTCCCACTGAAGAAAGACCACGCTGTGCCCATTTGGACTTCACCACAGGCGTACCGGGCCGGAAGCGGGAGCGTGCTCATCTTTCTCATCCCGAGCAGCCTCGCGGCCCAACCCCGGACATCGGGCGGGGTGAGACCGTACAGAGGGCCCGCCTGGTGGTGTGACTCCCTAAGACCTGGAGGTAGAGGCGATCGGGGCTGCCACAAAAGGAGTAGCCACAAACACCTCACGAACTGAAATCTCAAGATCAGAGTTATCAGGATCCACTTTATTGGCTGTACAAATAGACTCACAGAGAGCGGGTGTCCAAGAATACAAAATTTCAGTAAAGAGGAATAAATTAAAGAGATCTATTGTACAACATAGTGACTAAAGTTAATAACAATATTTTAACTACCTTAAAATTGCTGAGACAGTAGATTTTAAGTATTCCCATCCCACATACGCACAAAAGATAATGTAAGATAATGCATAGTTTGATTTAGTGCATACGTATTTCAAAATCATTTATATGTCATAAATATGTACAAATTTTATTTGTCAATTAGAAAAGAAAAAATGAAAGAATAGACTCATCCCTTCATGGTTGGCCTCAGAGAAATTTGAGTTTGAATATTCTTGCAGTAGAGCTGTCTGAGTCAGGCAAAACTCTGCTCTGGTTAAACATGCGGTGCTTTGTTGTACAATTCTTTTCTTTGACAGCTTCGATTTCTCCTTGTGCTTCTTTAATCAGCTAAGTAGATGGGCTTCCCCGTGGTGCTCTTTGAATCCTGCACAGAGGCTCCATCCCGGACGCCGCCGTGCAGAGGCCTCAGCCAGGCCCGTGTCTGTGTCCGAATCTCCCGACCTCCTCTAACACCCGCTCCTGTGCACTGCGCCGGTTTCCTTCTTTTCTTTCTTTCTTTCTTTCTTTCTTTCTTTCTTTCTTTCTTTCTTTCTTTCCTTCTTTCTTTCTTTCTTTCTTTCTTTCTTTCTTTCTTTCTTTCTTTCTTTCTTTTTCTTTCTTTCTTTCTTCCTTTCTTTTTCTCTCTTTCTTTCTTTCTACCCTTCTTTCTTTCTCTTTCTTTCTCTTTTCTTTCTTTCTCTTTCTTTCTTCCTTTCTTCCTTTCTTTCTCTCTTCCTTTCTTTCTTTCCTTCTTGCTTTCTATCCTTTCTCTTTCTTTCTTCTTTCTCTTTCTTTTTTTTCTTTCTCTCTCTTTTTCTTTCTTTCTTTCTTTCTTTCTCTTTCTTTCTTTCTTTCTTTCTTTCCCTCTCTTTCTTTCTTTCTTTCTTTCTTTCTTTCTTTCTTTCTTTCTTTCTTTCTTTCTTTCTTTCCCTCACTTTCTTTCTTTCTTTCTCTTTCTTTCCAAGGAAGGAATCACACCCCCCCAACTCAGTTTTGATGTTTATATTTTATTTAGTGCTTCAGTGCATGTGTCGTGGGCTGGAGTGCATCTGTATCAGCTCAGGAACTGCTGCCTACCTCCCAGCTCCTTTACATCCTAGAAAAAGATTCTACTGAATTCAGAGACTTTGTAAAAGGAGATCCAACTTTTAGCATAACAGACTTGGTTTATCCTGATCATGTGATCATGTGGATTCATTCTAGAATCCAAAGCTATTGCTTCCCCAGTGGGTACCACTATGTATAGAAAAATCCTGTTTATTAGAATCAGTAGATTTTGATCACTGGAAGAGAAAATTGGCAGCCTTGAAGCCAGGCAGGGAACACAGCAAGTGAGTCTGGTTAGGTGAAAGGCAACAGGGAGAGAAACTGCAGTCTTGAACCCTGCCTTGTGCCACTCACATTCCATTTTTATTTTTTATTTATTTTTTATTATTTATTTATTTGTGGGTACCGGGGGTCGAACTCAGGACCTTGTGCACCAGCAGGCGCCCGTGCCGCTGAGCAATATCACTGGCCCCTTTTTCATATGTGGGCTCCGGGAGTCGAACTCAGGACCTCGTGCTTGCCAGGCAGGCACTTACGCCGCTGAGCCATCTCACCAGCCCTCACATCCCATTTTTAGAAACCACTGAGGTCAAAGCAAACCGTGTGCAGGCTGACCAGAGCCCACCAGGCTACCAGCCAATCAGCCAGATGTTCTCAGCTGGGTAGCAGGAGGTAAAATATGGGCAGAACGAAGTTTGCTCAAGGACGCAATTCTTCTCAGTGCAAAGTCAGGACTAGACCGGCATTCGGTTTCTAATTCCAAGGTCAGAGTCCTTGTCCTATTCTGGCTCTGGTTCTTAAAAAAATCCTTTAAAAATAAAGAAGGGCCCACTTCCATATTTCCCTCAGTAAGTTAAATGAGGTCAGACCCCTTTGTTCCTTCAGCAGGGAATTCGGAACAGCATCAGCATGTGGATAAATCGTCCGAGGTCCCAACAGAAAGGCGGGCCCGGGCAGCCTTAATGAAGAGGCTGGTGGCTGCTACGTAAGTGCTCAGCTCAGGTTTCCCACCTCAGCAACCTGAACTGCCTCAGAAGCCTTGTAAATCACCGAGCAGTCGGAAAGTCACACCTGGCTCCCAGGGAGAGAGCTCCAGAAGCCCTGACCCCGTCACTTTCCAGTCCTGGCAGGCCGAGGCCAGCTTTTTGCCTACACAGCACACTGTGGTGACTTTGGCTCAGCTAGCAAAGCCCGGGCAGAGTCACTTTGACACGTAAATCTTGGCTGGCCATATCATGTGACTCCTGAAAGACCAGGGTTTGCTTCTGGCTTCTCAGGTGCACTATGTCTGTCTCGAAGGACTTTGATTCTGCAGGAAAGAAGCAGTGTGGGGTAGGGGCAAGGATACAGTTTTACAAAAAGACAGATCTCCTTGTCAATGTCTTTCTACTGCCTCAGTCAGTCAACAAATGGCTTTTGAGTATCCACTGTGCCAGGCACTGTTCAAGGCTCTGAGGAGACAACAGTGGGCAAAACAGAAAAGTCCCTGCCTTCACGAGGTTTACGCTTTAGTTGCAGGGAGGACCGACAGTAAATAAAACAAACAATTCAAAGAGATATGATTGACAAATACAATGAATGTTTAAATTAAGAACATTTATTACAGTAAAAGACACATTACCATTAATCCCCCTCAAAATACTCCCCCTTGCTTTGCCACACTCGTCCTATCATTCTTGCCACTTTCTGAAGCAGTACTGGAAGTCTGCCTTTATGAGTGTCTCTTTTCTTTTCTTTCTTTCTTTCTTTTTTTTTTTTTTTGACAGGGCCTCGCTATGTAGTTCAAGCTGGCCTTGAATTCATGGAGTAGCCCAGGCTACACTCATGGCAACCCTCCTGCCTCAGCCTCCGGACTGCTGGGATTACAGGTGTGGACCACCACACACTGCTATGAGCGTCTTTAGTTGTGCTGTCATGGCTGCTTCCTTGCCCTGAATCGATTCAAAACTTTTACCTTTCATGGTCATTTTGACTTGGGGAGGAGCCCAAAGTCCTGAGGTGCTGGATCTGGTGACTAACGTGGCTCAGGACACAGCGCAGTGCTTTTATAAACCTGCCTTTCATTGGCTGGCACTTGGCACTTGGCAGCAGCAGTCTTCCCTGTATTTTTTATCACGCTGGCTTCCAGGACTGCTTTGGAAAGTGGCAAGAATGATGGGATAAATGTGTTCAAAGTGACGCAGAGTATTCTGAGTGATGTGTCTTTTACTGCAAAAATTTTTTTTTAAATTTAAATATTCATGGTATATTTTGATAACACTGCATATCCAGTATGTTTGAAGGTGATGGGGGCTGGGGATGAAATTAAGTAAAAATGGAGAAAGGAGAGTACAGTGTAAATTGTGTGTTTAGAGGAGACACACTGATCAAAGACGGGAAGGAGTGAAGGAGTGTGCGAGGAAAAACAAGGCCAACTTCTTCCGCAGGGAATAGGGTGGACCGGAAGTGGGAGAGGGTCCATTGAAAGAAGCAAGGAGAAAGCGTTTGCAATCGCCTGGAGTGAAGCAAGTGAAGAATCTCCTGATGGGCTGAATGAGGACTGAGAGGGAGAGGGGACTGTGAGGAGTGAGCCCGAAGTGTGTGGAGCTGGAACTGCGACGGGAGGTCCGTGGGAGGAGATGTTTGCAGGGAAAGACGGAGATTTGGGAGTTTAATTGTGGAAACATTAAGTGGAGATGCTGAATAGACAATTGCATAAAACCTGAAGCACAGGACAGAGCCCTAGACTGAGGACATGAATGTGGGATCACGTCAATGGTGTTTAAAACTGCAAGATTCGAGATGTCACCAAAGAGTGATGGCAGATGGAGGAGAGGCTCTAGGGCCTGTGCAGAGGACTGCACGGAGCGCATGGGAAGGGCAAGCTGCCTCAGAGGAGCCGGTGCTGCAGTGGGTGCTTGGAGCAGGACCACGACACTCACTCTTCAGCTGCTGACAGGTGGCAACCTGACCCGCTCCAGGAACTGGACGGTCTGTGTCTATGTCCGGTCCAGCTGGGGTACAAAGCCCAAGCCCTCTGTCTAACTCCTGGCAGCTCTGCTGCTTCTCCCAGCTCCAGAATGCTGAGGCTGAGGCCCCCTTTCACCTACTTTGCTTCTGAACTCCTCCCTCCGCCGATCCTGCTGCCTCCACTCCCTGCTGGGGTTGTTTTTAGTAGCATTCCCACATGCTCCATTCCAGGAGATTTCCCCGGGGAGTCTGACCTGAAACAGTGACTTTGGGGCATAGCACTTACTTCGACAGTTCGCTTATTTGTAGTGAGGTAATAATTATACCGACTCTGCAGGTTTGTTGTAGGAATAAGAGAGGGATATGTAAAGTGCTTCGGACAAAGCCTGGGTATGAGTAGTACCACTCAAAAGCTGGTAGGTACTGAGGGGCCATGGAGGTGCTCAGGAGGGCAGGGTCCTTTCCCTGGAAGGCCCCAGACTCCATTCAGATGCTAACACACCCTCCACTTCTGCTATCCTCATTACACTACCCTTTTCTATTCTGTAACTGCATATTTAACTTTCTCTCACCTCTCTTTCCTGCAAGATCCGTGTCTGTCTCATTCACGCTGGTATCTTGGGGACTAGCATGTCATGGACATTCCATAAATAATACATGCAATTGAATGAATTGACATCTGCCTGGGTTTATGAACCAAAGCCTGGCCGAGGTTGGCTCAGCTCTGGGAATTATACCCAAGTGACCACTTATGAGGAAATTTGATGTAGTCCCAAGAAACCCCAAGAAGACTATTCATCCACCAACCCATCCATCTATCCATCACCTGAAAAATTATTTCTAGAATACTACTTTGTGGCAGGCACTAGAAAGACAATAGTGAAAAGCTCTTAAAGCCAAGGGGTGAAATAAACAATGAACAATAAGCAGATTAATCAAACAACTGTGAGACCTGCTATAGGAAGAAAAAAAGGAGGGAAAAGGGCAGGGAATCTCATTTGGACAGTGATCAGGGACTCATCCAGGAAGGAGAGATTTAAGATGAAACAGAAAAAAATGAGTAGAAGCCCATGATGGGAAGGTAAAGGTGTTTAAGACCAAGATATATCCTGAGGCGGGCAGGAGGTTGGCGACATGTTGAAGAAAGGAGAAGAAGCCGGCATAAGGAGAGCAGAGGGAGGCAGAGGTGAAGCAGGACGGGTGGGCCAGGTCATGCAGTGCTGCGAACATTTTATGCAGAGCAGGAATTCAGTTTAAGAGTGTCATTTCTGGCCACATTTAAGAGATAGATTGGATGGACTGGAGACAGCAGGTGAAAGGGGAGGATGAACTAGTTAGAGGTTGTTTTGAAAAAAAGTGACAGTGCAGATGGAGAAAAGTAAATCTCCATTTATATTTTGAAGGGAGATATGACAGGACTTATTAAAAGAGGAGGTAAGGGAAATAAAGAATCAAGAATGGCCCTTAGGTTTAGGGCTTGATCATTAAATGAATAGTGATGCCAGCAGCAGAAAGGAGAAAGGCTGAGGAAGGAGGGCAGGGTTTGGGGAAAGAACCAAGAGTTCCCTTTGGATATGTCCCCTGCTGTGTGACAGCCAGCTGCAGTTGTTTCCCTCCCTGGCCCTGCCTTGGATATGAACAAGACTCTGTGAGATTTCCTGCAGTTCGTGGGCCCCAGGGAAGCCTGGCAATGCAGGGCCTGCAATGCTGGGGGTGGGTACTGAGAGAACAAAGCCTAGAGCAGCACTCGTCTCCAGCAGAGATCCACACTCAACGTTCTTGGAAACTGAAGGGCAGGAGCTCCGTGTCCGCAGCGAGTGACGGGAGGGAGAAGTGTTACCCAGTCAGGAAGAGAGCTCAGGCCAGCGCTCGGCAGGCTGCCCTGGATGCCATGAGAAAGGTCCGCCATCCCACATGCCACGGGAATGGAAACCAGATTTGAAAGCCTGCACGGGCCCGCCAGCTGGGCACCATTCAGACATCTGTGGACAATCAGCAGCCTCCTCGTGCATTTGGTCCTAATCACAGTGGACTCCATGCTAAGAAAAGTAAATTCTTTCAGTGACCACTGGTCTTTCAAATCCACAAAGTATGCTTTGTGGCTTGCCTGGCTTCTGAGGGTCTAGGGTGGTGACGAAGGTGGCCTTCAGCACTGTACCCTCACGTAAGCCCTGGGGGATCTAGAGCACTGAGCCACCAACCATTTCTTTTTTCAGGCAAGGGTCAGGATCAACACAAATTCTAATGCCCTTTAGCCATGAGCATCATGGAAATTCTGTCACTTGTCAGCCAAGGTCACAGAGCTGCCAGTCCTTGGACTGGGGCCTCTCTTTGCCACTGTGACTTGGCCAGTTCTCAGTGCAGCCCAAGACTGCATTTCCTATCTGTTGGGGATGAAAGGAATTTTCTATTTACCTCCACATTGCAGCACTAGGTGAGATTGTTTTAAGCAATCTACTCCCCCCATAATAGGGCTGTTCCCCTCGGTCATGAGAAACCTCCAATCATCATGGACAACAGCCAGATCGTACATAAAAAGAGAACTCTGCCTCCAACCTACAGCCACCTGCCCAGGAAACCAACACCTTATCTACAGTAAACAGTCCAGGAAGCCATGTGTTCTAAGTTTGACCTTTACAGGTAGCCAGAGTGTTATTGCCAGTGACCACCCTGGAAGCTAAATAGTAACCTCCATAACGATCAGCCCCATAAGACCAGGACTTGGCCAATAATGACAGATTTCTTAATTTTTATCCCTGCTTCCAAATTAGGATCAGCCAGAGAAAGCCAAATGTGCACCTCTGACCAATCCATATGAGGCCCCGCTTCAAGTGGGCCTGCCTACAGCTTTCCCGTATCCACAGGCTCCAACGTGCAGAAATCTGCCTCTTTTCCACTATGAAGCTTTCCCCTTCTTCTCCTGGGCTTAGTCTCTGGCCCAATATAAGTGATGATGGCTGTGCCCTGTGCTATAGCCAGCTTCGAATAAAAACCTTTTCTCCCTTGGTTGGTTTTCATTTATTTTCTCAGCCATGTATTCATATTTCCTTTATGAATTTCCAAAAAATAACTCAGTAGTGCATTTGGCCACCATATTGAGCCTTAGTGTTTTCGTCAAGGCTCAAGTCAAGCTGCTATAACACAGAGGCCCCAAAATACTATGTCTCCAGTAAGACAGAAGTCCATTCCCTCCCACACATGTGTCTGCAGGGAGAGGGTGGTTAAGGTGGGAGGGCCACTCTGCTCTTGAGGCCGCTCGAGGACCCAGAGTCCATTTCCCTCGTTTCTCTACTCCTCCCTGGGGCACTCCATTTGCCCACATGACAGGCGCTAACTCAGCCCCACCACACTGTGATTGGGTCAGGGTAAGGAGGTGAGGAGGAGGATTTGGGAGATGGGAAGTTTCCTTTCCCAGCAGGTGATCTGCAAGTTGTATGCATCACTTTCCCTTACCGCTGGCCAGAGCTTGGCCAAATGGCCTCAGCCAGCTGCAGGGAGATTCAGAAATGCAATCTGCATGGGTGCCCCGCAAGACTCGGTCCTATTACTAAAACAAAGAATGAACAGGAGGTGGTGGAAAGCAACAAAGGGACCCCACTACACCAACATCATGCTGGGTACTAAGACATTTTTAAAAAATCAAGCTTGCCCTCAGCAGTGAGTAGTCCACAATGATTCACTTGGAAGGGAAAGACTAGATCTTTAACCCTGCAATTAAGACTTACCATGCTCTGGCTTTACCCTTTTCTCCAAAGATCCGGGCCCTTCACCTCCCACACGCAGCAGCCAGCCATCTTGATCCACACCCAGGTTATTGTGAATAAGAGTCACTTTTGAATTCAAATTAATTCCTTTCGATATTTATTCCAGCAAACTATTTAAAAAGTTTTAAAGTCTTACCTTTCAATGCTGGGAAGGGAGTGGATGGCACCTCCTGCCTCCCACATGGTTGGGCAAATATTTCCCCACCATGGCATTTGCTGCTCTGTGTGGCCCCTAACTCTTAGTTGCCTGCTCTTTTACCCAGCTGTGAGTTCACCCCAGGACCCATTCTGTCTTTTCCAGCATCATATTCTCAGCACCTCACCACCCAGGCACGCAGAGTGATGGTAACAGTTTAACCCCCCGGCCCCACCACCTCTTAAACAGCTTATCAAAAGACTCCTTCCACACCTCTTCCTGAAAACAGTTCTGGGAAGTACCACTTTCTTCATCCCATTCCACTTCAGGAATATCGAGGCATACCTTACAGACCACTGTCATCCCCCGAGCTTGGCTTTCACTTCATATAGCTCAGAAACGCTCCCGCTGGCTCACCCTGGCAGCACAGCCTTATCCTGCCAGTGCCAGAGCGAGCCCACGTCTGTCTCTCTCATGCCCACGACCTGGAATATTGATGGGAAAGCAGCACCAAAAAGTCACCTGCATTGCACACCTCCTGGTCTCCAAAGAAACAAATAAGGGTTTAAAATAAGACAAATGGCCTGAGTAGGAGTGGGAAGACTGCCAACTACAATCTTTAACTCAAGGTCGCTTATTAAAAGAGGAAGAGGGCTGGTGAGATGGCTCAGTGGCTTAAGTGCCTGCCTGGCAAGCGCAAGGACCCGAGTTCGACTCCTGGAACCCACATACGAAAAAGGGGCTGGTAGTATCACTCAGCAGCACGGGCACCTGCTGGCACGTGAGGTCCTGAGGTCGACCCCCCGGTACCCACACACACACACAAAAAAAAAAAAAACAGGAAGAAAAGAAAAATTGAACTGTTTCCGTTTTTAAACAAACCAAATGTTTGATGTGAATTCTGACCTAAAAAAAAAGTTAGGGAAAAAGAGAAAGGAAGAAAAGAGTTACTGCTCATGATTTCAATGCTGTGACCCAAGAGTTATGTTAAGTCAGCCCAGTGGTTCTGCGGTGGGTAGGGACTGTTTTCATTCACCTTGGGCCCTACCTAGCTGCTGGCTGGTTGCAAACCAAGGTGCACTGCAAACCAAGGTGCGCGGCCTCGCTTTTCCCAGATACGGGAAATCCACAGACTTCCTGCACTGTACCCTGGAGGAGCTTTCCCCAGCTTGATCCAGTCTCAGTAATTTGGGGGGGGCGGTATTTATCTCTTTACATTTAAATGATTACATTGTTCACTTTTCAATACCTGCAAAGACCTGAGAGAGTCCCATCCTTTAGCATTTCCAGCCCCCCTCCATCTGCTAATAAGAATCAGAGCTACAGTTGAGTTAATCCTTTTGGAAGTTTAATTATTTCGTGTGTGCAGTAACCATCCTGGGATGATGACTGCTCCACTGACATAACAGAAGCCCAGAGCAGATGAATAGAAGTTGCATGCTTTGCAACAGCAGGAAGTAATTTTGGCTTATCCTTCTCTCTAAGAAGCTTGCACATTCTTTAATATCTGAATTTCAAAGGCAAGGACCAAGGTGGTGCCGGATTTGTTAATGACTTAACACACTTTGTCGGAGTACAGCTCTATGAATCACTGTGCTCGTAGGAGCAGGAAGAAGGGGGAGATGGTTAAGAGAAAATCGGGGGGTATGTGGGAGCAAACAGAAACTGTGGGATGTGTCAGGCTTGCAGGCAAGCACCCGGGACGAGGTGCACTGCGCACCTACGCTGATTCTCACAGCGGTGAGTAGATTTATGTGCCCCTTCCCCACCCTACCCCACGGCACAGAGCTGCCGGCCTCCTGGGGGTGGGGAGTGTGGTGTCTGCTGGCTTTTCCACTTTTCCAGGAAGCACGAGACTACAGTCCTGCAGGAAGATGCACCTAGCAGAGAAGGAAGGCAAAAGTAGTGACTCACTCATGATGAAAGTTCCCCAAGTCTAAGTGAAATAAGAAACAAAGGTAATTATTTTTAGATGGATTGATTGATTGATAGATTGGTATATATAGATAGATAGATGGATGACGGTATAAGATTCTCAATTTACTTGGGGAGAAAAGCTGGTTCTCCTATTGAAATTATGTTTCTATCACTTATTTGGGGGTCAACAAGTTTTGTTATAAAGGAATGACAGAAGTTAGGGGTTTTGGGCTTTGGTTTTTAGTCTTTCACTTGGCAAGATTACAAGTTGACTGCCCTATGTTGGTTTCACACACATGCACACCCTCACACACTTAAGTTTAAATTTTACTGATTTGGACCTAAAAACCTTTGGTTTACAATTCCATTTCTCAGTGAGCACAAGAGGGCCCAGGGACATAAATCTCCAGAGCCCTCTCAGGTGACTTGGAGGACATGCCTGAGAATATCTCTGATCCTTTTCTTTGATGAGACTAGCCACTCAACATTCTTTGAAAATGGAATTTACAAATGGGACTACATCAGATTAAAAAGCTTCTGCACAGAAAAGGTAACAATTAATGAAGAGATGACCTATGGGATAAGAAAAGATCTTTGTTAAATATTCTTCTGATAAAGAATGAATATCTAGAATATATACAGAACTCAAAAGAATGAACATCCCTAAAACAAATAACCCAATCAAAA
Source organism: Erethizon dorsatum (assembly GCA_028451465.1). Classification (NCBI taxonomy): domain Eukaryota; kingdom Metazoa; phylum Chordata; class Mammalia; order Rodentia; family Erethizontidae; genus Erethizon; species Erethizon dorsatum. Next base: position 223,054 of record JAQMCO010000018.1, on the reverse strand, counting down.
AATGATTAGATGAACCAAATAGACACTTTACAAAAGAAGCACAAATGCCCAATAAGTATATGAAAAAATATGCAACGTCTTTAGCCATTAGAGAAATGCAAATCAAAACTACATGGAGATTTCATTTCATACCAATTGCTATTGTCAAGAATATGAAAAACAATAAATGCTGGTGAGGATGCAGGAAAAAGGAACCCTCCTACACTCTTGGTGGGAATGTAAATTAGTACAGCCACTATGGGATTCAGTGTGGAGGTTCCACAAGAAACTAAAAACAGAAATACCATTTGATGCTGCTATAACTTCCTCCGTATATTCTCAAAAGAATTAAAGACACACACTACAGTGATACCTGTATAATACCTATATTTATAGCAGCACAATTCACAATAGTTAAGCTTTGGAAACGGCCTACATCCCTGTCAAGAGATGAACGGATAAAGGAGATGTGAAATACATGCACATACACACACACACATACACAGTAAGATATTATTCAGTCATAAAGAATGAAATTGTGTCATTTACAGGATTATGAATGGAACAGGAGACAATCAGGTTAAGCAAAATAAGGCAAACTCAGAAAATATCATGCTTTCTCTTATATAAGAAAACTAGATAGATGATAGATTAGATAGATAGACAGATAGATGACAGAAAAAATAAAGGAGAGATGACTAGAAATGAGAAAAAAGAATTTTGGAGATGAGTAAGAGGAAGGGGGGAAATGGGATTGAAAATGATCCAGATATGTTAAATACATATATCAATTTCCCAAAATGAGCCTCACCATTCTGTATTACTAACATGCAGTAAAAAGAAAAGAAGAAAAAAGAAAGGAAGGAAGGAAAGAAGGAAAAAGGGAAGGAAGGAAAAATAAAGAAGAAAGGAGGGGGAGTTTGAAAGGAGACTAACTGGAGTCCAAGGAAGTATGTGGACCTCAACCACAAAACCCCAGGTTTTCACTTCTGCAGTGCATACAATAGCAGGGAAAAGTAAGCGCTCTAGAAGCGCTTTTCCTTGTACAGTGATGGTGATGGTAAGTTTATAAGGGATTGCTTTAATTTTGATTTCCTTGGTGGGCTAAACTGTCTTGAAACTTAGCCAAATATTTGCCCAAATAAGATCACTGAGGTCTATGCGGATATGGCCTGTGTTGTAGGAATCAGTGTGTACACAAAACAAGCAGACTCTGACCACCAGTGAAGTCTGTGAGCACATGGCTTAGGCCGGACTTAGGTGGGCAATTCTGGCCTCAGCTGAGCCTGCTTACACAGCTTGACCAAGACGACTCAGCTTGCAGCCGTGTGGTTTTCTTTCTCTAGGTTAAGTGGGCATGGTCCATAATGACTCCAGAGAAGCAGGAGGGTGAGTGGAAAGGCACACCGCACTTTCCCAGCCTCTGCTGACTCATACTTGCCGACATCCCATTTGCTAAAGTAAGCCCTGTAAGCCAGTCCAGAATTGAGGGGCAGGGAGCTGCAAATTTACATGATAAATGATGAGGATGCAGGAAGGAATGAGGAATTGGGACTACAGTAGTCTTCTTTATCTATGGGAGATACAGTCCAAGACCCTCAGTGGATACCTGAAACTGGGGATTGTACTGAGCCCCATATTTTCTGTTTTTCCCTATACAGAGTGTCTTAGTCATTTTCCTGTCACTAGGACAAAATCTATGACTCTCACAGCTTAAAGAAGGAGAGGTTCATTTTGCCTCATGGTTTCAGAAGTTTCAGTCCATGGTTGGGTGGCTCCAAGGCAGAAATGGCAGGGTAGAAAATGTATGGCAGAAGAAAGTTGCTCAAACCATGGCAGACAGGAAGTGGAGAGAGACAGAAGGAGCTGGAGATAAGAATACACCCTTTCAGGTCATGCCCTCAAGTAAGCCACTTCCAACCAGGCGCCATCTCCAAAAAGCACGTTCAGCTACTGAACTTGTCAATGGATGAATCCACTGATGAGTACAGCACCTGTGATCCAATCACCCTCCAAACACGTGGCACATTTGGGGGACATTTTAGATCTAAACCATAACACACACATACCTATGATACAGTTTAGATTATACATTAGGCACAGTAAAAGATTAACAAGAAAAACTAACAATAACAGAACAGTTATAACGATGTACAGTAATAAAAGAGATTTCACCACACTATTCAGGACTGCATGCAGTTTAAAACTCATGAATTGTTTCTTTCTGGAAACTTCCACTTCATACTTTTGGATCATGGTTGACCTCAGGTTACTCAAACCACAGAAAGCAAAATCATTGACTTGGAGATGGAGTGAAGGCCATCTACTACACTCTGCTCTGTAGGCTTCCACTGAGAGGGAATCTGAATTTGGAAGATGAGTCATGAAGATGACACCTTCCCTCTCGCTTTCCTCCTGCACACCTGCGCTCCCCCAGCAGGCAGCTCTGTGAAACTGGCTCAGGCAATGGATGTGTCTGTGAAAAATTATCAGCAAATAACAACAAGCGCCTCTCTGGAATCCCTCAGTCATGGGGAGTCCTCACAGCTGCTTGATTGTAGCAGCACTGTTCTTCCCTGGTTCCACCCCCAGGAGAAGCTGTAGTGCTTCAGGCTGGGCGACTGTGTTTGTGAATGGAGCTGCATCCCTGGTGAGAAGGAATCAGGGAGGCAGGGCCTAAGGGACAGCAGCCATGCACTGGGCCATTTGGCTTTGATCTATGACTTTGTCACTTCCTGGCCAAGGGTCTGGGGACTCCGTATGTTTTAGCTTTGGCTTCACCTGGATGCTGAATCAGTAAATTTAATTTCCTGGGAAAGGAAATCTGATTGGCTTTGCTTGGGCCAGATTCCACTCCTGCCCCAAGAGGCAGCAGAATGAGAAAACAGGGCTACTGTGCACCCAGGCTCGTCTCCAAAGGTCAGTTCATTGTCAGCAGGATGAATAAGCCTGAGCAATATCGATCAAGTGATTTCACCTCCCAGAGCCCGTTTCCTTATCTTGATAATGGAGGGGCTATTAGAACCCAGCTCTCTGGGATACGGTAAATATGGAATAATTTCAATGCATTAATTAATAAGAATATAATAATAAACAAGGGAAACGCCTTTCTGTGAACCACAAAACCATATAGAATATTAATTCCATGCTTCTTATATAACAAGTCCTTTCATTCATACCCTGTGAAATTACTCAGAAAAGGGAGGGTCAAGTTTAAGATCAGGCAGAAGTGCCCAGCCTGCCGCTGCTTCTAAATCCCTGGCACATTTATTGCAGGCAGTGCTCAGATAATGTTACTATCCAAAGCTACAGAAAATATTTTTAAGTTATCTTTAGTTTTTCTTAATTTTAGTATAGTCTATTGGTATTGTAAATTCTTCAAACCACATAGAGTAACAATTATATGAATAGTATAGAATACTATGGAATAGTATGTTGTTGAAACATATTCGGTACTGAGACAAAATATTCCCCATACCCACCTCACTCCCACCCTGAAACCCCCCAGACGACGCTGGCACAGTTTGGGACCTTCCCTTGGAAGCGGCTTTGATGGCAGCGTGCGTGCCACGTACACAGACGTGGCTTGAGGGTTCTCCTTCAAAGTGGAGCCACACGGTGTATCCTCTCTGAACTCGGCCTTACTGACTTGCCCCGAGTCACCCACAATGCATAAGATCTGGCACTCTTTCACCTCTCCTCAGTGTCCCCTTGCATGGTGCACCCCAAAGTATCTATTGCCAGGTAGACAGATATATTATTACCTGGATAGATACTTCTAGAAAAAGCCAGGTGTGGTGGCACACCCTTGTAATCCCAGTACTTGGGAGGCTGAGGCAGGAACATTACTGCCAGTTCGAGGCCAGTCTGGGCTACATAATGAGTTCAAGGCCAGCCTGAATTACATAGTGAGACCCTGCCTCAAAAAACCTAAATAAATAAATAAATAAATAAATAAATAAATGTTAGAGTTAAAACCGAACTTTGTTCTTTTTCTTTGAATCTTTTTTATTTCTTTCCTCAGAACATTCCAAAAGCCTTTGGAAAAGAGGGAAGTGGTGGGAAATCCATACAGAAGCAAAGGAAAATAAACCAGCTCTCACCTGGTACACGCTGGGCCGTGACAGGAAGTCAGATCTTGGCAGCGTGGGCGGCCCCTCTAGTATCCTGAGGCTCGGTGAATTCACGTGGAAAGGGTAGCGGTTCTGTCTTTACTTTCAGATGTAAGAAGCACAGTATCAAGATGCGTTAAGAGACACAGTTCGAATGACTAGCCTGGAAGTTTCTACGCATTGTGAGAGCCATAAATACACCCTGAATTCATACTCTAAGGCACCGTGGCCGGATGCAGCCTTTTTCCTCCTGCCTGTCTGCCCCGGAAGCGGGATTCGCTCAGTTTCCCTCTGGCAACTTCTCATCAAACCAAGATATGGGAAGAGGTCTTTGGTAAGGGGGGAGGAGTGACAGTGAACCAGTTAGCATTCTACTCACTAGAGTAATGCAAAATAGAAGCTAAATAAATAATTTGTATGTTATACTGCAAAGATGAGTGTTATGGATAAAATGAATTAGGAAAGGAGGGTGGGGCGGGGTAAGGTTAGTTTTCCTGCTCTTGGCAGTGTGACAGTCACTTGATTGTGTCAACCTGAGTAACAAACACCCAACTAAACTGGATCAGCACAGTTCCGGTGTGGCCGGAGGGACTTACTGAAGACAGAAGGCGCCCACTCCGGTGCGACAGCGCCAACTGATAGGCTGCGGGCTGAACGGCGAAGGGAAACGGAGGGAGGCCGCTTCGGTTTCTTCCAAGGGGCTCCGGTGTGCACCTTCACCATGGAGGTCGCCTCCTGGGTTCTGGCATCCACGCTTCAGCCTTCTGCCGAAGACGCTTCGGCCTCCTGATGGGACTCGCAGGGGACACCGCGGTGAGCGCCAGGCCTCGGGTCCTGGCTTCCTCCGATCTCCAGCTCGCGGACAGCCCTTTGCTCTCTTCCACACCTGACTCCGCGGTGGCCACTGTGAGCCGATCTCGTAAATCCTTATATTCGCATGTCTTGCGTTAAGTCTGTTTCTCCAGTAAGTGCTGACTGATACAAGCAGTGTGTTAGGTTCCCGGGGCTGTCTTAAAAGTACTACGAGGCCGGTGAGATGGCTCAGCGGCATAAGCGCCTGCCTGGCAAGCGCGAGGTCCTGAGTTCGACTCCCGGTACTCACATATTAAAAAAATATACTACAAACGAGGTGGCTTAAAACAACAGAAATTAATCCTCTCGCGGTTTTGGAAGCTACAAGGCAGGAATCCAGGTGTCAGAAGGGCCGTGGCCCTCCAAAAATCTCCAAGGGAGAATTCCTTCCGCGTCTTCAAGCTCGCGGTGGTGCAGCAGTCTGCTGTCCCGGCCCCCGAGGCAGTTCCAACTTCCGTCTCCGCCGCTGCGCGGCTTCGCTCTGCGCGCCTGTGTCTGTATTTGCACCCTTTTATAAGGACGTTGTAGGCAGGGCCAATCCTCATCCGGTATGACCTCGTCGTTAAATTACTACTGTGCTTTTTATTAGTATATGTTTGTAGTACACAATGTTCACATTCTTTGTGGTGAATTGGTTTATGTACATGTCTTAATTCCTTTTTTTAATTCCCTTTCCCTTCCCTCCCTCCCCCCTCCATCCGTCTTTTGACCTCTTTCTTGTTTTTGTACATGTTTGCAATATATTTGTACTTTCCTTGAGTGGAGTTGGTACATGTACGTAACACATCTTAATTTCTTTCTTCATCTCACATCCCTCCCGCTCTTCCCCCTCCCTCCATTTCTTGACCCCTTTCACCTTTCAGAAAGATTGGGCTTTCTATGTTCTATTCTCTTTTATTTTGCTCTTTATTTATACTTTGGGTTTCTCATAAAAGAGAAACTGATATTTGTGCTTGTGTGTCTGATTTATTTATTTATTTGTGCTGTTAATTATGGTCTCAAGGTACATTAATTGTACTATAAATGTCTCAAATTTATCTTTCTTTGTGGAGAGTAGTACTCCATTGTGTGTAAATACCACATTTTCTTCATCCATTCATCTGCTGATGAACATATAGGCCACTTCCAAGATTTAGCTATTATGGATTGTGCTGCTATCAGCGTGGGTATGCAAGTATCCCTGTAATGTGATGACTTTAACTCTTTCTGGAAGATACCTAGAAGGGGAATAACTGGGTCATATAGAATTTCTAGTTTCATTTTTTTGAGGAAACTTCATTCTGATTTCCAAAGTGGGTTTACTAGTTTACACTCCCACCAACAGTGGAGAAGGGTTCCTTTACCCCCACAGCCTCACCAGCACTTGTCATTGTTCGATTTCTTGGTGACAGCCATTCTTTTTGGGGTGAGATGGACTCTCAGTGTTGTACTTATTGGCCATTTGTACTTCTTCTGTAAACTGTGTACACATTTCACTTGCCCTTTTTTGGTTGCGTCTTTTATTTTGGGGGGTCTAATTTTTTTATTTCTTTATATATTCTATATATTAATCCTCTGTCCGAGGAATAGCTGGCAAAAGTTTCTTCCCATTCTGTAGATTGGCTCTTCACTCTCTTGGTTGTTTCTTTTGCTGCTCAGAAGCTTTTAAATATGATACGATCGCATTTATTGATTCTTGGTACTATGTCCTGTGCAAGTGTGGTCCTGTTCAAAAAGTCCTGTACCTATTTTTGTCTTCCCACAGGTTACGTCTCTGTTCTAACATTTATCCTTTGATCCATTTTGATTTTAGTTTAGTGCACGGTGATAGACATGGGTCTACATTCAATCTACTGCATATGGAGAGCCAGTTTTTCCAGCACCATTTATTAAAGAGGCTGAGAGAATTTCAGTGTGTGTGTGTGTGTGTGTGTGTGTGTGTGTGTGTGTGTTAAAAATCTTTTTGGTCCCTTTGTCAAAGTTGAGTGTGCTTGGGGGTTGTTGCTGCATCCTCTATTCTGTTGCATTGAGCCTCATGTCTTTTTTTGTGTGCCAGTTACTATGTGTGTGTTTAATCACATTTGCTTTGTATGTAACTTCAAGTCCAGAGTTGTGATGCCTCCCACTTTGCTCTGTTTACCCAGGATTGTGTTTGCTACTCTGGGTCTCTTTGGGTTCCATATGAATTTTAAGATTGTTTTCTCCAGTTTTGTGAAGAATGCTATTGAAATTTTGATTTGGATTGTATTAAATCTGTATATCAATTGTAGAAGTATGGCCATTTCAACAATGTTTGTTTTGCGTATTTAGGAACAGAGATATCTTTCTATTTTCTGCTTGATTTCCTTTTTCAGTTGCTATTATAGTGGCTGATACATTGCGTCAACCTGAGAAATTTGGAAGTTTAACTCAGCGACTCAGCAGGGGGCCAGGGTCCTCACTTTGTGAACTTCCTCAGCCTGTGCAAGTGCTACACCCCACCCAAGGGTGGGTAGGCTGCGCACGATATAAGGGAGGAAAAGAGGCTTGCTCTCCCCCTTTTTGCTCTTGCTGCTTTTGCTGTCGTCTGCCATCATGAACTGTTGCCCTCTGCCATGCCACCCGGCTTGGAGCCAGCCGAGTATGGACTGAAACCTCCTCAAACTGCGAGCTAAATAAACCTCTCCTTCCTTAATTTTGGGTGTTGGGTATTTTGTCTCAGCAAGCAGAGAAAAGTAACTAATACAGCTATAGTTTTCATTGTAGAGGTCTTTTACTTCCTTAGTTAATTCCTAAGTATTTAATTTTTCTTGGTGCTATCATGAATTTTCTTTCCTAATTTTATTTTCAGTGGCTTCATTATTAGCATAAGGAGTGCTTCTTGATTTTTGTGTGTTGAGTTTATATCCTACTACATTATTGAGTTTGGTTATTAATTCTGAGAGCCTTCTGGTAGACTTTTTGGGTCTTGTGAGTAGAAGATCATGTCATTTGTAAATAATGATAATTTGACTTCTTCCTTTTTGATTCTTATCCCTTTTATTTCTTTTTTCTTGCCTAATCACTCTTCTGATATTTATTTATTTATTTATTTTTTGTGGGTACTGGGGGTCGACCTCAGGGCCTCGTGCGCCAACAGGCACCCGTGCCGCTGAGCGATATCACCGGCCCCTTTTTCGTATGTGGGTTCCGGGAGTCGAACTCGGGCCCTCGCGCTTGCCGGGCAGGCGCTTAAGCCGCTGAGCCATCTCACCGGCCCTCTTCTGATATTTAGAGTACTGCATTGAACAGGAGTGATGACAGTGGACATCCATGTCTTGTTTCTGACTTTAGAGGGAAAACATTCAGTTTTTCCCCATTTAATGTGATGTTGGCAGTAGGTTGGTCATAAGTGACTTTTATCATACAGATAAAGTCCTTCTATACCTATTTTCTTTAGGGTTTTTATTATGAAAATGATGTTGGATTTCGTCCTTATGGGACCACCCATCTCACTTTTCTCTCCTCCTTCTCATATCCCATTGAGGAATTTTTTAAAATTTTGCTGTTCAGATTCACTGGTTCCCCACTCCGCTCTACCTTTACTAGTACAATTACCAAACTTTATGAATCTCTAGATAGCTAATTAATTTTATGCTATTGCTGTTAAATACTATTCCATTGTTAGTAGAGGTAAAGTTGTTCCATTTAATAGATATTTACTGTAGGTCAATAGTAGGTGAATATTTGGTTTGTCTTAGTGTTCAAACTATAATTATTGATTTCTTTTCTATGATTAAAAAATGGTACTTTATTGATCCTTAAGGTTTGTCACTATTCAGTCTATAATCAATGCTGCTTTTACTAGTATAGTCAAGGTGACATAGCTGTTGCTATTAATTGGTTTTCTTGGGATGCAAATATCTGTATAATCTTGGGGTCATTAACACTACTGTGGCCCATTCCTGGGAAACGGTACTGGGCCAGATACGCTGTAATCTCTCAGCTCCAGTAAATGGTTGGATCTGGGGACAGAGGCAAAGGCTAATAGCCATGCCCAGAGGATACCACTGAAAAATAGACATTAATTAAAGAGGTCTCTATACTAGAAAAAAGCTTTCCACTATAATCCATCCACAAGCCTCAACACACACAAACAGAAACATGATAAGACAAGCCAACAAAATGCCTGCAAAAACTCCCATCTCCCCAAAGCTGCTTCATGTGGCATCAAAGGTGAGGAAACCCAAAGCCACACACCTCAATTATTCAAAATGATACCAGGGTTGATAACAAAACAGATCAATAACGGATTTGTCAAGCTCACAAATGATATGGATAATAAGATATTGGGCCAAATAAACAAAATAATCAATGAATCTACAGAAGACATTCATAATAAGATAGACGAGCTAAACAAAATGATGCAAAACATACATGACCAGTGTAGAAAAGAAGGAGTACCTAAAAAGACTCCAAACAGAAATTCAGGAACTTAAAAATTCTATGGAAATTATGGGCAGCCAAAGTGACCAATGTGAGGACAGAGTGTCAGAACTAGAGGACAGGTCCATTATCAGTGACCAGTTAATGAGAAACACCTTAAAAACAACCAGAGAATATTAAAATGGACAACAGGCACCATGAATAAAGCCAAAAATAAGGCAAAACCAGAGGAAAGATTTTTGCATTGCATCTAGGTAACTGACTAAGGCTTAGCACATTTAAAGAATTTCTACAAACCCTCAGTGAAAAAGAGAAATCTGAAAAATATATAAAAAGGCAACTTACAAAAGGCAAAATACAAATAAACTTAAGAAAATACGCTCAATCTCACTAATAATCAGAAAAGTTAAAGCAGTAATATTCTTGTACATCAGATGGGCGATAATTTAAAAGTTTGATACTATTTGGATTCGGTCAGGAGGTGAGGAAACAAATGTGTTCACATAATCCCAGTGGAAGCATAAGAAATACCCTTACGCATGAGGAGGCAGGGCCGAGATATTCACTGGCCGTAACAACAGAAGTCAGGAAATGATCTGGATATCTGAGATTGGAGAATTACCAGATATACCTTAATATGTTACATTTTAAAATAAAAAGTTACCAAATGGATAGATCTTCAGCATTATTGAGAAAAGAAAGGAAACTGCAGAGACTGAACTTAGGGTACTATTTATGAAACTAGGAAAGAAAGCAAAACAGGACTACATGGTATCTATGGGTGCATATGAATATGTGCACAGCAGAAAGATCTGGAAGGGAACACACCCACTGATGACAGGAGGGAAGTGGAAGACTTGGAGGAGTGCAACTTTTACAAGAAAAATTTACTCGCATTATTACTTGAGTGCTCCAAAATGAATTATGCAAGAACATTAAATTCAATTACAAAAATTATGAGATCACTACAAGAATATAAGAAAGCCGGGTTTTACAGGAGGAGAGAATGTCAGCGGGTTGTCGGGAACGCTCCGTGGAGGTGGGAGTCACGGAGGGGAGAAGGAATAGGGCAGGGCTGGGATGCGCCTGTCTTAAGGAGGATGTGTTTGGAGAACACAAAAACCCCCTGTGTTGCCGGACCTTTCTAAAAATGTCCCTATAACTTTTATGACTGTAAAATAAGTGATATTTAGTTGTCAAGAAATCCAATTGATACAGAAAAATATTAGGAAGAAATAATTATCACCCATCAGGCTACCTTCCAGAGAAAACCACCACTAACATTTGATGTGGCTTCTTCCGTGAGTGCCCCAAGCACCTGAGCACAGCTGGTGCCAGCGGTGCACCGCCCTGGGAGCAAATTCAGCCCCAGGGGTCACTCAGATGGGTGAGTGCAGTGCATTTCATTCACGGCCCCAGTTAGGCCACATTAGGGAGAGGCTACCTGAAAATTCACAGGACTGGGGATGAAAACGAAATGGGTACAAATATCTTCTGGACAAGGATAAATCAATTCCATCCTTCCTTCCCTCCTTCCCTCCTTCCTTCCTTCCAAGAAACTTTATCTCTACTAAAATGTCCACCCCACATGTGCAGTCAGCAGAAGACCCATCTTCAGCATCATTTCCCAGGAGGTGACGAGAACAGCTTTATGGGTGCCAGGGCCTGGACTGGACCTTTCGGACTTGTTCTCAAATCAGCCCAATACAATAAGGGCAGCTAAATTTGAATGCTTGGATGGAAAATGCTTTCCTTCATTCTTTTATTTTTTTTTTAACAGAAAACTGAGGTCAGATGGAGCCCTCTCTCCTGATGGGAGAAGAAGGAAGGAAGGAAGAAGGAGGAAGAGGAGGAGGAGGAGGGAGAAGGGGGGAGAAGGAGGAGGAGGAGGAAGAAGGAGGAGAAGGAGGAAGAAGGAGGAGAAGGAGGAGAAGGAGGGAGAAGAGGGGAGAAGAATGAGGGCCCCAATGGCTGCAGCACATTTATTTACACACTCGGGAGGTTGAATGTCACAGGAAACCCCTCTGCCTAAGAGCTTATCCACGTGGATTTCTGAGCCTCTTGGACAGACGCTTGTCAACAAGAAATATATTTGTGCAAGGTTTTGTGGGGAGGAAGAGCAGTTGCTGGGATGTTCAGAACTGGGGCAGTCCCTGGATTTTCCTGGCCAGCCTATATTTAGGGTAGACCCCTCACTGTCTTCCTAAGAAAGACAGAAGAACACCTGGATGTCACAGACTCAAGTCAGTGTGTTCAGACAGAGCCACAATTCTGAGGCCTTTTGTGATTGGAGGTCAGGCTCGGACTGGCTGCCGCTCACAGCCTGTGATCCTCAAGCCTTTCCTGGGTTCTAGAGAAGCACAGGGGCAGAACACGGCACCTTGTCTGTGCTGTTCTCCATCTGACAGAGTCGTAATGAGTGAAGTCTGATAGTGTGGGGAGGATTGCGCCTGATGCGAGGGAAGCCAAGACAAGTGAGACACAATCCTTATAATCTTATAAGCAACTTATAGCCTAGTGGCCCAGAGAGATATGAAAGGCACCAACACTAATACAGATAGAATTACATAAATAAATTATAACAAATTTCCCCGGGAAAAATGAACGAAAGGCTTACAGTAATTGTACCAGTTTGCAAAGTGCTTTAATGTAAGTATAGTTGATTAGCAGAGCTAGTGTAGGGTATATCAACAGATTGGACTCTTGCACTCAGCCAGCCAAGCTACTTCTTGATGTATTACAAGGTATATTCTCTGTTTCCATGACATTAGCCCAACCTTCTGGTTTCCTTTCACTTCTTTCCTCTGGACCAATTTCAAGCCCCATCTATTTGACTTTCTTTCCTCATCCTGACTGATTGTAGGTGTGCCCAAAGACTTTCCTTGGATGTTGGGTCAAGAGGTAATGTCTGTTGACCAAGTCAGATCACGTGTTGGGTAAAGACGTGCATGAGGACTATGGGCTGAGTGTGGAATATCTACCCTTCACCTGATGAAGAGAACTTGCAAACGGATCCTTTTCATGTGGCAACATCCCATGGCAGCCTCACTTTTTGCCCCTGCAGGTGAGTAGAGTAGGCAAAGGTGTGTCCATTGGAGCTGTTTGACCCAATCCTTGCCTGCCTCCTTCTTAGTCATCTTTGTAGCTACCACCCTACCTGCCAATCTGCCCCCTCACTCGTATTTTCCAATTCATGTGATTGCTTGAGTCTTTCTTCAAGTTCTAAAGTTTGAATGTGTTCTCTAAATTTCATGCATTAGAGACTTGCCCCAAATACATACATTAATGGTACTCGGAGGTGCGACATTTGGGGGGTGATTGGGTCTTGAAGGCTCTGCCCTCATAAATGGATTAATCCATTCTGGATTAGTGAGTTGTCTAGGGAGTGGCTTTGTTGTGAAGCAGGCTCTTTCTGGCACACTTGCTCTGCCTCACCTTACAGTGCAGACCTATCAGGAAGGCCCTCACCAATGCTGAGGTGATGCAAGTGCCATGCTTTTGTACCAGTCTCCAGAACTGTAGCTAAATAAACCTCTATTCTTTATAAAGTACCTCATCTCAAGTGTTTTGTCATAGCAACAGAAAAGGACCTAACATATCAGATTTGAAATCAAAGGAAGATTGGACAATTCCTAATGAAATTCTGTCAACTGGATCCCTGGAGTGCTCCGGGTTCCTCTCCTTTTACAAACTTGATTCTCTAGTCTTCCCTTTAATTCTGAAAAACTATATATTATCATTTTTGTATCCCATCCAGAGTACCTGTCTATACAATGTTCAAAACAATGCGACGAATTCATCCATTAATCAAATATTTGTTCCATAAGGAACAATAAGCATGTGAAGCTAAATTATATGCTAGCTCCTACCATTCTATTCTCTCCTAAAATATATTTTTCATCAAGATACTGTGGTTCTGTTCTATCCCCCAATCCCTTATGCTCTGTAGACTCACATATTTTCTGCTCCCAACTTGATTCAATAATGATAATTTGTCACATTTGTTTCCTATGTTTTAAAGAAAGGAAACACAGATAGGTATGAGACAGGATGCCTTCTTAATCTTTTTCTTCTCTGTTCCTTCCCAGAAGTAACTACTTTGCTGAATTTGGTACTTGCATATTTTATATATAATTATCGTATACGTGGTCCAGCCCACTGGACTGATACCTTGAAGAGCCCTGATGCTTCAGCAAATAAATAAAATGTAGGCATTTATAACTGCAGTGTAGCAAGAAATTCCAGTGCAGCAATATATAGGCCTCCAGCCTAAAGTGGTATTGGATGCAGTGAGCCCGTGTGTAAAAGACCCTGTTGCCCGATGGTTTCTGCACTCTGTGATGGCTGTCGAGACTATGGGCTTTGGCCATGTGTCCTTGAGGAACAAAGGTCCCCGGGAGAAGAACCTCTCCCGCTTCTCACAGCTGTGGAACCACACCGATTCGGGAGTCATCTCAGCTAGCTCTGCACCCCGCAGGCTGGCCCAGCTTTGCAGCGTGACCTAGCTCATTATGTATTCTTAATCTACAGCAGAGTGGATTGTTTGCATATTTTCAAATTTTGCATATAAATAATGTGATTTTAGTCTATGTATCATTGGGCAATTTGTACTTTCTTTCTGTTCAGTTTTATGTTTTGAAAGTTTATAACCATTTTAAATCTTTAAAAAATATTCCAATGAAGGTATATAGAAAATATTTACATTTTTCCAAGTAAAAAATTGTTAACTTTTAAAACTCTTATAAATAATGCTGTGTAAATATGCTTGTACATGTCTTTTGCCAGTACAGGTGTTTTTCATTCTTCTTAAACTTTATTCTCTGAGATCCTCTGATGAGTGTATGAAATAGTTATTCATTTTTTCCTAGAAAGAGTTGAATCATTGAGACAGGGGCGCAACGAACATTTTCCTTCAGGGACCAGATAGTAAATATTTTAGGCCACAAGCCTCCACCACAATATGTGACCCTGTCAAAGCAAAGAAAGCAGTTTCAAGGGTGCATAAGCTAATGGGAATGTTCCAGTAAACATTATTTATAAAAACAGGCAGCAGGTCAGCAGGCCATAATTTTCCAACCTTTGTTTGAGACAAACTATCTGAGAAAATACAAACCAACAGAGAAACAGGGAAGATCTGAACCAGCACTGTACAGAAAGCAAGGTCCAGATGGCCAGTACATATACAAGCAGTCCAACCTCCTTAGTCACTGCAGAGATTGTGATCAAATTCCCTCCGGAACACAGCGCGGAAAGCCTTCAGGTGCTTCTAGGATGGCAGGAGACAACCCTGTAAATGAGACCCGAGATTCAAGCCTCCTGAGACCACTACTCACCTGGGGCGAGGGGATGGGTCCTGTCCTTATTTATGCTGAAAATATCCAGGACCCTCCCAGGCACCCTCAGATGCAGGTAAAAAAATGTGTCTCCCTGCCATGGTACAAGTGGAGGCGGCAACAGCATCTGGAGAAGTCATTGATAAGAGACAGAGAAAACTTCCAGACCAAGCTTCTTGGAGGTTAAATCTTTTCTTTGTGAAAGGAGAAGAGGACACTGGGTTAGCAGAGTAGACACAAAGAGATTTCCAGAGGCCTTTCTGCCTGGTCAGCTGTAACATGTTTCCTCGGAACACTGCTGATATCAGATATTTTAAATGAGTCCAACTTCAGGAGAGAGACTTTACCATTTTAAAAACACCCCAGTACCCTGAAGTGTGACCGGCAGGGAGACAAATAGCTGCAAAGTTAGCAAAACACTCCATCTTCCCTGGGTTAAGTTTGCAACCCGGGAAAACACAAGGAGCGGATGGTTTGTGATCTGGGCTTAACAACCTGAGAGGAGCCCAATTTCTGCCTGTGACAAATGAGAGGAAGAAGTCCGTGCACCGGCTGGAGCAGCTGGGAGGGTCCTGATTACATTGGCACTAACATCAGGAAGGACCCCCGCAGCGGGGCTTTAGCACGCAGGCCTGTCTCACAGGTACGACCACGCTGACCCTGCTCTCAGTTGTCCAGGATGCTCTGAAGCCCTCGTCACTGCAGAAGCCAAGTAGGTCTTCCCTTGGTGACACAGCAGATGCTGTGGGCCACACCCAACTTAGGCACTAAAATGTGAACTGAGGTCACTCGCCTTACCCTCGAGGAGCCCCAAACCATAGTCCAGTCCAGAAATAGCTGCTGCGGGCTGGTTCTCTCACTCTCACTCCGTCCCTGAAGCGCCCTTACTGCGAACAAAGCAAGGGGGCAACCTGTCGGGAGAGCAGCGGTCTGCCGATTCTGCAGTGAAGGCCTGGGGAGGTTTGAAACCAGCCGAGACCTCCATGCTCTGTCACTAGACTCTGTCTGGTGCCTTAATTAGCCACTCTGCTCAAAATTCCCCTTGCCCAGTTTTGATATGACACCAATTAAATTCTCTGAGAAAAGT
Organism: Erethizon dorsatum; assembly: GCA_028451465.1. Lineage (NCBI taxonomy): Eukaryota > Metazoa > Chordata > Mammalia > Rodentia > Erethizontidae > Erethizon > Erethizon dorsatum. The sequence goes on along the minus strand of JAQMCO010000018.1, from coordinate 207,308 downwards.
GACAGGAGAATAGGCTGTGGCTCTGACAGCTATTTCTCAACAGCTGAATTCTCAGCAACTGATTTTCTTAAAGCTTCTGCGACTCGAACTGTGCCTCAGATCTCATCAGAACACAAGAACTGAGGAGTCGGTGTGCTGGTTCCAAGCTGGGTTACACAGGCTTTGCTCTGTTCCCGACTTGCTCCACGTGGGTGCTTCCCCCGCAGCGCTGACATTCCCCAGAGCTAACACACACTCTCCAACAACTCCTTTCCACTGGTGGAGTGACTGCCACGCCTGCCCGGAACCCTTCATCCCACCTGGGGCAGCGATGGTCTCCAGACTCGACCGGGTTCACCTTCCCACCGTGACTCCCTCAGACCATCCCGCCGGGACTGCTGTGCATCGGGGGAGCCCTGGAGATGCACACCCATGCACATCCAGCTCGCTCCTTCCTGGTACTGAGCAGCTTTAGCCCATGTCCCGACTTTGTCTCATTTTGCTGCTTGTACTGTAGTAGTGCCACTTGTACCCCATGTCTCACTGAGCCTTTTGTGAAAGCCATTTTTTTAAGCTTTTTTCTGGAGACTTTTTCTCAATATAAGGCTGGCACCACAGGGTCAAGATGTCTAATGGTTGTCTCCATTCTCTTTCGCCCTCCTCTGCCATCAGTTCTGGAACCTACCCAGAAGCCAACATCAAAAGTCCTCCTGCAAACAAACTGCCTCCTTCAGACTGACGCTGCTCGGGCCGCTCCCCCCTCAGGAAGCCTGCCCGCATGTGCTGCACCGTCAGTTCGATCCCAAGGCTGGGTACCCATGTCACTCAAGAAAAGCAATCAGCAAAGGCTCACTGGGCTTAAGGGAAATGTGGTCTGAACTTCTATAAAGCCTGGATTTCATAATTTTAGATGAGATCAGGCACGTTCAGGGTGGTACAGCTGTAGACAAAATTTCATAATTTTAAAGAAACAAATCCACTCATTTATTCAGCAGTGAATACTGACTGTGCCTTTACTGCCAGGAAGACAGGAGCATAGCAAGCAGGTTTCCCTCTCCACACCTCGGCTCAAAGCAGGCGCTGACCAGCGTGTCAGGTACGTCCCCACGGAACCTAGACAAGACAGTATCTCTTTCAAAACGGCATTTCAGGAAACCACTACCAGTCAGGAGGAATTGGTCTATGAAAGAAAACCAATTTGGTATTCCTACTCAGTGACATACTGATGACACTAAGCCTTACAGATATCGTGGTGACTAAAACCAGCTCTCTGCTCTGAGCTGGGTGGTCAGATAGAAGGCGCCAACCACGACAGAGGCTGAGGGAGGTGGGCTGTGGTAATCCGGGGATGCTTAACTCAGGAGGGATTGTAAAAACACAATAGCACGGTGGGAAGGAGGAAGTGGGTCCTCTAGGCAGATAGCTGTCCACGGCATGCTGGGGAACACCACCTCGTGGGGACAGATTGTGACACCAAAACAGAAAGCTGAAGCCAAACTCGGAAGGGCCTAACAAGATGGAATGTCAGTCAGAAGACGAGAAGGAGACAACTGAAAGCTTCTATAAAGGACTCTGATCAGAGCAGATTTGAGTTTCAGAAAATTAATTCTACTACCATGATGGGGAGTAGATTGTAAAGATATGAGACTAGGCCAGGAGACCTGATCTGGAAATTAGTTTAATAGACTCGGCCACTGGTTTTAGTGAATGAGTGCCTGGGTGGTGGTGGTGGAGGGTGAGCTTCTGGGGATCTGACCCCACCCTTGCTCTAACCGAAGCAGTCCTTTTCTATCTATAAGCCAGACTTTCTCCCAGATTTTGTTAGAAGAAAGTATTCTATGATCTTAAAAAAGAAGTCTGAGAGCTGTGCTTTGGGCAGCAGGTGATGAGAGCCTGAATTAAGGCAGCATTCTTGAGAGAAGAAGGACAGGAGGTAGGTGAGATTTCCAGAATACAGGGAAGGATAGTGTGAGTAAAAATTTAAAAAATTTGTTTATTTTTTACTTTCAAGAATAGAATAATAGAAACAAAGCAGTGCCAAGGAAGATCTGCCCAAAGCTGTCTCAAAAATTTGTATTTTATCTTTTAAATTATTTATTGGTATAATTTAGATATACATAAGGATCACATTCATCATAGGAAATTTATATTTGCACATGATACATCTTTTTTTTTTGTGGGTACCGGGGGGTCGACCTCAGGACCCCACGTGCCAGCAGGCACCTGTGGCTCTGAGCGATATCACCGGCCCCTTTTTCGTATGTGGGTTCCGGGAGTCGAACTCGGGCCCTCGCGCTTGCCGGGCAGGCGCTTAAGCCGCTGAGCCATCTCACCGGCCCCCATGATACATCTTGATTTCTCTTTTTTTTTCCCAATCCCCTCCCCTCCCTTTAACCCCTCTTCCCCTACTTATTTACCAAGTTTGTTTCCATTTTATCCTCCCTTTATTGCTTTTTCTTTTCCCTTCCTTCTTTCCCCCTACCCTCTCCATAGTTCCCTCTCCTTTTGAACCATTTCTTTCTATTTCACAATACTTATTATATACTTTGGTCTTTATTTACACTTAAGGTTTCTCACACCAGAGAAACAGTGCAATATTTACATGTGTGACTGATTTATTTCACTTAGGAGTATGGTCTCAAGTTGCATCCATTTACCTATAAAAGTCTCAAGTTATCCTTCTTTATGGCTGAGTAGTACTCCATTGTATAAAAAACCACATATTTTTTATCCATTCATCAGTTGATGGGCATTTGGGTTGTTTCCAAGATTTAGCTATTACAAACTAGCTATTACAAACATGGGTACACATATACCACTGTGATATGATGTTTTGAATTCTTCTGGGCAGATACCCAGAAAGGGAATAGCTGGGTGGAATGGGACCTCTAATCCCGCTTTTTTGAGGAATATCCACACTGATTTCCACTGTAGTTGTACCAGTCTACACTCCAACCAACAGTGGAGAAGGGTTCCTTTTTCCCCACAGCCCTGCTAGCATTTGTTATTGGTTGATTTCTTGATGATAGCCATTCTTTCTGGGGTGAGATGGAATTTCAGTGTTGTTTTAACTTGCATCTCTTGAATGACCAGTGATGTTGAACATTTTTTCATATATTTATTTGCTGTTTGTATTTCTTCCTCTGAGAAGTGTGTATTCATCTCAGATGCCCATTTTTGCACTGGGTCTTTAAATTTGAGGAGGGGGTCTGATGTTTTTCAATTCTTTATATGTTTTAGATACTAGTCCCTTGTCTGAGGGACAACTGACTAAAATTTTTTCCCGCTCTGTGGGTTGTCTTCACTCTATTGGTGATTTCTTTTGCTGTACAAAAGCTTTTTAAGGATGAGATCCCAGTTGTTGATTCTTTGTACTAGTTCCCTTGTTTTATTTTATTTTATTTTATTTTTTTTGTGGGTACTGGGGGGTCGACCTCAGGACCTCGCGCACCAGCAGGCGCCCGTGCCGCTGAGCGATATCACCGGCCCCTTTTTGGTATGTGGGTTCCGGGAGTCGAACTCGGGCCCTCGCGCTTGCCGGGCAGGCGCCTAAGCCGCTGAGCCATCTCACCGGCCCCAGTACTAGTTCCCTTGTGATCAGGGTTTTGTTCATGAAATCTTTGCCTGCACCTATGTCTTCAAGAGTTCTACCTACTCTCTCTCCCAATAGATTTAGTGTTTCTGTTTTAATGTTTAGATCTTTAATTCATTTTGGCTTTAGTTTAGTGTGTGTGAGATACGTGGGTCTAGATTTAGTCTTTGGCATGAGGTAAACCAGTTTTTCCAGCACCATTTATTAAAGAGGCTGTCTTTCTTCCAGTGAACATGTCTGGCTTTTTGTCAAAGATAAGGTGGCCAACTGTGTTTGGAATTGTTTCTGGATCTTCTAATCTGTTCCAGTGGTCCGCAGGTCTGCTTTTGGCCAATACCATGGTGTTTTTGTCACAGTAGCTTTGTAGTATAACTTCAAGTCCGGGATTGTGATGCCCCCCTGCCTTGCCTTTGTTGCCTAGGATTGTTTTTGCTATTCTAGGTCTCTTCTGGTTCCAAATGAATTTTAGGATTGTTTTTTCTAGCTCTGTGAGGTATGCTAATGATATTTTGATTAGTATTGCATTGAATCTGTATAGCAATTTTGGGAGTATGGCCATTTTCACTATGTTCTTCCTACCCATGAGCAAGGGATATCTTTCCATTTTCTGATATCCTTTTCGATCTCCTTTTTTAGAGTACTGTAATTTTCAATGTATAGATCTTTTACTTCCTTTGTTAGATTGATTCCTAAGTATTTCATTTTTTCAGTGCTATTGTGAAAGGTGTTGCGTCTTTAATTTCTCTCTCAGTGAGTTCATTGTTTGTGTGCAGGAAGGCTACTGATTTTTGAGTCTTGACTTTGTTTCCAGCTACACTGCTGAATTTGGTTATGAAATTTAGAAGTCTTTTGTTGGAATTTTTGGGGTCTTCTCTGTAGAGTATTATGTCATCTGCAAGTAATGGTAATTTAACTTCTTCATTTCCTATCCTTATTCCTTTTTTTTTTTTTTATCTTTCTCTTGTCTAATTGCTCTGGCTAATGTTTCCAGAACTATATTAAATAGGAGTGGTAATAGTAGACATCCTTGTCTTGGTCCTGATTTTAGAGTGAAAGCTTTCAGTTTTTGATCATTTAGTATGATGTTGGCTGTTGGTTTGTCATAGATGGCTCTTACCAGGTTGAGATAAAGACCATCTATTCTAATTTTCTGTAGTGTTTTCACCATGAATGTATGTTGGACTTTGTCAAATGCTTTTTCTGCATCTATTGGGATGATCATGTGATTTTTGTCTTTGGCTCTGTTAATATGGTGTAATACATTTATTGATTTATGTCTGTTGAACCATCCCTGCATCCTTGGGATGAATCCTACTTGATCATGGTGAATAATCTTCTTGATGATTTGCTCCATTCTGTTTGCCAGTATCTTATTGAGGATTTTTATGTCTATGTTCATTAGGGAGATTGGCCTGTAGTTTTCTTTTTTGGTTGTGTCCTTCTTTGGTTTTGATATCAGGGTAATACTTGCTTCCAGGGATGAGTTGATAGTATTTCTTCCCTTTCAATTTCATTAAAGAGTTTCATTAGTAGTGGCATTAGATCTTCTCTAAATTTCTTGTAGAATGTAGCAGTGAATCCATCAGGACCTTGGCTTTTCTTTGTTGGTAAGTTTTTACTTACATTTTCAATTTCATTGACTGATACTGCGTTATTTAGAATTTTTGTATCCTTGTCATTCAGTTTTGGCAATTCATATGTATTTAGGAATCGGTCTGTTCCTTCTGTGTTTTCCATCTTAGTAGAGTACAAGTTCTCAAACTAGGTATTGATAATCTTCAGGATTTCCACAGGATCCATTGTGATTTCACCCTTTTCATTCCTAATTGCATGAATTTGCTTCTTTTCTTCCCTCTTTTTGATAAGGTTGGCTAAGAGTTAATCAATTTTATTTAATCTTTCAAAGAACTCTTTGATTCATTGATTATTTGTATTGTTTTCTTAGTCTCAATTGCATTTATTTCTGCTCTTATCTTTATAATTTCTTCCCATGTATGAACTTTGGGTTTAATTTGTTCTACTTTTTCTAGTAATTTGAGTTTCAACATTAGGTTGTTTATTTGAGCTTGTTCTGTTTTCCTCATGAGAGAGTTCACTGCTATAAATTTTTCTCTTAGGACTACTTTCAGTGCAGTCCTAAATTCTGGTATGCTGTATCAGCATTATCATTTAATGTAGATACTGTTTAATTTCTCCTTTAATTTCATCTGTGACTCATTGGTTGTTCAGGAGGGTGTTATTTAATTGCCAGGTGTTTATGTAGTTTCTGTGGTTTCTTTTGCCTTTGATTTCCAATTGCTTTGCACTATGGTCAGATAAAATGCATGAAGTAATTTCAATTCCTTTGCATTTATTTAAGCAGGTTCTATGAGCTAGTATATGGTCTATTTTGGAGAACATCACATGTGCAGCTGAGAAGAATGTGTATTCTGATGTTGTGGGGTAGAACACTCTGTAGACATCTACTAAGTTCATCTGTTCACAGGTTTCGTTTAGTTCTGATATTTCTTTGTTGATTTTTTGTCTAGTTGATCTGCCTATTTATGACAGTGGGGTATTAAGGTTCCCCCATTACAACTGTGTTAGTGCTTATATGATTTTTCATGTTCGTTAATATTTGTTTTATGTAGTTGGGTGCACTGGTATTTGGTGCATATATATTTATGATTGTTATCTCTTCTTTTTGGAGTTTTCCCTTAACAAGTATATATGCTCTTCTTTGTCTCTTTTGACTAGTTTTAGCTTGAAATTCACATTGTCTGCAAAATAGAATAGCTACCCCTGCTTGTTTTCTGGGTTCCTGTTGCATGGAGTATTGTTTTCCATCCTTTGACTTTCAGTCTATGAATTTCTTTTTGAGTTAAATGTGTTTCTTGTATGTAGCATATTGTTGGATCTTGTTTCTTGATCCATTCTGCCAGTCTGTTTCATTTAATTGGTGAATTGAGACCATTTACATTGATAGTTATAATTGATGTGTATTGGCTTATCCTTATCCTTCTCATATTATTTTTCTGTTGTTGGTACCCTGTCTTTCCCTTCTGTTTAACTGCTTGCCTTGCCTGGTGGCTTCTATCTATTGGAGTACTTGGAATTGTGGTCTTCCTTATCTCTTTCTAGAATGTCCTTCAGAACATTGTGGGGTGCTGGTTTGGTGGTCATGAATTTCTTCTGTTTTTCTTTGTCATGGAAATATCTTATTTCTTCATTGATTTTGAGAGGTAGTTTTGCAGGGTACATTACCCTGAGTTAGAGGTTATTTTCTTTTAGGACTTGAAATACTTCACTCCAAGTTTTCCTTGACTTGAGGGTTTGTGTTGAGAAGTCTGCTGTGATTTTGATGGGTTTTCCTTTATAGGTGATTTGTTTTTTTTCTCTAATAGTTTTTAACATTCTGTTTTTGTGCTGAATTTCTGGAATCTTGATTATTATATGCCTTAGGGCAGAGTTATTTTGGTCATGGCTATTTGGATTTCTATATGCATCACTTATTTGTGTGTTGAATTCTTTATCCGTGTTTGGGAAGTTTTCTGTCATTACTTCTGTGAATGAAGTATGGCATTTTTATGACATTTGTAATGTCTCTGGCTCTCTCATTGACTCCAATCAGTCTTATGTTGTTCTTCTTTGCTCCATCTTGTAGCTGTTGGATTGATATTTCATGTTCCCTTGCTATTTTTAAGATGTCTTTCTTTTCATGGTTGCTAACTACAATCCTGTCTTCCAGATCTGATATTCTATCTTTGCCTTCATTCAATCTGTTGCACATAATTTCAATGGAATTTTTAATCTCCTGGTTATCTTTTTGGCTCTCTTTTGGCTTCCATTTCTTTCCTATGTTGGACATTCGTGGTTTTCATTGTTTTCCTAAGCTCCTCTATTTTTCTTTTAATCTGTGTCTACTCTAGGCTTGTTGGGTATGTCTTTCATTTTGATCGTCATTTCTTTTTTTACCTGAGAAATTATTTTTTTCTATAGCCACCTCCTTTTGTTCTTTTACTTTTGCTGTTATCATTTCAGAAAGTTCCAGTGTGTGACTTCTGATTTCTTCTATCTCATTGTGCCCTGGAGTTGTCTTGGGTAAGCTGGAGGTCTGGGGTTGCGTTTTGCTTCTGCGTCTTGTCATTTTCTATTTTCTATTTTTATTTTGTTGTTTTGTATGTTGGTGCTTGTAGATTTCTTATGGTAGATAGCTTTATCACTACTATCAAGGCTTTTCTAGGAAATATCTATTCCTCAAAGATGCCTTCTAGATGTATGTGGTTCTTGGTCTTTGTGTCTCTCTCAAGACCCTGCCCTCCCAATTTATTAAGGATGCGAAGTTGCTATTTTGCTCAGTACCCCATCCTTTGGTACTGGACAATGGTGACGGTTATAACCCCAGACAATCACAGGATTTTCATACAATGGAGAAAAACTAATTACAACATGTATGACATCCTGGCTAAAGTAGTATAATTAGCTGTAACAATAGCGTCAAAGATAGTCTAGCAACTGACATACTGTGGTAACTATTAATTTGGTACCTTAAACTATAGGAACAAGCTCTATGATTATATAACAAAATCCAGCGTATACTAGGAACTTGTATGCAATAAGTTTCCCATTGATAGATTAATTTTATCCTGATTGGTGGGTATTTAAGAGGGATAAGGGACCAGAGTGATGAATGAGGAAAAATATAGTAGAAGCAAAGCTGTAAGTCAAAAGATCGTCACCCAAGTTTTGGGAAACTGGAGGGAAGTGCAGGTGAGAAAGAATGAAAGAGAAAACAAAAGAATATTGAAGCAAACTGGAAAGAGAAAAGACTACATTCACTCACATGAGAGTGTCATAAAACCAAGAGAGATAATTGAGGGAAGAGAGAAAGAAGATGAATAGAACAAACCAAAAATCAAGGAAAGAAACCTAAATAGTAAACAAAAAATCAAAAACAAAATAAAACAGAACAACATCCCAACCAGGTTGAAAAAGGAAAGCCACTCAAACAAACAAAGAAAAAGAAAAATAGTAAAATTCCTCTGGTGTTCACAGTTCTGTGGTAGTGTCCAAGTCAGATCCCAGAAATGTGGTATGTAACCCCACCAAGTTTGCAGTGGGATTTGTGCTGGGTATGATGCTGATCTTGGCCTCTCTGTGTGGGGGCTGGAACTGGTCTTCAGCTGACGTTTTGGATGTCCATTTCTCTTTACTGTTTTCTTTCTATGGTGCTCTCCCAGTTGCTGTGATTCCCTCCAATAGGGAGAGGGCAACTGACCCAGGGTTGTTCCCAGACCCATGTACAGTTGACTCTTTCTCGACTAGCCCAGGTTCCTCTTTTTCACACCACTAGCTCCTTTTACCTGGTGGTTCTAGGGCAGGTGGAATGCCCTTGTCCCGCTGCAGGCCAAGGCTGCTTGCCTGCTTACGCTGTTGTGCCAAGGCAGCACTGGAGTGGAGTCTGGGTGTTTCCAGCTCCTACCTCACAGCAGAATCCTCCCTAATCTGCTTTCCAGCTACTGGCAGTTCACTGTGACTGGATGGTTCTTCCCTCTTCCACTCTGGGACTTTGGCAGTGAAGTGGCCCCGGATTGTTCTGCTGCTCGGGTTTGCCCCAAACCCTTTACCTCACTCACCAACTGCTGGTTCTTTGGGTTTTCTCAGGAAACAATCTCCCACCACGCTGCACCTGCTCCACCAAGGCACAGGACATGGGGTGCACTGGGCCTGTTACACTGGGGCACGGGTTGTGGGGCATGCTGGGCCTGCCAAAAATTTGTATTTTAATGTAAATTGGTATTTGAACGTTATTTTAAAGATCATATTGCTAGGTAGATGAAATATTTTCCTATAGTGTTAGTTTTGATTTGCTTAGTCAACCCCTCCCTGTCCCTCCCTGTACCTCATACCCCCCTCCTGACTAAATTATTAGTCTCTACCAGAAATACATACACTTTTAATTAGTTCCAGTTAAAGTTTATTAGCTCACCCTAAACTTGTCTTTTAGTCCACTAGAAAAAGTGTATATTCCCAATCAGTCCCTCCTTTGGGACATTTAGTCATGAGTCAGTGAGCTTCCATGTACTAAATGGTAAAAGGCTAGCACTACAGACTAAATATTTGTTCTCCCCTTCCCCATGTTTATATGTTGAAATCTTAACACCCAGTGTGACAGTATTAGGAAGTGACACCTTTGGGAGGTGTGTTTGTCAGGTTTCTGTAACTGTAACAAAATACTGGAGACAATCAGCTTATAAAGAAGAAAAGGTTTATCTGACTCACAGTTTTGGAAGTTTCATTCCATGATCATCTGGCCATGTCACTTTTGGTCTTGTCAGTACCTCATGGCAGGAACATGGCCACTCACCTCCTGGCCAGTAATGAAAGAAAAAGGAAGAGGAAGGTCTAGGGTTCCTGTGTTCCCTTCAGGGCATGGCCCCATTGACCTAGCTTTCTCCCACAAGGCTCTGCCTCTTAAAAGTTCCACCACCTCCCAATAGCACTCTGGGCTGGCGACCAAGCCTTTAATGCATAGGGCTTTGGAGGACAGTCCAGATCCAAACTGTAGAAGGAAGTGAGTAGGACATGAGGGTGGAGCCCTCTTGCATAAGATTAGTGCCCTTATAAAAAGGGAGCCCTAAGAGATCTCTCTGACTCCCACTGTGGGAAGATGCCATGCAGAGACCATGTCTTCAAACCAGAGAGCAGGGTTCTAGCCAGATCCTGTGCTCTCATCTCTGAGCCTTTTCTTTTGCAAACATCCTATGAATTACGATTGTATAGTGAGTAGGTCACAGATGGTGACAGACCCTGGATCGGCCAGCTGATCTTCGTCTTTCCAGCCTCCAAAACAGAGAAATAAATTTCTGTTTTTTTAAGCCACCCAAACTGCAGTATTCTGTTATGGCAACTTGAACTGACTAAAGCAACTAAGGACCCCCAGTTCTCATCTAGCACCTCACTTCTCCTTTGGTTCCTTCCCAAGGCCCTGGAGAATGGTGCTAGAGCAAGAAGTCTTCCTCTGCTCAGCCGAGAAATAGGGAAGTCCTCAGAATTGTAGTTCTCCAAAGTTTGGAACACAGTTCTGGGGACCAACAACATAGGATTAGCGTTATGTTATTTTTCTGGAAAGAGTATTAGGAAAACAAGTACCATTGACTGCAATCATTGCCGAAAAGACAAGTCAACACCAAAAAGCAAGAAAAGTCATCTCCAGAATAAAGAATGGTTCTTTAAACTGAATACATTTTGCTTTACATAGAATTTTATGCACTAGACCAGCACTTTAGAGCAGCACCATCAAAGGGCTGGTTTTTAGTGACAGCAAGTTCCCAGAGCCTGAGGTGAGACTTCCTGCTTGTTCCCCAGTCCCTGAGACCTGGCATCCAGGCAGGGAAACTGTTAACCACTTGAAGAGAAGGGGGCTATACCATTGCCTTCTGAGCTGGGGTCTGGAACTTGTTTTTTTAGAAATGAAATAATTTTAAATGGTGGCTTGTTGTGTTTGGGACTATGTCAAAAATATTCAGGCAATTCAGGCAAAGTGGTATGTTACACAAACTTATCTAAACTGATCTGGGAATTTAACCACAATTTATATCATTGCTTCTATCTCAAGTACAATGGGGTGTCCAAACAAATGACTTGGAAATGAACTGTGGAGTACAGTCAGATCAGAAGTGGAGGCAGCCTGTATTCCTGCTGGCCTCCTGGTCTCTTTAGATTCAACCCTCATTCATATTGCTATCCTCTTTCATAATCCTTAGATGCAAATAGTGACAAGTGTTAAGTAGTACCTTTTCATGAAGGAGTTTATAGTGCTTCTGAAAACGGGTACTCTTTCCACCTCTAGGTTCGCCTGGATGGTGGAAAGGGTTCAGTTGGGAATTGAAGCCCTAGGTTCTAGTTCTGAACCTGCCATAGATCAGCTGTAAGCCTCTGGGCAAGGGCAGGATGATGTGCTGTCATATCTGAGCTGTTTCCATTGCCAACATCCTATGAGTTATGATTTTGCAGTGAGTAGGTCATAGGTGGTGACAGGATCTTTCCATACCTCTCTTTTCTGGTCAAAATATAGTAAGAATAGGCCAAACACTTTATTAAGATGTCTATTTTTATGAATTTTCCACCAAATGCATGGATTTCTTTAGGTGGTCTGAGTTTTGGGGACAAAGATTTGGCTATAATGTCCACAAGTTCTGACAAACGCACGGTAGAGGAAGAGGAGCCAGAAGCTTGAAAGTCCCACAGTTCCCAGTTCCCACTGGGATTTTGATTTGACAAACCCATGTCACCTTGATAAATTATTGAGGCTTCCCTGTCCCCTGAACTTTTCCTTGTATCTTTGTTACAAAACAGGCTAAAAAATATATTGTAGAAATCGGCCACTTCCCTGTTTTGAAGGTGAAAGATTGCTGGGAGTCTCTCTGAAAAGGAGCCCTTTCTATTAGCTGCTTCTGTGGTTCCAAGCCCACTGCGAGCTGAACCTTTGACTTGGCAAAGGAAGTCATCGTTTGAAAAGTTATTTCCAGCCCAGAGCAGCCTTTCATAGGTTAAGCTCACCAATGCCATAATTCTTGCAGACTCAGTTTCAAGACACCCAGGCAAATCACGACAACACAAGTGTGTGATTTTAATGAGTGAACAAAGAGTGACCACTTGCCCAGGGTCTCCCAGAAGTCACCCACTGGGCAGTAGATGGTACTCTGTCTTCTCATCTGGTGTAATGTGTGGGTCTTAAAGCAAAAACCCAGACAGGCTTTTAGCAATAGGTTCCTGCCCTGGTCTTGCAATGGTGAAATCAAGGAATTAGGTAATGCTAATAATAAAATTAACGGCAACTGTGTCCCTCATTTACTTTGTGCTTATCATGTGCCAGGCAATGTACTAGATGCTTTTAAAAACTTTTATACTCATTTACAGATGGGAAAAACAGGCTTAGCAAGATGACATAACTAACAGATCTAGAATTTAAAGTCAGGTGTACCTGGGCCAAAGCTCGTCTTATTCCACTATGGCGTGTGGATTAAAATAGAGATGTAGAGACACGTGTGTGGACGTGGAGACGTGTACCTGCCCTTGCTCCTTCTACCTACAGATCCTCATTAAGATTCTTTAATCGCCGTCTCTAATTCTGCTAAAATAGTAGCCACCTCCGCAGCCCACGCCCCACCTACATGGCGATGGGACTTTTTCCTTCAGCCTTTCTTCTGTGTCCCTGGGAACAGGCATGGGATGGCCCGGGAAACTGCAGCACGCATAACTCACTACTGCTCACACTTCTCTCGCCCCTTCCTGCGGTCCCTGAGAGGTCATGCAATGCTCTCCCTTGTTTTTGTAGACCTGCCAAAGCTTCAGTGTGGCAGGAAACCACCTGTGACCTCTCATCGACCTTGGACCACCTCCCGTCTCTCCTCTAGCTGCTCAGGAGCCCTTGATGCCCCTGCTCACCAGGGTCTGCCTCTGGCTGGAAAGAAAGGACTCCACCTTCTGTGCCCTGCTCTTTTGTGTGTCCTTTCGCATGTGTGTGGCGGGAGTGGGTGGTGGGAAGATGCTGACCAGTGCATCTTACCTGGGCCCGCTGATTAAAGCTCCTCCCACTCCTCCAACCCAGGACACACGAGCACAGGAGGGAATGGATCAGAAGCTCACGTAGTGGCCTTCTGCACTCGGATATGTGGCTTTTTTTTTTTTTCGGTCCTGTGGCTAAGTGGACTCGCCCAGGGCCCCTTTCTCAGTCAAGGGGATATTTTTCCCTGGGTTTCAGACCTTCCCTGTAATTTAGTGTCCATGTCTGTATGTGAACCCACAAGTGTCTGGGTCCACAGAAATCAGGAAATGTGGCTGGAGAGGGTGAGGCAGTATTTCCTGATAGACACTGGGTGTCCCTGTCTGGGGGGACGGAGGAAGTGTGACACGCAGTGTGCAGACGACAGAATATTTTGAGCTAACTATCCATTGTCATTTTATCCGTTTGTCCTCTTTCTCTCCCACACTCCCTCCCACCCCATGTAAGCAGTTCCCATTTTCCAAGAGGTTTGTGGCAGGGCACAAAGCAAGGACTTCCCTCCTCACCTTTGCAAAAAAAAGCCTAAGCCCTTAGCAGAAGAGTTGATTTAGAAAGAAATGTCCAGAGGAAGCCTGGAAGGAAAGAAGCCATTTCTCTACTAGAGAATGACCCTGTTTGGCTGGCAGGAGGTGAGGGCAGAGGTGACTCCTCTGTGGTCGGAGAGGAAGTGCTGCTCCTGCGAGGGTGACATCAGCACGACACATAGGTGACCTTGCAGAGATGTTCGGGGGGGCACCACACAGGGTGTGCAGGGCCTGCGTGGGAGGCCAGCTGAGCAAGGGCCAGGCTGTGTCTGAGATGCATGGTGTAGACAGCAAGGCGGGACCAGGCGGGCCCCACTCCAGGGCATCAGTAACCAAAGGGCGGGAGCCCAGGGAAGACTGGAATTCTGGCATTTTCATTTCCTTTTTGTTCTTTCTGCCAGACAGAAGAGAGCTTGGCATTAGAAATTAAGATGATGTAGAAAATGAAGAAAGTTATTCTCAATCCTGTGTTTGTGGCCTGGGATCGATCAGCTCTGTGGCATCCCCGAGCATTCACCTGGTGAGGAGGGGAAAGGCTGCGCTGGCCCTCAGTCCGGGCGCTTGCCTGGACTTGGACTTCCGTCTTGGACCCAAACCAGATGGCTTTGATCACAAATGCCTTCGTATTGTGCTTTCTTTTCCCTCTCAGTAATCATTCAACAAAACAGTTTTAAACAGAAAGCATTCAACAAACATTGTTTAGCTCTTCCAGGACCTTAAACTTCAGAGGGATGCCACAAATCATCTTCTAAAACTTTAGTGGTGTTTTTAGATCTGAGAAAATGAGTCCTCAAGAAAAGCTCTAATTAAACATTGCAGAGCACTGCATTTCCTGCCTTGTAATTGTGATGAATGGCATGGCCTTGTTTTTAAACAACACCTAATCTTTAAAATGACTCTGCTCAGAAGTCTTGTGTTTTTTCCACTGTGTGTATGAAACTGACTAAACATTCAGAAGAAGAGGCACAAATCAGATCCAGGAGAGCTGTTGTACAAAATAAGTAGGAAAGGAGAAGATGGTACTGATCCTGAAAATAGAGTAAAATTCTGACTGAAGTACTAGATCCAATTCCGTGCAAGCCTCTTAGGAACATTCAAAGTGTTGAAAATAAAATGGAAAAAAGTGATTATGCACTGGCATCAGTACCTAATTGTTTAATGAACATTATGTAGCATGGATTCTATTTACAATGTTTCTCCTCTTCAACATATGTCCATGGATGAAGGAAAGTTCACTTTTGGTTGAAAAGTGGCCTTCAAAAGTTGGACACTCTGAAAGATGACAAAAACGCAGTATGATTTTCTTCTTGCTCACAGTAAATTTCTGGCAGTTTTGACAGGTCATAAGCACACATAAAATGTTAAACCTAGTGGGTTTTTAGATGTTTCCTTAAAGTTGAGAAAAAAACACTTTAAAAATAAATTTTCCTTATGTCTACTTTTTTCCACATTCTCAACTCTGACATTCAAGTGTACTTCATGGGCCAACATGTAATAGCACTTGAAAAGTGAATTTTGAAAACCCTCATGAATCCACTTTATTCTTTAAAAAATTTTTTTCCCCAGATTTTTAAAAATTTTATTACTACATGTTTACAGTACATGCAGTTTACAATTATCTTGGGGGGAATGGATACAAAAACATAATACAGCTTGTTTCTCTTTTTTAAAATCCCCTTCCCCTTTTCTCCCCCCTTCCTGCTTCCTCCAATTCCCCTATTCCATTTTCATTCTTGTTGACGTTATTAATCTTCGCTCATGTTATGAAATATAATGTTTTCATTAATTGAGGTTATTAGGTTCCTGCACATGGCATACCTTTATTCTGCTTATTTCCCCTTCCCCTCCTCCTCACCCCTTGCCCTTGTTCCCTTGGACCACTTCCCTATTGCAGGAGATCCATCTTCTAATCTGCTTCTATCCATCCTTCATCATTCTTTTTGTTTGTACTTTGCGTCACTCAAATGAGAGATGCCATATGGTATTTAAGCCTTTGTGTCTGGTTTATTTCACTCTACATTATATTTTCCAGGTGTATCCATTTTCCTACAAATGTCTCAAATTTGTCATCCTTTATAACTGAGTAGTATTCCATTATACATAGATACCACATTTTCTTTATCCAATCATTTGTTGGTGAGTACACAGGCTGCTTCCAGGATTTAGCTATTATGAGTTGTGCTGCTATGAACACTGGTATGCACGTATCACTGTAGTATAATGTCTTAAGTTCTTTAGGGAAAATACCTAGCAGGGGGATCGCTGGGTCATATGGAACCCTTTATTCTTAAAGAGCTTGTAAAGTATCAGGCCAAATTTACCTTAATATTCTTGAACAAAACAAATGAAATGCTGTCAGTAAGGTTGGTAAGAATAATTAGTGTTTACTTAACTAAGAGAACTTTTCATTTCTATTAGATAATTATGTTTGCTTTGGGCATGAGAACCTTCTGATGTTCACCAGAACCTTCTAGATAGGGTCTCATCCTTTTGTTTCCATGATATCATGGTTTCCAGCTGCTCTCTGGACACCTCAGGCTCTTCCTCCTTATCTAGCTATTCAATGGTGGAGTTGTTCAGGATTCTCTTCTCTTCTCTTCTCTTCTCTTCTCTTCTCTTCTCCCCTCTTCTTCCATCTTCTCCCCTCTTCTCCCCTCCCCTCCTCTCTTCTCTTTTCTTCTCACTGTACACAAACTCACTGGGTATTATCAAACCTGTGGAGATAATCCTGACATCCACGTCTCCAGCCCAGCTGCTTCCTTGAGTCCCTTTATGTGCATCTTGTCTCATGAGTGGCCCCACTCTCTATTGTTAGCCTAAACTTTAAAACTTGACTCATTAACACCCCTCTCCCTCCCATCTCCATCCTAAATGTCACTGTAACCATTCACTCTCTACTCCCACTGAACCAACTTATTTCTGCCATCATCATTTCTTGTTCAGATTTCTCTAACCATCTCTTAATGGTGTCACCTCTTCTAATACATTCCCCTCAGAACTCCCTGGCCCTTGCACATCAGATGGAAGGCACTGTTTTCATTCTCTGTTCCCTGTCCTTAGAATACTCTCGGCCTCACTGCTCCTCTCTCCCAGACCTATTAAGCTTCCTTGCGGCCCAGTCATCATCTCCTGGGAAGGGCCCTCTGCCTTTCCAAGACCGCACCAGGGGCCTCTCCTCTGTGCTCCTGCAGCACTCGGTCCTTCACATCACAGCACACAACACAAAGAACTGCAACTGCAGTTTCACTCATCAGCTTTCTCCAGCGAACTGTAAATGCCTTCCAGGAAAGCTGTGTCTCGTTCCTTATATCCTCAACAATCAATTCCTTCATCTTAGATGCTCAAAAAATATTTGAGGGATGGATGAATGCAGTTTACCTTAAAATTTGTTTCTCATTCCTGATTCTAATTTGCTCAGCTGGGGTCAGTTTCCATTCCTGGTCCAATAAGATGTCCAGGGTGAGACAGTAGGGGTGAAATTTCTGAGAAAAGAGTAAGGGGCAGTGGTGGAGGTAATGAGTGTCATCTTACCACCATAGAATTATACCAGTGGCTTTCACTGAAACAATAAAACTACATTTTATTTTTTAAAAATAAGACATCACATGTAATTCACTAATTTATACAGCCTCTTCCAATTAGCCCAATAATAAAGAGATCCAACTGTACTTTTCTTTTAACTCATAAAATAAAAATTATCCAGTCATTTATTACTATTAGTCACCCAGCCATCTGTTCTTCCACTCACACATATTACTGGGTACAAAGCTCTATGCCAGGTACTGGGTAGATAGTAGAAAATAAATCAAAATGTCTGCTCTCATCATTTTTAAAAAAAAAATACACAAGGCCATCATTTTCAATTATCAAATTTAATATGGAAGAAAAGAATAGTACAATGAAAAATAGCTAGGGGAAGGAGTGTGATTTGGATATGGGAGTTAAGGAAGGAAAAAAATTACATTTAAACTAACATGTGGCTCCTCTGAAAAGAATGACTGGGAGTGGAGAGTCCGGGAGGTGGGAAGACAGAAAGGGCCTGGAGGTGCCAGGGAAGTACAGGTCTCCGCAAAAGACGAGGGCGGTAGCGATGGTCATGAAAAGAGTAAAGGGGCTTAGATTTGTGGAGTTGGGATTGATTGCACCTCTGATAGGCTGTATATAGGAGTGAGTCAGAGGGAGATGCTGTCTTAGTTACTTCCTCATTGTTGGGACAAAATACTCGACTCTCACAAGTTCAACAGGGGAAGATTTATTGTAGCTCATAGTTTGTAGAGGTTTCAGTCCATAGTCAGCTGGGGCCAAGGCAGGGTGGATGGCAGAGGGATATCGTAGAGGAAAAACAGCTCATGGCAGGGCAGGCAGGAAGCAGCAAAGCAGCCAGTCTTGCAGACTTTTGTCCCACCCAGGCCACGAGCCTATTGGTCAGTGTCACCCACACTCAGGGTGGGCCTTCCCATCATCCACACCAAGAACTATGCTGAACCAATCAGTGGACCAATTTCGTTATCACACACCCTTAATCCAGTAATGCACAACCTAGATCCAGCCACCTCCAAAAGCCCCACCTATGAGCTCATGAGGCTTTGGGGGACATCTAGGTACAAGCTATAGCGGGTGCCAAGAATAACAGAGCACAGATTAAGCACATGAACTCTGAGGCCAGACTGTCTTATTTAAATCCCGATTCCATTAGTAAGCTCTGTGACCTTAGGCAAGTTATTTAATCTCACCGTGCCTTGGTTTCCATTTCTACAAAGTGAGTGATAATAATAGCTACTTTGAAGACTTGTGAGAATTAAGCAAGTTATTATATATAAAACTTGTCAAATATTACTTGCATGTAGGTTTTCTTAACAGACTAAAAAGAAGAGGTACATATCCAGACCTGTGTCTCGAGAAATGGAGAGATGCAGATGCCACTTACTGAGAGAGGAAAGAAAGAGATTTTGATAAAGTGAGTCCCAGAGTTCATCTCTAAACACAAGCCTGGGATTGCTGTGGACTTCTGGGACATTCCCTTTTGGATTCGAGTCTAATCTCAGCAGGAGAGATTGGGCTGGAGATGTCAATCTTTGAGACTTCAAAACATACACAGTACTTAAAATTTAGGGAATGGAAAAAACAAGCAAGGGAAAGTTTGTAAAGTGACTAAGGTATAAACTGAGAGCCAAGGACTGACCCCGAGGGTTCTCAAAGCCAAGGAGAGAAGCCAACAAGTGGCTCATGTGCAGAGCTGTCTTGTGTGCACGTTAGACATGTGCAAGTGGAAACATCTGGTATAACGTGAGTGTAAGAGATACTGAAACAGAGAATGGACCTTCTATTTCTATTTTAATGGAGCTTAAAAAATGAATTGTTAAATTGATTTTGTGGCTTCTCCTATTACCCTCTGGAGTCTCCTCATCCAAAGATTTAAGAGAAAGTCTGGAGTATTTGCAGAGCAAGGTGGTGTCATGGCTGCATCTGTGATGGCAAGGACAGAAGAGGGGTGTAGTTACTTTAGAGAAGAGAATGAAATGAAATGAAATGTCTTACAAGCTGCAGTAAGGAGCTTGGACTTGATTACAATGAAGGCCCATTAAAGGGTATTCAACAAGGGTGAAACATGACCATTTTGCATTTTGGAAAGATTACTGTTGAACCACGTGGAGAGTGGATCGGACAGGAGGACAGGCAGCGCTGGGAGATCAATGGTGCAGCTGCTCATCTGTCCCCTTTCCGGGACAGGAAAGGCGAGCCAGGGCTATGGAGAGGAGCTTGGACCTCCTGCTAGCAGGGACCACAGTGAGGAGTGGGTGGGACCAGCCGATTGAGGAGTAGAGAGGGGAAGAGAGGATGAAACCAAGGCTTCTGGTTTATTTTCTGATGACTATTTCGCCCAGGCTGATATCAAACTTCTAGGTTCAAGCGATCCTCCCACCTCCGCCTCCCAAGTACAGACTGCAGCCTGCCTCGTTTCAGTCCTCAACTTGTGGGGTCCATCAACTGCATTCAGTGCAGCTGGTCACCCCCTCTTTGTTAGCGCTCGTTCTTCACCTGGTGTCAAGAACAACACACTGATTTTCCTCCTTCCTCGCCAACCTCACCTTCCCTTGGTGTTCTCTTCTATTTCTTAGTTTCAGAATGTCCCAGAGCTCACTTTTTGGACTTCTCTTCTCAATAATTTAAACCCGTGGTCGCCCCATCTGGCTCATGCATGAACACTTCTACCCGATGACTCTTCAGTCACCCGGCCCGCGTGCTCAGAGCGCTGACTTGGCATCTGCACGTGAGTGTGGAACAGCCATCTGGAGCTCGGCAGGTCCGAAAGGACTCTCGCTCTCTCCCCAGAAGCTCTTCTACTAAGTCTTCTCTCGTCTCAGTTGACAGCAACTCGATCGAGCCAGGGCTCATTCAAAAATCTTGAAGTCATGCTTCTTCTCTTTCTTTTACAACCATATCCAGTCAGCGAGGAAATCTTGATGGTACTGGCAAAATACACCCACAATCCAATCACTTCCTACCACTTCCAATGCCACCATCCTGGTCCATCTGAGCTACCACCCTCTCCTGGCCCTAAGTTACTGTACTGTACTCCCAGCTTGTCTTCCTGCTTACGCCCTTGCCTATCCTCAATACCACAGCTCAATATCGCAGCTTACAAAATCTTCATGTAATCCTTTTAAAAAGCAATGATTGGCATCAGTTCTTTACCCAAAAACACCATAGTGGATCAGAGTTAAAACCAAGGCCCTGTGAATGCTTTCAGGCTCTACCTTGGCCCTCTCATCCCCTGGCCTTTGGACTCCTCTCTTTTACTCTCCCCTTTGATCACTCTGCTCCAGACACTGTGGACTTCTTGCTGCTTCTCAGACCTACCAGACAACTCGTATTGTGCCCTCTGCCTAACATGCTCTTTGTTGGGCTGGAAGGCTCACCCCGCGCTCCTTTCACGTCTGTTCAAATGCCATCTTCACAGTGATAACTGCGGCACCCTGCCGTATTTAATATTGAAACTTGTGCCCAAACCCAGCACTCCCAGCTCCCTCATCCTGCTTTCCTTTTCCCTTTTTCCACAACACTGGTCACTTTCTACTATATTATGTAAACTGTTTATTTATTAGCTTCATTATTAATTGTCTCCCCCGCTGAAATGTAAGCACCACGAGGGCAGAAATCTTTCTTATGTTCACTCTTGTATCCTGTGCACCAAGAACAGTGCCTGGAATACAGGAGGTACTCAGTAAATACAGTACTTGTTAAATAAATGAATAATTTTTTTTAGTCTTCATCTACGATAGTAGTTTGTCTCCACTTGGATGGTGAATAGACAAATATTCAACAAGGCAAATGTGCCTGGGGAAAGGTGTCATAAGGCAAATATTACTGGGGACAAGTGACACATTCAGCTTTAGGCCTCTGATCAGAGCCACCTCTCACAGCAAGATTTACAAGCGAGATGTTGCCTTTCCAGCTCACTTCCTCTGGAGTCTTCTGTGTTCCGTTCTCCTCAGGATGAGGAACAGATGTAGTCCGTAGTGTCTGCTCAGGGTTTTTCCTCCCTAGAATAATTGGTTCTTTTCCTTTTCATCCACATGGGGTCCTCACAATTCTTTAAGACCTTGTAACAG
Source organism: Erethizon dorsatum (assembly GCA_028451465.1). Lineage (NCBI taxonomy): Eukaryota > Metazoa > Chordata > Mammalia > Rodentia > Erethizontidae > Erethizon > Erethizon dorsatum. The sequence continues at coordinate 186,053 of JAQMCO010000018.1, read as the reverse complement.
AAAAAATGAGTAGTGGCTCCATTTAAAAATACTGAAAATTCGTAAATTAAGACAATATCCCTGATAAATCTGATTTAGTTTACTGACATCTAGAGGAAACAGATGATCACAGACTTGTATATCAAGAGAGATGAATAAGGGACAGTAGAAATTCAAGCAAAGACCTGGGCTGGGGTTGCTAGAGGTTAACACTGGAAGAGAGAGGAAGATGGGCACATTGTGGCTGTCAGCCATGATGAGACATTTGTCTTATTTTTGCCACAGCTGGACTCCTGGGACCTCATCATGCTGCTGCTGGTGCCTAGGATAGTCTAATGGAAGCAGCTCCAAGCGTTCGTGTAAGCTCCCACTAAATAAGCAACGCTTAGGCAGGGAGTGGTGAATGATCTCCTTCTGGAGCATCTCGGGCCACTTTCACAGTGTTGTCTATAGTGATACACACCAGAACACTGAGATCAACTGAAGGGAAGCAACAAGGTTTCATTAAGTGCTGAGCTCTTCTGCATCACCAATCCTCAAAAAGCTCCATTTCTTGAACAGCACTGAATTGCTTAAACTTGGTCAAAAAGAAATCAACAAGGAAAGGCCTGGGGACACAGTGGGTATTCAATAACCACTAGTTCCTGTTTCCTTTCTCTCTTATTTTCCTCTAATGCCCCTCCAATCTCCTTTGAGATGACTGTTTTCCATGTTTGCCTTTTTCATAGCGTATCTGTATTTCTTCTTATTTGGCCCAGATGTCAGACTGGCTTGCATTAGTCCATGCTGAATCATTTGATTTCCTGTCCATGTTCCTAACCTTTCCAGATCCTTTGTATCATTTCTCAGTTATTCCTGCTGTTTACAATACCTCTCAACTTAAAGCCATCTGCAAATCTCATTAACACACCACTGATTGGCTCCTTCTTCCCTGAAATCACAGGACATTTTAAAAAAAACACAATTCTCTTTTCTTCATTTGAGGCACTACCTCTCTGGGTCACATTAACTGATCGTAATTTGTATGTGATTATATTATTATTGCACGTAAATTTCCAGTCTAGGCAAATATATACGTGTAAAAATCTGTGTTAACCTTTTTTTTTTTTTTAAAGTAACTTATTCGCCTTATAGGAAAATCAGTTAATTCCTTTAACTAGTCATCTTTCCTAGGATACTTAAAATACTTAGCTTACAAAAAAACTCACCCTACTTTTAAAGGCTAATTTCAGCTGTGAAAGTGGCTGTTTCATATCTTTTTTCCACTTCAGTCTGTTAAGATATTGTTTCTTAGCAGATCTTTGAGAATGAGGTGTGAATGCTTTCATGTTAATAGTAAACATCTGAAGAACCTACCGGTTTCCTCACTGCTGATTCATTGGCTCTGAGGTTCAAATTTTTCACTCTTTTTCTTGATATACTCAAAATATTTTCAAATCTTGTATATTATTCTTTGCTCAAAACTTGTTTGAGGCCCCTCTATGTTCTAAGCACTGTGTCCCCTCTAGTTCTAAGTGCTAGGATGCAATAAAGAAGAGTCTGCATCTTCTAGGAGCCTTCAATCCAGGACAGGGCATGGAGGAAAATAAGACCATTGAGCACCAGCCATGTTCTGGTCCTGCCACGTGTGTCACCCCATTTAGACCCCACTGAAACCCCATCGCGCAGCCCAGAAAGCAGGTGTTCAGAGAAGCAGTTCACCTTTGAAGCAGAATATGAATAGACAACTATATTAGCCAGCTTTCTGTCACTATAACAAATACCTGAGGTAATTGGCTTTTTTTCTTTTTTTTTTTTGTGGGTACCAGGGTCGACCTCAGGCTCTCGCACGCCACCAGGCTCCCATGCCGCTGAGCGATATCACTGGCCCTTTTTTCGTATGTGGGTTCCGGGAGTCGAACTCGGGCCCTCGCGCTTGCCAGGCAGGCGCTTACGCCGCTGAGCCTTCTCACTGGCCCAGATAATTGGCTTATAAAGAGAAAGGTTTATTTTGGCTCACAGTTTTGGAGGTTTGGGCCCATTGCTCTGGTTCTGTGGTGAGGTCGCACATCACAGTGAGCCAGGGCACGGCAGGAAGCAAGAGTGAGGAGGAGGGTGGAGTTCCACAATCTCCTTCGAGGGCACGCCCCACCGTGACCTAAAGATCTCCCACCAGGCCCCACCTCTTACAGGTTCTCGCACCTCCCAACTGTGCCACCCTGGAACCAAGCCTTTAATACATGGGCCTTTGGTGGACACTCAACATTCAGACTCTAGCAACAACCTCCAGAAGAAATGCTAATGGGCAATACAGATATTGGAAAAATACCCAGCCTTCTTAGTTACCAAGGAAACATGAATATATTCAATAAAATACTATATTTTACCTATCAAGTTGGTAAAGAGAAAAATAATACTCAATGCTGGTAGGGCTGCAGTAATGCAGGCTCTCCTACATACTAGGGCTGCAGGGAAAATAATGTGGGGTGATCTTCCTGTGGGGCCACTGCAAGAGGAACTAACTTTAACACTCATCGCAACGAGTGAAATCAAACCATGCTACATTCATACAGTGAAAGTGTACGATCACCGAAAATCAGGTAGAATGTGTGTGATGTGTAAGTACTTCCTGAGTATTAAATAAAAAAGCATAGTACAGAGAAGTAAATACTATGAGATTAGAATACATACAGGAATGTGTGAGTGTGTGCACGTGTAGAAAATAAAAAAGCAGAAAAGCAGTAATTTAACAGAAGTCATTCGTGAAAGGTGGGGTGGGACTCTTTTTATTGGTATATTCTAAATTCTGGTAATTAAGAAAACCTAAACACACAAAAATATTCACACAGTCAGATCTGTTATTAAACAGCTATACAGACAGAGTCAAGTACATGGTTTAAAATTATCAATTTGAGATATTAAGCTTATCTTTTTAACTCAAAAATCCATTTTCTTTCTAGTCTCCATCTTCAGCCCCCAAACCCTAGCATATATATCTATATGCTATATACCCTAGCAAATTATAGCATGTCTTGAGTAGTTTCTTTATGACCTGTCTAGTTTCAATCTCTGCTTTTCATCACAAGATTAATTTCTCCCACTGAGTATTTGCTCTTCTAAACTCTCTGACCTGACACTTGTAGCAGTAAGCAACCCTTCATTTTCCAAAGCCTGCTGGCCCGTCATCCGTTTCAGCCTGTGCTTCTGTGTTGTAAAACATGGCCGAGGGGCCGGTGAGATGGCTCAGCGGCATAAGCGCCTGCCTTGCAAGCGCGAAGGCCCGAGTTCGACTCCCGGATCCCACATACGAAAAAGGGGCCGGTGATATCGCTCAGCGGCACGGGTGCCTGTTGGCGCGCGAGGTCCTGAGGTCGTCCCCCCGGTACCCACAAAAAAAAAAAAAAAAAAAAAAAAAAAAAAAAAAAAAAACATGGCCGAGGCTGACAGTCTTCAGCATCTCTCAACAGTGGGCTATGGGTATTTGGGTTTGGACAATTCTTTGTTGACCAGGAGCATCCTCCACCCTGGTCAGCTAGGTGCCTTCGGGGCTTCACTACAACTAGATTGCCACCACACATTTCCAAACACATCCCAAGAGTGTGTAATGAGAACCACTCCCCAGCCCCTGGCTCCACCCTCGCCAACCTGGTCTCCTTGCTGCTGTTCTTGTAAGGCCATGAAGGAAAGGGTGGGTGGGGGTCTTACCATCTTTATAACTAGTCCTTGTATTAAATTTTCTCTAAGTATTTGATTGGTTCTTGATTACTTTTAAATTTGATCCAGTTTCCCCCAGCAGTAAATGAAGTGACCAGTGAAACTAATCACTGATTTTCCACGTTCCCATAGCCATAAACCTCTACTATGGATCTCGGGATCCTGCACGGTCCATACTAAATGGTACATCTGCACACTATCTCTATGAGGCTGAGAAAACTGTGTGGGTTCTAGGTCATTGGGACTTGCCATGGTTTTAATGAGTCCCCCAAAGTTCATGAGTTGGAAACTTAGTCCCCAGTGCATCAGAGTTGAGAGCTGGGTATTTAGGAGGGGGTTAGTCAGTGAGGGTTCTGCTCTCACGAATGGATTAAATGCTGTTATCACAGGAATGAGTCAGTTTTTGTGGGAGTGAGTTTTCTAATAAAAAGAGTAATCTAGCTCCTGTCTTTTCTCTCATTCTCATGTCCTTCTGCCTTCCACCACAGATAAGCAGGTAGGTCTTCTCCTGGACATCCCAGCCTCCATAACTATAATAAATAAATTTCTTTTCCTGATAAATGACCTGGTGTGAACAAAAAGAAGAGGTATATCAGTACAGAATGAAGACAGCACAAAATAGACAGTACTCTTCTGAACTGTATCCATTGCTGTTACATCTTGAGCTCCGTATGGGCGGTGTCTATAACTTTATGTTCCCAAGATGAACGAGTACTGGATGTCACAGTTGCCCATCATTACCCTTCCTCGGCCTCCTTGAGAACAGAGGAGGAGTGTCCCGAGGCTTCCATATGGTATCAGTGACTGAAGATGAGTGCTGAGCTTGGCATGAGTGTGACTTATCTCAAAAAAGTAGAGATTAAATTTGCTGAAATTCCCATTAGGTCACACATTTTTCTCAGTGACTAAATTTTCTGCACATTTCCTTAACTGATTTTCCAGAATGGTTCTACTCTTTGCACTGAAGTTTGAAGATTAATATACTCATTACTGCATAATGCCCCATAGAAATGAATTATAAGGAAATGAATAGTGGTGCAGTTTGTAACTCAAACCACCTAGAGTTTGAGATTCTTGGGTACAAACTTAGTAAAGAGAATGCAGCAGGGCTGAACTCTTGGGAGTGCCTGACTCTCTGCATTACTGATTTCTAGAGTGCACCCCTCTGAGGCTTCTATTGTACATGGCATTTGGGCCTAGAGAGTGCTATGGAGGTCTCTGATTGTTTTCCTATTAACAGTTAGAAGACTAACTTGCTTTCCAGAATTGTTCCACTGTTTGCACTGAAGTTGAACACTTATATTGGTTGCTGCATAGTGCCCAATAGAAATTAATCAAAGGAAAATTTCTCTGGCATGCACAGGGCATGCTCTTTCCTCGATGGCCACCAGTTCTTTCTTCTTTTTCTTTTTCTCTCATGTAGAACCCTAACAGCTAACTGGAACCTCTAGGGATAGCAAGTTTAGGGACCAGCCATGGCATGGAGGATTTCTAGTGAAACAACACAACTCCTCCTGCCCTTCCATTGGTACAAGAGAGGTAATTCAGCTGGCTTGCCAGGGGCAAGGAGTAGAAATTAGCACTTCCCTGCCCTGTGACCAGTGACCAGCAGCACAAGCACCCTCGGGCTGGGAAGTCAGGACGCCCTCTGACTTGTGACCACCAGAGAGGACAGACTTGTGACCATCAGAGTGCGATGAAGAGGACAGGGCATCAGAGTCACCAGAGGTGTGGGACGGAGCAGGCTATTCGAAGTCTGGGAGGGGCCAACTGTACACAGAACTAGGAGCAGTCTCAGGCTGCCTCTGTGTGAGGGTGCCGCAGCAGCCAGGAAAGCAGTGCAGAGACAAACAGGGTAAAGAGACCTGGATGGGTCATCCAGAAAGTTGCTGGCTAGAGACTGGCCACAGCCGCCACGTCTGAAGGCCAAGATCAGACACGCATTCAATCCAGCACTAACCCTAATGCAGGACCAATTGGGCACTGATTTGGACACCAGCACAGAACAGTGGACATCAGAAGAATTTTATTTATTTATTTTTCTTTATTTGTGTGTAGTGTTTCCCTTTTATTGTCTGGCTGGGTTTTTTGTTTGTTTCTTTTGGTTTTTCTCTTCTTTTTTAGGTTTATACATATATTTTTGTTCCATTTTCTTCTTTCTCTCTTTCCTCAACTATCTGTCTTGATCTTTTGATATCTTTATGTGAGTGAACATTGTCACTGATCTTTCTGATTTGCTTCAATAGTCTTTTGCTTTCTCCTTCATTCTTTCTCTCCTCCCCTCTTCTCCAGTTTCCCAAAGCTTGCATGATCATCCTGTGTCCTACAACCTTGCCTTGACTATATTTCTCTTCATCTATCTCTCTGTTTTGTCTCCTATACCTCTTAAATTTTCCCACTATGGGGTAAAATCAATCCACAAGGGGGAAACTTATTGTATACAAGTTCCTGATTTATGTTGGGTTTTGTTATATAACTGTAGATTTCCCCTTTGGTTAAAGGTACCAAATCCAGAGTTATCACAGACTGTCATTTTCTATGCTGTGCTTGATGCTACTGTTATTGCTAATTGTAATACTTTAGCCAGGATATCATACTTGTTGTAATCAGTTGTTCTCTCTTCTACAACAACACTATGACTGTCTGTGGTCATAACCATCACCATAGTCCAGTACCAGAGGACTGAGAGCTGAGCCAAATAGATACCAACATCTCATCCTTAATAAATTGTGAAGATAGAACCTTGGGACAGACATAAAAACCAAGAATGCCCTACACATAGGAGACACTTCTGAAGAACAGACTTTTCCTAAGGATGCCTCAATAATAGTGATAAAGCTACCTACTATAAGAAATTTATAGGCATCATCACAGGGAAAAAATGAAATAAAATTTAAAAATAGAAAGGACAAGATGCAGAAGCAAAACCCAATTCTGCTTTACAAGGTAGAAGAAGGGTGTCTAGATAGAAACCTGCAGCAGGGTAGGTTGGGCCCCAGGCAGGCTTTCTTTCCCACCTTAGCCTTAGAACTGAGAGAGATTTTACACCAGGGGACACCAAAAATGTAAAGAGGACACACACACTCAGACTTTCTCTTCCTTTAAATGGGGACCATCCTACCATGGAATGTCTCCTAAAGCACTGGAGAGAGAGCCCCAAAGCTTGAGAAAAAAGGCCCTTATCTTTTACTGTACTCAGGCTTGGCCAGGGTACCACCTCTGGGACCAAGAAAGGTGGTCAAATGAGCAGAGTATAAATTACAATACCATCTGCCAGTTAGGACTGTTTTGCCAAAAAGAAAAAGAAAAAGAAAAAAGAAAATGGAGTCAAGTGGCCTATGTCCAATTGTTTATTCTAAAAAATCACCCTGAATGGATGTCTCAATGTTTCACTGACTTCCCTTAATTAGCTGCTTTCCTTGTTCCAGTGGAAAAAGATCTGACCTTGGGACTCCAAGAGAGAAAAAGCACAACCCAGAGAGGCCCCTGGAAAAGGACTGTGCCCCCCACAATTCTAAAGACAGGCCCACCACCCCAGCAGCTAACCTGCTGCCCCTCCCCCCAATTTCAGGGGGCAACATGAATAGGTTCCACTCACCTATGCAGAGCTAAGAAATATTAAGTAAGATCTGGGGACTTACACAAATGATCCTGATGGACATATACAAGCTTTTGACTGAGTCACTTCACTTTTCAAACTCAGCTGGGAAGGCATAATGTTCCTCTTTAGTGAGAGTCTAAGCTTGAGAGAGAAAGAAAGAGTCATGAAAGCTACAGTGAGAGTAGAAAATTTGTATTATGAGTGCCACCAAAATACAATAAATGAAATAGATGATGATAAATACCCCCTAGATGTTCCCATAAGAGAAGAGGCCTGTCCATTATCCAGGCCTTGCTGGAATGATCAAACATCCCTTGGGGAAAAGGCCCATTCATATTTTCTCTATTATATTGTAAAAGGGCTAAGGGTAACAAGAATGAAAACAATAAATTATCCTAAACTAGGATAAATTCATCAAGAGGAAAAGGAACCCCATCAGTATTTTTTTAAACACTCAGAGACACTATGACCAAACATATCCTAATAGATCCTAGTAGTGTAGATGGTGAAGTCCTCCTCAAAGACAAATTCATTATCCAATCTGCCTCTGATAACTTTTTTTTTTGGTCTTTTTGAGACAGGGTTTCACTATGTAGCCCATGGCTGGCCTCAAACTCTCAGCAATCCTCCTACCTCAGACTCCCAAGTGCTTTGATTACAGGTGTGTGCCCACCATGTCTTGCCTTCTGCTGGAAACTCTTAAAGCTCACAGTCAAACCCAAAGGAGATTATTTAAAGTTAGATGATTGTCTCCGGGAGGCTACAAAGGTTTTTTTCAATAGGTATAGAGAAGTTCAAGAAAGAGAAAAGGAGAGGCACAAGAAAGTAGTTGCTGCTCTTCAGGGCCACCCAACTAGTGAGACAAAGCTTTGATATTATTACAAAAAACCTGGACATTTAAAAAAGACTGACCCTAAGCAAGCAAGCAAACAACAACAGCAGCAGCAATAAAATAAATCTCCCAGGCCCTGCCCCACTTGCCAGGGGGAACACTGGAAGAGCCAGCCCCCTTGGGAACCAGGAAAATTCCCATTGAGGATCCTTGGGGCTTCATATTTAGGCTCCCCTCACTCCTGTTCAAAGAGTGGAGAGCTGGGCTGATTTAATTGTGGAGAACAGGCTCATAAGCTTTTTGGTGGATACTTGTGTGCATTTTTCTGTTCTTGCCCTCTCCCCTGGACCACATCTATGCACACAGCTACCATACAAGACACTTCAGGACACCCCATGGAGAGATTCTTCTCTAAACCTGTGGAGTACACCTGGGGAGAACTGCATTTTTCCACTCTTTTTTGATACTGCCTGAAACCCTGACCCCACTGCTGGAAATAGACACACTGTCCAAAGCTCAGGTTCAAATTCTGCTTCTTCCAGGACACAGCCCTGTGGAAATTCTTCCCATCCAAAAATTACAGGTGGACCCAGATATGTAGACAGATGGACACATGGTGAAGAAGGCAAAAACAACTTTGCCAGTTCGGATTCATCTGAAAGACCTCACTCACTTTCCCCACCAGAGACAAAAACTATTTCACCCCAAAGTGAGAGAAGGACTAAAGCCTACAGTCCAAAGACTACAGAGACACTTTAGAGAGGCTGTCAGCCCCTATAATATTCCTATCATCAGAGTTTAAAAAGTGGGCTAATAAGTGGAGATAGGTTCAAGACCTTCAGCTCTTCAGTGAGGCTGTTGTGCCTCTACATTCAGTTGTGCCCAATCCCTACACTTTGTTGACACAAATTCCAGGCCCAGTCAGTTGCTTTTCAGTTTTAGATTTTTTTTTTGTCTCTTTGAGACAGGGTCCCACTATGTAGTTCAGGCTGGTCTTGAACTCACTTTGTAGCCCAGGCTGGCCTCAAACTCACAGGAATCCTCCTGCCTCAGCCTCCCAAATGCTGGAATTACATGCGTGCACCACCACACGTGGCTTAGTTTTAGGCATTAAAGACATTCTTTTGTATCTCCTTGGCACCCAAAAGTCAGGATCTGTTTTGCTTTTGAAAATCCACTTACAGGGATGGGGCAATTTATCTGGATAGTCCTTTCTCAGGGATTTCAAGATAGTTGCCATCTCTTTGGTCTAGCCTTAGCACAAAATCTGCTAGAGTGAAAAAAAGAGGACATCACCTTCTTACTATATGTGGATGATTTGATGCTCTGTGGAGATGCAGAGACCCAACTCTGGGAGGAAACTGAGTCCCTCCTCAACTTCCTGGCCTCCCAAGTTTATAAAGTCCTGAGAGAAGGCTCAAATCTGTCTATCTCAGGTCACCTATTTAGGACTGCTTATTTCTCAGGCAAAAAGGGCAATACACTCAGAGAAAATCCAATCCATCCTGGACTTCCCTTTGCCAAAACATATCAAACAGCTAAGAGCTTTCCTAGAGGTGACCGAGTTTTACAAAATTTGGATTCCAACATATGCTGAAAAGGCCAAGCCCTTTACTGGCTTTCTAAAGAGACCCCAGACACAGAAACTCATCTCCTTATCTAGAGCCCAGAGACCCAACAGTCTTTCCAGGTCGTCAAGTGGGCCCTGTGAAAAGCCCTGGTGTTGGGGCTCCTGCCTCAAGACAAATATACTCTTCTTGATTGAGAGAAAGTGTGTGTTCAGTGGGTTGCACATAGTCCTTGGGGCCTAGCCACCAGCCAGCAGCCTATTTAAGCAAGGAACTAGTCACTGTCACCAGAGAATGGCCAGACTGTTTCTGGGCTTTAGCAATAGCAGACATATTGGTTTCTGAGGCTCATATGCTCACCCAGGGGAGAACTCTTATAATCAAGCCCCCCAAACACATTGAGAGACTTCTTAATGCCCCATTATACCCTGGGTCTCTGATGCACTGATTTTAAAATATCAGGTTTTCTTGTTAAAAGGACCAGATGTAAATATTAAAACCTGTGAAAACATTAACCCTGCCACCTTCCTGCCTGATTCCTGAGAGCTGGGAGAAAGTAAACAATTATACAAAGGTTCTAATCCACACACAACAGTTAAGGAAAGGGTTAACTAATTAGCTTCTCAGTAACCCAGAAGATGAGTTGTTCACTGACAAATGCCTTTGTGTAGGATGGACTAATAAATGCAGAGTATGCAGTGATTGGCCATGTGGGAGTGACAGAGTCAGGCCCATTACTTCACAACACAAGGTACAACTGATTGCCCTCAGCTGAGTGCTGACTTCAACATTTGATAAGAGAATTAACATTTAGACTGACTCTAAATATGCATTTCATGTGGTCCATGTACATGCTGAAATCAGGAGGAAATGAGGCTTATTAACATCTAACAGGTCTTCCATCAAACATGACCCAGAGATTCCATAACTCATTGAGGCTGTTCACCTGTCTCGAAAAGTGGCAGTTATTCACTGCCCAACACATCAAGAAAGAACAGACCCTACTGCTATAGGCAGTGAAAGAGGCAAAGGTAGCTGTTTCTTGACAGCTAGAGTGCCCCCGTGTGTGGTCCCCTAGTGTACTGCCTACTAGCCTACCTGTTTATTCTGATAAGACAATTCAGCATGCCAAAAGCCAGAGGTGGCCCCTTAATTCTAAAGGATGCTGGGCCACCCTCAAAGATTGCCTCTTTTTACCAAGAGACTTGGCATAGAATATAATTAAGAATATCCATGATACTTGTCATTTAGGAAAAACAAACAAACAAACTTTGCTTCACCAAGTCCTTCCTGGTGAAAGATTAGATAAAATAACACAACAGGGCCGGTGAGACGGCTCAGTGGCATAAGCGCCTGCCTGGCAAGCACAAGGTCCTGAGTTCGACTCCCAGAACCCACATACGAAAAAAGGGCTGGTGATATCGCTCAGCAGCACAGGCGCCTGCTGGTGAGCGAGGTCCTGAGTTCGACCCCCGGTACCCCCCAAAAAACATAACACAACAGGTAGTTAAAAGATATAAAGTATGCCCAAGGACCAACCCACAAGTTGCCCAATTAAAACTGCACAGAGCACAATATTGAGACAGTTATCCAGGGGAAGACTGGCAGACTGATTTCACCCACAGGCCAAGAGGCTGACACAACCAATTCTTGTTAGTTCCAGTGAACTCCCACACAGGTTGGATAGAAGACTCTCCTACCCAAACTGAAAAGGTCTGAAAAGTAGTCAAGGTCCTTCTCCATGAGATTATTCCAAGGTTTGGGCTGCCTCAGACTTTCCAAAGTGACAGTGGGCCCGCCTTCCACTCAAATATTCCCCAGATGGTCTCAAAAGCTTTGGACATTGAGTATCAGCTTTGCTATGAGTTTCCAATCCTCTAGACATAAAACAGGCTAATGAAATACTCAAGAGACACTTGCTCAGGCTGGCACGAATATAAGCCCCCTTGGAAATCATTCATGCCTATGGCTCTTGATATGGCTAAAGTGACTCCATTTTCTTTTTATAGACTACAGTTTGTCTTCACTTAAGCCCTAGATGCACTCACTCCCCAAACCTGTTAGATATTAAGGCACTAACCCATAGATAAACTCACTCCTCAGACCCCTTCCCAGTTAACCATAAAACCCATAAAAGGAAAAAGAAACAGTTACAGCAAACAATGGTCAGGCTGACAGTTGCCCACATCCCATGTGTGAATTAACCTGATGTTTTGAGAGGGACCTTGTGACATGCCAAAGAAATGATGTAGTAAAGATGTGATCTCTATGGCGACCAAGGGATTTTGTAAAACCCCCAAATGTGTATTTTTTTTTTTTGTGGGTACCGGGGGGTCGACCTCAGGACCTCGTGCGCCAACAGGCGCTCGTGCCGCTGAGCGATATCACCGGCCCCTTTTTCGTATGTGGGATCCGGGAGTCGAACTCGGGCCCTCGTGCTTGCAAGGCAGGCGCTTACACCGCTGAGCCATCTCACCGGCCCCCCAAATGTGTATTTAAGGAACAGTGAAACAAAGGCTCAAGGTCAGCAGACTCGACTCCTATGAGTGACCTGCTGGCCACTGGCTTCTCCAATAAACTCATGTGTTTCTCAATTCTCGGTCTCTGGTGAGTGTACACCTCGCTTCTGTGATAACACCCTTACATGGGCCAGAAATTGCCCAGGTTTCTGGGGCTGTCTCCTTTAAACTACTATATGGGAGACCCTTCCTCAAATATGACATCCTAATTAATCAGGAAACTGAGGGAGCCTGGAGGCAAGTGAGGCCCTTAAGTCCAATTCCAGAAAATCCTGTCAGCCTTGAGACAAACAGACCGTAGGCCTATTCCATATAGTGAGGTTCTCTTCTGCCCTGAAACCCTGGTCCTGGTTAAGGCTCTAGACACATAAGACCTAAACAAACCCCAATGAAAATGTCCCTTCTACAGTTAAGGTGACAGGACACGACTCCTGGATTCACCATTCCAAAATAAAGCTGTCAAATGCCTTCAAAGCTGTGACAATGACTCAACTCTGGATCATCCCAAGGCCATGTCCAAAGCAACCTACACCTGTCAACCTGTGGAAGACCTTAAATTCCTGTTCAAGACAAGACAGAGATACGTGATGTTAAAATCCTCTCACTGTAGATATAGGTAATGTCTACTTCCTCATCCCGATTTCAAGATTTCCTATATGTCTTGTCACAAGAGGTTCAGTTTTATTCTATGGCCACCAAACAGGACCTCATTAACAGGTCGTATATCATCTCTGGTCTCAGGGCTCTTTTTTTGACTTCACCCCAACACAAATAAAATTCTTTTGCCTCTGCACTCTCATCTTGTGTCCTGTACTAGAGAAAGAAGAAGATATCTATGATTGATAAGTGGTGTCTTAAACACCCTCTACTTCAACTGTGTTTACTGTGGATTTTACTTATAATCCTGCTATGCTTCAAATTCAGTTGCTTTCTACCTCATGGACGAGATCATTTCTCATGCGGACACTGGCCCTAGTTGGATCCATCCTCTATCCACTTTCAGTGGCACAGAGACACCCACTAAGACCAACAGGGTGGCATAAAAATGTGCTGATCCAGATGGCAGGGGCTCTGATCTCAGGGTATCCTAACTGCTGGCCTATTTTTCAGACTCCCAGATGGTCACAGCCCCTTTGGATAATAGTTGAATCCATTCATCACCCACAAGACCTTAAATATGAGAGGTGGTCCCTGAGGGTTCCAAACCTCTTAATTTTCTTAATGAGAGTCTCTGTCACAGGTGTGATAAAAGGCACTGACATATTTGACTAGATATGCCACACAGATATAAGGCCAGATTTTACCTTTACCCACAGCCCAGAAAATCAAGAAACACTCACAAGACTGTCCTATGCATGCCACAAAAATGGTGGAAAAAAATAATCCATAACATTTTTATCACTGTCCCTCAAAAAGACCCATTCAGGTTATACCCAAATATCTACCTCCAACCAATCTCAGAAACAGTGCTCTGGATTGCCTACGTGCTTTCTCTATACTTGTTCTATGAAAAATGCCTAATCCAATACAAATTTCTGCCTTGGGGATACAGTGCTTAGAACCCCACATATTAAAAAAAAGTTGTGTCATTCAGATAAGCTCCAATCATAATGTTATAAATGCCTTTTATCACTCTTACCTAAAACAAAATGGGTTTATATATGAGACCCTGACATCTTTTTGTCCTGACAAAAGCAAGAGCCTACTACCCTCATTGTTCCAAGAATTACAGCCCTCCTTGCTACACTGGAAGGGATTACCTATGGAGTACTTGCCAGCTCCACTCAAACATCTGACTTCACTGGTAATATGGCTAAAGTGGTCCAAGACTCTGACAGCAAGTTCAGGGACCTTGAGGTCTCATTCAATTCACTTACAAAAATGTTCCTAAAATATTGTCAAGTTCTATACTGGATGTTTACCTGTGGGCTGTGTGTGTATGTACAATGCTAAAGAATATCTACTGCACATACATTAACACCTCCAAAGAGGTAAAATCCAGAACTCAAGTTATCTTACAGAAAGCCAAATGATTACATAACCAAGAGGTTATGCACTCTCTCTAGCCTCATAGGTCTTACTGTAAATTAACGGGTGGCTTCCTTCTGCATCCACTTGCTTGTTACTTTGTTGGGCTCTTTGGTAGTTGTTTTCTTGTGCTTACTTGGGCCATGCAATCTCAACTTTCTCTCTTGCTTTATTACAGCAAGAATAAATGCCATAAAGCTTCAGATGATGTTTGAAATAGGTCCTCAGATGTGGACTTCATCTTTTTAGCAAGGCCCATTAAACCATCCTCCCTGCTGAAGACTTCCACCCACTGCCACCCAACTGTGACCCCATTCAGCTTGAAAAAATCAGATTGGTCATCACACATTTCCCCAAAAGCCATGAGATAGATGTCTCAGAGGGGGGAAATGTAGGGAAAAGCAGCTTCTAGGCAGGGAAAAGATAGGTTTTATTAAACATTGATAGGAGATCTTACTAAAAGCAGCTTTTGGCTCTACAGTTAGACTCTTAGACTCAGAACAATTAGAAAGACAAAGGTGAAACTAGACCCAGAGACACACCATAAGAAATTATCAGAAAGAGTTAACAAATTTATGAGAAAGAGTTAACAAAGCATGGAGAAAGTCAGAAACATAAAAGACTAAAGTCACCACCTTTCTCACCCACTTTCTGATAAAATGCAAAGGAAACAAGGGGCAGCCACCTACAGCCTCTTATTTAATATGTAAAACAAACACAACTGTGCATATACACGTGTACGTGTATTCTCATTTTAGCATCACTATATTATTACACCAGATACACCAAATGTCCCTTTACTTAATCATTAACTGTGAAGCTACCTTTCTGTGAGCTCCCCCAACTTATCCATCACAAAGGGACAGCAAACTGATATAGGGGAAAAATGGAACTCCCAACCTGCTAAATGTCAGATACACCGAGTTTGTGGTCCCTGAAATTGAAGAATGATTTCAAAGGAACAATAGAGGATAACAGTAGGAAAATGTATTGGGGAATAGGAATGAGGAATAGGAATAGCTCCTAAGAGATAAGAAGGATCCCAAAAAGTTGCCAACAAGCCCACTTCTCTATGAAAGTTTTGTAAAGCAAAGTTACAGGGGTGGGTACAACATTGTTGAAATTATAATCAACCAATAAGATTACAAGTATAGCCACTAAGCTAATATGGAGCCAACAGTCACAAGGGCACATGGATTAAATCATTAACATTGGTTGATAACCTATAGTCTTAGTCTTGTCTTTAGTCTTAATAGTTTTAGTCTTATCTTAGTGGGTGGCAGAGGATAGCCCACCCCTAATGAGATAATGGTTTATTTATATGGGAAATCTCAAAAATATTGTACCAATAATCTCAAGAATCCTTAGGCAAGTATGTAAATCTGCACATCATGACTTTAATCTTCTTCAGATGTGCCTTCATGCCAGTTTTTGATGTGTTCTCATCATCTTCACTGACTCCCTTGAGGGCCTAGCCCTGCTTGACTGTGTATATTTCTACCTAAGTTAGCTTTCTATAATAAAATACCCCCCCCCAAATTTAGACAGAGGTTCCCAGGTTAGGATCAAAGACAGCCAGAGAGCCAATCAGATGGCAAAATCTTCCAGATGCCCACATAGGGGATACAAAAAAAATCACTAGTCCTAAATAAAAAAGAGCCAAGGACAAGGGGTTTAGGGTCTTTGCTTTCTGATAGCCCCTCCTTTTCCAGAGCAGCTGTCTCTCTTCTCTTTTTCTGCCCTTTTCTGAATAAACCATCTTTTGTTTTAAAATTTGCCTCTTTAATTCATTGCTCATGCTGAGTTTATGATCCTGGTAGCTCTGTGTTCCAGCAGAGCAATGGTGTGGCATGGTGTGTACTCCCAGATGTGATACACACAACACACAAACAGACACACATGTAATTTATCATTATGCACATACTAAATTTTGTAACAAAGAAGATAAAGAGTGGGATAAGAAGCAGGAGGAAGAGTAAGAAAAGACAATATAGGCAGCTTGTGAAATGCCAACATTAACACCCAGAGGCATTCAGAGAAGGGGAAGATGAACTAATGACCTAACAACAGAAGGCTACCTTATGGAGGGACCAGATAATTATAATTTAATTAACAGGAAAAAAGAGGCCTGATTGTGAATGCTTACTATGAGTTTACAGTATACTCACTCTCATATTCAAGTCCACTTGATATCCAGAAAGTCCATATGGACTGTATTTCCATGTAGGGAACTGCATGTTGAGGTTCAGAAAATGATATCCCCAAACAGAATGCAGCAAATCATCAAGAAGATAATTCACCATGACGAGGTAGGATTCATCTCAGGGATGCAGGGATGGTTCAACATATGCAAATCAATAAATGTAATACACCATATCAGCAGAGCCAAGGACAAAAACCATACCATCATCTCAATAGATGCAGAAAAGCATTTGACAAAGTACAACATCCATTCATGATAAAAACCCTACAGAAAATTGGAATAGATAATCTTTATCTCAATATGATAAAAGACATTATTGACAAATAGCCAACATCATACTAAATGGACAAAAAATAAAAGCTTTCACTCTAAAATCAGGAACAAGGGCCGGTGAGATGGCTCAGCGGCGTAAGCTCCTGCCTTGCAAGCGTGAGGGCCCGAGTTCGACTCCTGGATCCCACATACGAAAAAGGGGCTGGTGATATCGCTCAGCGGCATGGGCGCCTGCTGGCACGTGAGGTCCTGAGGTCGACCCCCCGGTACCCACAAAAAAAAAAAATCAGGAACAAGACAAGGATGTCCACTGTCACCACTCTTACTCAATGTAGTTCTGGAAACATTAGCTAGAGCAATTAGAAAAGAGAAAGAAATAAAAGGAAAAAGGATAGGAAAGGAAGAACTTAAATTATCATTTGCAGATGACATGATACATACAAGACCCCAAAAACTCCACCAAAAGACTTCTAGATTTAATAACCAAATTCAGTTGTGTAGGTGGACACAAAGTCAACACTCAAAGATCAATAGCCTTGCTGTACACAAACAACAAACTCACTGAGATAGAAATTAGGGAAACCACACCTTTCACAATAGCATCCAAAAAGTATGAAATATCTAAGAAGCAATCTAACGAAGGAAGTAAAAGACCTCTACATTGAAAACTACAGTACCCTGAAAAAGGAGATCAAAGAGGCTTTCAGAAAATGAAAAGATATCCCTTGCTGCTGGGGATTACAAATTCACAGTGGTTAATTTTGCATACTTCCCTAAGGTGTAAATGGAGGTTTGGGATTATCTGTATCACCCTTTTGAGATTTCCCATTATCTCTTTAGGGATGGGCCATCCTCTCCCACCCACTAAGACTAAAACTAAGACTACTAAGATTAAAAAACACTCCAGGGCAGATCCTTCTTAGCATAAGATCATCTCCACCCTCTTGAGTCATCCCAAGATTATCTGTTGCCTGCTAAATCATCAACCTTGTGCCTTCCACTATTCCCTCCTATCACTGTATATACCCAATAGTAGCTAGCTTGGAGTGTTTTCCTCTCTGCCCATCCTGAGGCATTGACCTTCCAGTACCCCTTCATGTATTACTAAATTTGTCTCTGCTTCTTATTTCATCCTTTCACTGTACCCCTCATACAGGCAGTTGGGGATCTTGGCCAGGTCCCCAGTGCTTGGTGCCTGAACAGGGACATTCTAATTTGCCTGACAGGGAAGATCCATCTGAGTGGAAAGAAGAGGACGTGAGATGGCGAGAAGGACTCTGCAGGATGAATTTGGGGATGCCCAAATAGAAAGTGGAAGGATGCTGTGGAAAGTTTTCTGTAGCTGCGAAAGTGGGGCAAAAGCAATCAAAAGAGCAGCAGAATTATATGCAATTCTTGCATACGCTGCTTAAACAAGTGGGAACTCAAGTTAGTACTAGCACCTTAACTAAAATGGTGCATGAGATTATTAAATTCAATCCTTGGTTTCTGCAGGCAGGAACCTTAGATTCAGAAGATTGGGGTAGGATTGGTGAAAGTTTACAAATAGCTCATGGCAGGGGTGAAAAAGTGTCATCAAAAGCATTCTCCTCTAGGGTATTAGTAAGATGTTTCAGGACCCTTAAACCCCATGCCATCTAAAGCACCAATGCTAGAGTGAATCAGGGAGGATGATAATAGAGAAGAAAAATCAGATGGAAAGGAAAGCCAAAAATTACAACAGGAAGAAGGGTTGATACACGGGAATGTAAAATCTCCAGGTGCTCCCCCTATAATCGGGGAAGAGCTAAAGGTTGATATGGTGGATGGGGAAATTCCAGGGCTGGCTCCTTCAGTCCATATAGGTCAGAGCCAACTTGCACCTGGCATGTTTAGTCATCAGGCAGCAGTCTGAGAAGCCTTCCAGTGATCTATAGACCTGACCCAGATAATCAGAATCAGCTGCAGGCAGAACATGAAATTTTTTACTTTAAGTTGTTTAAGGAATTAAAACAGAGTGTAATGAATAATGGAGCTCAAGGGCCATTTACCTTGGGGATTTTAGATTCTACTGTGGAGGATCACTTAATGCCTAATGATGCGAGACGTCTTA
Organism: Erethizon dorsatum; assembly: GCA_028451465.1. NCBI lineage: Eukaryota > Metazoa > Chordata > Mammalia > Rodentia > Erethizontidae > Erethizon > Erethizon dorsatum. The sequence goes on along the minus strand of JAQMCO010000018.1, from coordinate 167,265 downwards.
TCTGCTCCAGTCTGTCTACTGGCCAGCACTTACATTTCAAGGTTCAGTTGCAAGACCAAGCTAAGGATCAGGCTGACAGAAACAGATGGGATGACAGGACCAATATAACTGCAGAAATGTTACTGGGAATGGGACAATTTGCAGTTGTAACCCAACAGTTGCAGTGCACCAATGAGACTTTTGAACAAACAGGACATGTGATGAAAAGAGCTTGGCTTACTGTGCTTGAGGGTGGGGCTCCTGTCCAGTCTTTTCTTAGTATCTTACAAGGGCTAAGAGAACCTTACACACAGTTCATGGCCTGACTACAAGAAGCCGTACGCAGACAAATTCCTCATGCTCAAGCAGCTGACATACTCGTTCTTCAACTCATTTATGACAATGCCAACCAAGGACTGTAAACAGGCACTGGCCACTGTGCAAGCTTCTAAAGATTTAAACAGTGACATTAAGGCTTGTCAGGATATTGGTTTGGAAACTCATAGGGAGTCTGTGTTAGCTCAAGCTATGCTGGCTTTTAAAAAATGAGGTAAAAACAACCATGCTAAAACTGTTTCATGTTTTAATTGTGGTGAAATGGGACATCTCTGCCAACAATGTGTGTTTGCAAGCCAAGGTAATAACTTTAACACCTCTGGAACTTCTACTAACTCTAGTCTGAGACTTAATGAGGCTGAACCGGATTTTTGTCCACTATGTGAAAAGGGTAATCGTTGGGCTAAACATTGTCAGTCTATCACAGAGATGGAACTGCCCTCTCAGGAAATGGGAAAGGGGCTCAACCCCAGGGCCCCAAAAAACTAAGGTGTGACCCCAATGGGGAATTAAGCTTCCAATCAGATTTCTGATGAAAGCCTCAGGTTTATCCAGTCTAGACCAGACAACAGGCTTGGAATCCCAGAGGAACATTGCCTCCCTCACTCAAGGAACTTCAGGGAGCACCAGCTCAGATCTACCAGCCAATCAAAAGTTAAATCTCACTGGGGGTGACAAGCCAGTTGCTGTTCCCACTGGGGTTTGGGGATCTCCAACTAAAAATACTATTGGATTAGTTATGGGGAAAACCTCTTTAAGTTTAAAGGGTCTTATTGTTATACCTAGTATTATTGACAAAGATTGTGAAAATGAGATTCAAGTCTTTGTACAGACAATGGATATTTGGTTAATTGAGCCTGGAGAATATATTGCTCAATTGATATTATTACCAGTACCCCCATCTGGTGACATTTTAGTCAGGGCCCTCAACTAGGATGAAGAAAGGAAGAAACTTCAAAAAGAGAAATTTATTTGACACAAAAGCTAGTGGAGGAGTGACCCATGTACTCCATTAAAAATAATGGAAAAACCAATCAAGGCCTATTAGATAGATGCTGATGTTTCTATTGCCTCGTCTCATCAGTGGCCCACTTTCTGGCCTGCTAAGCCAGCTTCTGCATCATTGGTGGGACTTGGGTCACCCCAACAAATTTTATGAAGTGAGTCTCCCTTACCATGGGCCTGATGGTCAAACTGGTTTATTTCTTCCCTTTGTAGCCTCTATTCCAGTAAAACTGTGGGGAAGAGATTAAAGGAATGAAAAATGAAATTGACTACTGAATCCCCTTCCAGTGCTCAAAAGATTATGAATAAGATGGGATATACATAAGGTAAAAAACTGGGAAAAATAATTAAGGAAACACCCACCCCTTGGATGTTAAAAAAGTTAGACCACACTGGAATCAGGTATCAAAACCCCTTTTTAGTAGGGCCATTGATGCTTCTCCCAAAACAGCTTTACCCTTACAATGGCACACTGAAACTCCTGTTTGGGTAGATCAGTGGCTCCTCAAAAAGAAGCTTGTACATCTATATGAGTTAATACAGGACAAATTCAACTAGGTCACTTGGAGCCATCAGTCCTTGGAACACTTGTGTTTGTTATTCCTAAAAAATCTGGTAAGTGGAGATTGTTACAGGATTTGAGAGCAATTAATGCTTGCAGCAGATGGGGGCTTTGCAGCTAGGACTTCCGTCCCCCACTGCTGTGCCTAGGGAGTGGCCCCTGATTGATAGATCTCAAGGATTGCTTCTTTACAATTCCCTTACATCCTTCCGATCATTATTAGTTTGCTTTTTCTGTACCTAGTGTAAACTTTAATGAACCTATGAAGATATCAGTGCATGTCTCTTCCACAAGGGATGAAAAATAGTCCAGCCTTGTGTCAACATTTTGTAGGACAAGCCTTGCAAAATGCCAGAGAACAATTCCCTCAAGCGTATATCATCCATTACATGAACGATATTTTATTAGCAACTAATTCTAAATCTCAGCTATATGACTTATTTGCCTTGGTGAAAAGAGATTTAAAGGATTTTGGCCTTTGCACAGCTCCTGATAAGGAACAGATTTTCAGCCCTTATTATTATTTAGGAACTTTATTAACAGAACAAGCAGTGACACCTCAAAAAAATCAAAGACAAGATCTGCGTTGATTCTGAATGATTTCCAAAAGTTGTTAGGAGACATTAATTGTATCCACCCTAAACTAGGCATAGCCACTTATCAATTAAAACATCTTTATGAAACCCTCAGAGTGACTGTCCATGCACCTTGGGCATGGAGGCCTCTTGGGAGCTACAGCTATTAGAATAATCAATGCTGCACCAATGCCAGGCATATCGTGTTAACATCTAATATCCTCTTATCCTGTATGTACTTGACACTCTGCATTCTCCTACAGAATTGTTAGGTCAGTTCTATGATAATCAATTATTCCCCATAGAATGGCTTTATCTTCCTAATCAACTGGTAAAAACTTTATAATTATGCACTGAACAAATGGCTAAAATTATAATAAATGGGAGAACCCATTCCACTCAGCTTTTCACTGCTGATTCCTCTACAATAGTTTTGCCCATAGATTTGCCTCAAAATGCTATATTATTGCAACAAGCTATATATTGGTGGGTGGCTTTTGCAGACTTCATTGGACAGGTTGACAATCATTTTCCTAATGATCCTCTTCTCCAATTCTTCCTCAAACACCCTTGCATTTTACCTAGAATAACCCAGCTGGAGCCTATTTGTAATGCACCTACTTTTTTTCCCAGTCAGCTCCTCTAAAGGAAAAGTGGCCATACTGAGTCCAGATTTTCAGCATGTCATTTTAACCCCGAATCTTTCAGCAAAGCGATAAGAGATAATGGCTATTTAGAGATGTTTGTTTTAGAGATGACACAACAAACTCCTGTGAATATTATCAGTGATTCCAGTTATGCAGTGTTTCTCACCCATAGGCTCAAAAGTGCTACCTTGTGGTCCACTTTAGACCTACATTTGCTTAAACTATTTTTAAAATTACAGCATATCATTCACAGCCAAACTACCTCCTTCTTTACTGCACATGTCAGACCTCATTCTAATTTACCTGGACCTTTAGCTTATGGTAATCAACAGGCTGGTTTGTTAATTGCTTTTGTTTCCTCTTTTGATGTGGCTAGACAATCACATGGGTACCACCACCAAAATAGTAAAGCTTTAACAAAAGAATTTCTTTCTTTCTTTCTTTTTTGGTACCAGGGATCAAACTCAGGGTCTTGTGCTTGCCAGGCAGGTGCTGTGCTGCTGAGCTACATCCTCAGCCCAACAAAAGAATTTCAATTGTCACATTCACAGGCTAGAAATATTATTCTCACTTGCCCTACCTGTCAAAAAATCCCTCACCCAACACCCCCCAAAGGTAACAATCTCAGGGGGCTGAGAATAATTGAAATTTGGCAAATGGATGTTACTCATATCCCCTCTTTTGGGCACTTGCAATATGTTCATGTTTCTATTGATACCAGTTCCCATTTAATGCATGCTACTTGTCATTCTAGAGAACAAAATAGGACACGTTCAACACCATTGTTTGTCTGCTTTTGCCACTATGGGAGTCCCAAAAACTATAAAAACAGGTAACAGTCCTTATACTAGCAAATCATTATCTTCCTTTTTTCAGCTCTGGCGTATGAAGCATCTTACAGGCATTCCATATAATCCACAAGATCAAGCTATAGTAGAAAGGTCCATTTAACACTCAAAAATCAATTAAACAAACAGAAAGGGGGAATACCGCTTCCTCCACAGGCTCAACTGGACCATGCCACCCTCACCTTAAATTTTTTAAATCCACAAACTGAAAACAACTGCACTGTTGCTGAATTGCATTGACAGTCTGAGCCTGACTCTAAACTGCCACATGCTTGGGTCTGGTGGAAAGACAGACAGGTAAATGGGGAGGTCTGTCACCATTAATAACCTGGGGATGAGGGTATGCTTGTATTTTAACAAGAGATGGATTGCCAGTGCAGCTACCATCCAAGAATGTGTAACTCTGGAAGATGGACATCCCCATGGTGGCATCAGTTGATTGCCCTGCCAGTCAGACCAACAGTGACTTTTGCACAGATGAACCTCAACAATCAGCTGGAGGTAACTACAACCCCACCAATGATGGAAGCCAAACCAATTATGAACAAGAGCCTGGAGAAGACAATCCATGAGGCCAAGGCACTGATAGACCATCAGGGTCTGGCACAGACTCCTGACACTATGTTTTCACTATGATGACTGTCTTGGTTACTTTTCTCTCATTGCTGGGACAAAATACCCAGTGCCCAAAATTAGGGAAGGAAAGGTTTATTTAGCTCACAGTTTGTGGAGGTTTCAGTCCATAATCAGCTGGCTCCAAGAAGAGTGGTGTGGCATAGGGGCAACCATTCACAGTGGCAGAAGACAGCAAAAGCAACAAGAGCATAAAAGGGAGGAGCATGAGAGAGCAAGCTTCTTTCCCTCCTTTATATTGTATGCAGGCTACCCACCCCAGGGTACCCACACCCATAATCATAGCACTAGACAATGAATCAATCACAAACTCTAGATTCAGCAGCCCCAATGACCGCATGAGGCTTTGGGGGGACATCTAGACACAAACCATAACAATGACTATCATAGCATGTGCAGTATGTATACCCCCAGTGTCAGGGATAGAATATTAGGCTTATATCCTCAATCCCCCCTTACTTAGACCAGTTACTTGGATGGATCTCCCACCTGAAATTTATCATGAAACTGACACATCCCAATTATCAATGAATTTAATACCAGGCCCAGCCACCCGTATAGACATGAACAATAAGGCAATTGTTAATTATACTTCTCATGTTACTTACCCTTCTCTCTGTGTGGAAGATGTTTCCATACAGTCTAATTACTGTTATGCCACTTCATCTCAGACCCAGTTGGCCCACAGCCCTGAAAACTTTATTATGTTAAACCTGGGGTCCACATTCTATATAATTGTTAGGGAAAAATCATTTCATAATTAAATTGTGATTAGGGTTTGTTCAAGGCCTAGTGTCTTGCCATGCAGGCTGGCCACTATTCTCAGAGATAATCTCTTTCTACATCTAAATCTGGCCTGCTTACCCCTTAGACGTAGTTAAGATTATCTTTTTTTTGTGTGTGTGTGGGTACCGTGGGTTGACCTCAGGACCTCGTGCACCTGCCAGCAGGTGCCCGTGCTACTGAGTGATATCACCGGCCCTTTATCCATATGTAGGTACCAGGAGTCGAACTCAGGACCTTGCACTTGCCAGGCAGGCGCTTATGCTGCTGAGCCATCTCACTGGCTAAAATTATCTTTAACAGTCTGTCCCATTAGAGGGAACAGTTACATGTGGCAATCAAAACAGCAGTGAGTAGCCTGTATAGCTGGAAATTCCAATCAGATAAACTGTTAGCATAGAGCCCATCTTAATAACTCTTTGAGGGCTGGTGAGATGGCTCAGCGGCATAAGCACCTGCCTGGCAAGCACGAGGTCCTGAGTTCGACTCCCAGTACCCACATATGAAAAAAAGGGTCGGTGATATCGCTCAGCGGCATAGGCGCCTGCTGGCGCATGAAGCCCTGAGTTGGACCCCCGGTACCCACACAAAAAAACAAAAAACAAAACAAAACAACAACAAAAACTCTGCTTTCACAGGTGTAAAAGGTTTTATTCCTTCTGATCCTTTTACAAGAGAACTCTGTTAATTGACCTACAAAAAAGTTCTGACTAGTCTATTTATAGTTACAAACTTAAAAACTGTAAGTTATTATAATTCAAATTGGCCAAATATATTTGAGTGCACTGATTTTATTTTTTAAAATTTATTTTAAAGATAAAAAAACAATAAAACAATGATACAAAATGTCAAAACAAGATAGAATAAGAAAGGTTAGTACATTAATTATTATCTTCAAAGTAGTTGCTCAGATTACAAGATATAGGCATGAAAAATTGATCAAGTGATATAAGCACATTTCTTTTGAGTGAACTAATAGAGATTAGTAGTATAGCTATTTTAACTATCTTGTATATATTTACTTTTCCTTTTCCCTTCCTTTTCTCCTTTCCCCATCCCAGTTTCTCTTTCCTTTTGAACAGTTTCTTCCCACTTCACAGTATATTTTGTACAATTTGGATCTTTTTAATTCTTTCAGATTCTTACACTAGGGTGACAATACGATATTTATACATGTGAGACTGATTTACTTCACTTATAAGTATGGTCTCAAGTTGCATCCATTTACCTATAGAAGTCTCGTTTATCCTTCTTTATTGCTGAGTAGTACTCCACTGTATAAAAAAATACCACTTTTTTTTTTTTATCTATTCCTTGGTTGGTGGGCATTTGGGTTGTTTCCAAGATTTAGCTACTATAAATTATGCTGCTATGAACATGGGTGCACATATATTACTATGGTATGTGGTATGGTATATGTGTTTTTAATTCTTCTGAGAGAATACCCAGAAGGGGAATAGCTGGGTTGAATGGGACTCTAATCCTAGTTTTTTCAGGGATCTCCACACTGATTTCCACAGTGGTTGTACCAGTCTACACTCCCACAAACAGTGGAAAAGGGTGCCTTTTTCCCCACAGACCCTCCAGCATTTATTAGTGGTTCCTTTTGATGACAGCCATTCTTTCTGGGGTGAGATGGAATGTTAGTGTTGTTTTAATTGGCATTTTTCAAATGACCAACGATGTTGAACATTTTTTCATACATCTGAGAAGTGTGTATTTGTATTTCATCTGAGAAGTGCATATTCATCTCAGATGCCCATTTTTGGATTGGTCTTTGAATTTGGGGGGTCCTGATTTTTCAATTCTTTATATGTTCTAGATAGAAGTCCTTTGTCTGAGGGACAGTAGGCTAAAATTTTTTCCCACTCTGTGCGTTGTCTTTTCACTCTGTGATTTCTTTTGATGTGCAAAAACTTTTTAATAAGATGAGATCCCAGCTGTTGATTCTTTGAAGTACTTCCCATGCAGTTTAGGTTTTGTTCATGAACTCTCTGCCTACCCCTATGTCTTCAAGATTTCTACCTACTTTCTCTTCCAGTAGATTTAGTGTTTCTGTTTTAATATTTAGATCTTTGATCCATTTTGACTTTAGTTTAGTGTATAGTTATAGACATGGGTCTAGTTTTATTCTTTGGCATGTGGAAAGCAAGTTTTTCCAGCACCATTTATTAAAGAAGCTATCTTTCTTCCAGTGAACATGTTTGACCCCTTTGTCAAAGATAAGGTGACTGCATGTCTTTGTAGTTGTATCTGCATCTTCCAAGCTGTTCCACTGATCCTCAGGCCTGTTTTTTTTTTTTTGCCAGTACCATAATGATTTTATCACAGTAGCTTTGTAGTATAATTTCAAATCAGGGATTGTGATGCCTCCTGCCTTCCCTTTGTTGCCAAGGATTACCTTTGCTTTTCTAGGTCCCTTCTGTTTCCAGATGAATTTTAGGCATGCTTTCTCTAGATCTGTGAGATATGCTGATGGTATTTTGATCAGGATTGCATTAAATCTGTACAACAATTTTGGGAGTATGGCTCTTTTCACCATGTCGGTCCTTCCTATCCATGTGTCAGGGATATCTTTCCATTTTCTGATATCCTCTTTAATCTCCTTTTTCAGCATACTGTAATTTTCAGTGCATAGATCTTTTACTTGCTTTGTTAGATTGATTCCTAAGTATTTCATTTTTTTTGGATGCTATTGTGAAGGTTGTGGTTTCCCTAGTTTCTGTGAGCTTGTTATTTGTGTACAGGAATGCTTGCCTCCAGGTAATACTTGCCTCCAGGAATGAGTTATGGAGTACTGCTTTCCTTTCAATTTCATTAAAGAGTTTGAGGAGTATTGGCATTAAATCTTCTCTAAATTTGTAAAATTCAGCAGTGAATCCATCAGGACCTGGGCTTTTCTTTGTTGGTAAGTTTTTAACTACATTTTCAATCTCATTAACTGATATTGGGTTATTCAGAATTTTTATATCTTCTTGATTCAGCTTTGGTAATTCATACACATCTAAGAATCTGTCCATTTCTTCTGTATTTTCTATCCTGTAAGAGTAAAGATTTTTGAAATAGGTATTGATGATCTTCTGAATTTCCACAGGATCTGCACTGATTTCACCCTTTTCATTCCTTAATGCATGAATTTGAGTCTTTTCTTTCTTTAATAAGGTTGTCTAAGGTTTTATCAATTTTATTTATTCTTTCAAAAGAACCAAATCTTTGATTCATTAATTCTTTTATTTTATTTTTTTTATTTTAAAGAGAAGAAAAAAACAAAACAAATCAAAAGAACAAATTTTCAAAACAACATAATAGGAGGGTAACAATGGTTAATACATTACGTATTACTATCTTTAAGTTAGTTATTCAGGACACCAGACATTAGCATTCAATTGTCCAAACATTATTGGCACAAACCTTACTCTTCAATGAACTAAGTAAAAATGGTAGTGTATCTATCTTAACCATCTTATATATATATATACAATTTTTTTCCCTTTCCCTTCTTTCTTTTCCCTATTCCAGTCTCTCTGATTCATTAATTCTTTGTATTGTTTTCTTGGTCTCCATTGCATTCATTTCTACTCTGATCTTTATAATTTGCTCCCTTATATGGGCTTTGGCCTTGTCTTGCTCTTCTTTTTCTAGAAGCTTGAGATGCAATATTAGGTTATTAGTGCTTATTCTGTTTTCCTGATGTGAAAATTCACCACTGTAAATTTCCCTCTTAGGACTGCTTTCACTGTGTCCCATAAGTTCCATTATGTTGTATCTGTATCCTTTCTCATTTAGTTATGGATATTCTTTAATTTCCCCTATGACCCATTGGTTGTGAGCTCAGTAACCCTATATTCTTTACAAGTTAACCAGTCTGTGTGAATATAAATGTATTAGATAAGCTCGTGGATTATATATGATATTTATTATATTAGCCTTTTGAACTTTGGATTAAGATGGGTAAGGGACAGGATAAAGTGGTGAACGAGGTCAAATATGATAGAGTCAAGACTGAAGGTCAAAGTGTGCTCACCTTGGTTTTGGGAAACTGGAGGACACAAGAAGGAAAGAATGAAATAAAATGTGAAGAAGTAATCAGAAAGGGAGGAGACAATGTTTACTCACTTGAAAATTTAAATTCAAAATGTAGTTGAGGAAAGAGAGAAAGAGGATCAATAGAAGAAAATTAAAAAGATAGGTGAGAAACTTAAATAGTGAAAAAAAAGGAAGAGAAGAACAGAACAGAAAGAAAAGAAAGAAAAAGTAGACCTGAGAGAGGAGAGAAAAGGAAATAAAACCCCAAACCAAAAATAACCACAAATACAAGATGAATCAAGGCAACTCCCAACCAGATAGGAAAGGGATAGCCAATCAGGCAAAGAAGGGAGAATAAAAGTAATAAAATACCTCTGGTGTTTACACTTCTGTGCTAGTGTCCATGTCAGATCCCAGAAGTGTGCTGTGTCCTCCAGCAACATTTCCCATGGGAACTGTGCTGGGTATGGAGCTGGTCTTAGCCTCTGGATGTGGGGCCTCGGACTGGTCTTCTGTTGGTGGAGTTCTCCAGAGCCCAACTGCTGGCTCCTCACTGCTGCTTCAGATATTTCCAAGTTGCTGGTCTTGCTGATTACTCTGCATGCCTGGGACTAGCTTATACTGGGCCTCATGGGTTCCAGACAGTCTGCCCACCAAGGGTGTGTGTGTGCCCAGGTGCCTGGGGCCTGTTCTGTCCAGGGTGTCATAGGTTCTGGTCATTCCAGCCACCAAAGTTGTGTGTATAAATCTTCTTCCATTGTGTGACACAAGTCATTGGAGATCAGCCCCAATATTAATAATTGGGCAACTACATTTGTTGACCCTGACACAATTTCAAAATGAACATGAAGTATGTGAGTAAATTTGGGGAATTCCATGTATTTAGAAATACCCTACTAGACAGGGAATCCATGTTTATACAGATGGGCCAAAATTTGACTCCAGAGCAAAAACTTTATTTTAAAACATTACAATGGTTCCAAGCTATTCATGGAACCGTATATCAGAGTTATAGACTATTTTAGTAACTATTTCAAATTGCTGCTCTTGGTTTCTGGATGCAGGCATAGTAGATACTGAATTATGGGAACGAGCTGGACAGACTTTAAAGCATAAATTTTCACAAGGTGAGCTTAAGGACCCTCATGTAATTATCCCCAGAGCCATCGTGAGGATTGCATTGTTTCCTTTATATACGGTAGACAGCGTGAATCCCAAGCAACCTCATTCTCCCACTGCAGAGCCTGCTTTTTCATCCTGCATTGTTGCAGCTGCTCTGGCCACTGAATTGAAACCAAAATTAACCTGTTGTGAGCCATCACTGACTACTGCTGCTATGCACGTCCTGCCAGCAAAATCTAGGACTTCTTTGGAGAGTGATGAGGGAGATACTGAACATTTTCTGCCTCCCCTCACCTCTTCCTGAGCAGCCATGGGGGAAACATACCATTTTACATCCCCCCAATCAATAGATGACTCCAGCCCAGTTATTCTGGCAATGCTTACAACTAGCTTTAAAGGGTTGGAAGGCCATCCCCCTGACTGGCAATAATCCCACATCAGACAGATATTAGGTTACAAGTAAGTTAAGCTATTAGTGACCTATATGCAGAGTGGTTCTGTTATAAAAAATAGCTCAACACTGTCTCTTGGATGCGCCCATCAGCATAAGATGCTTCATGCTGTGTTAGGACTCTACAGAGGCTCCTCTACCACGTAGGCTGACACCATCTGTATGCCTCAACCTACCTCCCTGCTTTCAAAACTGTGAGCTCAATAACCCTACATTCTTTTTTTTTTTTTTTTTTTTTTTTGTGGGTACCGGGGGGACGACCTCAGGACCTCGTGCGCCAACAGGCGCCCGTGCCACTGAGCGATATCACCGGCCCCTTTTTCGTATGTGGGTTCCGGGAGTCGAACTCGGGCCTTCGCGCTTGCAAGGCAGGCGCTTAAGCCGCTGAGCCGTCTCACCGGCCCAACCCTACATTCTTTACAAATTAACCAGTCTGTGTGAATATAAAAGTATTAGATAAGCTGGGGGATTATATATCATATTACATTAGCCTTTTGGACTATGTTTCTAAAAAAATGTAACGTTAGTTTTGTTGACTTTATATAGAACACTACACTTTAAAGCTCTTTAAAACTAAGAAGTTTTAGATAATTGTCTACATTTTTTAAAAAACATTTATTTTATAAGTAGCTAAATATTTGTGATTGCATAAACTATGTCACTGATATATTTGGCATTTAAATGGTGCTTAAAGCAAAATATTGTTTAAGAAATCACTGTTCAAAAGCAATACAAGTATCCTAGCAATTACTAGTTGTGATATAGATTATTTTATAATATTTTACTCTCTATAAAGTCTAAGGGTTTACTTTTTGTTTCTTTTTACTGTTGTAATCTTAACGTAAGATAATTATACTCCTTTATCAATAAAACATTAAGCTCTCTCTTTAATATGTAACTTACATTATGATTATCACAAACTCTAGGTAGGTTATTTTTATATAAAAATATGCATATCTAATCATTAAAAAACTTAATGTGAGAAAAATGTCATAAATGTGTTTTACTTGTGTAAATAACCATAGGCAAATTTTTTCCCCACAACCAAGAAAGTAATAGCACTCTTGCATGTTATAATAATAAACACAGCAATGATAACAAGATTCAGCAAACAAAAGGAATTTAAGTAAAATTTTCATAAAGAGTATACTAATTAACATTTTATAAAACCATAAATAAGCCTTCCTTTAAAGGCTGTATTTACAAACAATCTGGTATGGGTGGAGCAGTGGCCCATTTCTCGAGAAAAATTAAACACTTACAAAATTTGGTTTAAAAACAATTAAAAGCTGGGCATATTGAGCCCTCTACTAACCCCTAAAACACCCCTATCTTTACCATTGAGAAAAAATATGAGTAATGGTGGCTACTTCAGGGCCTCTGGGCCATTAACACAGTCTTTTTTTTTTTTTGAAAACCTTTGTACAAGAACATCTTTAATTCAAAAACCTTTTTGTCTAGAAAACTTAATCCTTTGATGAATAAGCAATGTAAACATATTACAATAATATATTTTAACAACATTATTGGGGTGTCTCCCATAAGGCTGTGGAGATCACTGGGGCCTCCCAACAATGAACAAGAACTGGAGAATTCTTTCCAGGCAGCTGCTTTCTTTTTTTTTGTGGGTACCAGGGGTCGACCTCAGGACCTCGCGTGTCAGCAAGCACCTGTGCCGCTGAGCGATATCACCAGCCCCTTTTTTGTATGTGGGTTCCAGGAGTCGAACTCAGGCCCTCGCGCTTGCCAGGCAGGCACTTATACCACTCAGCCATCTCACCGGCCCCCAGGCAGCTGCTTTCTTATTCACCAATTGGAGTCCTGTCCAATAATTTCTCCCCACCCCAAGGGATTTTTATTTAATTATCTTAACAATTTTGATGACATATGAGATAACCAAATTTGATATCATTTTGACCAGCTGGCAATCCAAGTGGAAGCATGCTTTTTAAATCTATAAACCAAATTAAATTATGAACAAATGATCCAAAAATGCAAAAGAAAAAGGGAAAAGAGAAAAAATTGTTGAGCTCAAATAAAAAGGGCTGTTCACAGATATGACAAACAGATAAGGAAACAAGTACACAGATTAACAGACTGGACAAACAGACAAACATCTTACAAAAATCAGAGTGCACACAAATGCATTTTTGACCAAAATAACACTCTTACAATTTTAGAAGTTTGTAATTATAGATAGACTAGTCAGAATTATCTGTCAGTTGATTAGCAGAGATCTCTTATAAGAAGAATTTAGAAGGAATAAAATCTTTTATCTGTAATTAATATATAATTTTTGTGTTTTATATTGTCTTAAGAATACTGGTAACTTTTGTGTCCCCTTCTTTCATGTAACTTTCAGCTCAGTTATCTCCAAGTACTCTACCACCTACTCAGACCTTTGATTCCCATTTTTGCATTAACACAGTCTTGCAGCCTCTAGGACCATTAAAAACGGGTCTCTAAAATCCAGCCATGATCCCAAAAGGATGGCCCTTAATCATCATTGATCTTGGGGACTGTTTTTTCATCATTCCTTTACACCCTCAAGATAGGGAAAAATTTGCTTTTTCAGTCCCTGTATATAATAATCAACAACCTTTATCTAGATATCAGTAAAAATATTTTCCTTGATATAAAAAAGTCCAATTATGTGCCAACATATGGTACATTGGGCCATTCATCCAATTCATAAACAATTACCTCATGCTTTAATCTATCATTATATGAATATCTTATTTGCTACTCCTTCCACAAACATGCTTAATATCTTTTCCGTGCTAATTATGTAAACATCCAGACACAGCCTATGCATTGCAATTGAGAAATTCAGCATATGCCACCTTAAAAATATTTGGGATTAACTATTGGCCAAAGATACATTAAACCCCCAAAATTTTCTTTTAAGATCCTACAGTTATTGACACTCTCCTCAGTGCAATAGCTTTTTGGCGATATTAATTGGCTACAGCCATACTTGGGCATACCCACAGCACACTTACCCAATCTATTTGCTACCCTTCAGGGGCCCATGGATCATTTATCTCCCAATTTCTTAACACCTGAGGCACCGCAGGAGTTACGTTCAGTAGAGACAACTATCTCCTTATGCTTCAGTGTATTTCACCTTCTCTTCCTATATTTTTAATGCTTTTTCACAGAAATCACAGCCCTACCAATCTCATAGCTCAATATGATCTCAGCTCTGCTGCATGAAATGGCTTTTCATATGCCATAGTTAACCCAATGTAATAAACCCTATCTTATCCCTTATAGCACAATTAATATCCAAAGGATGACAACGTTGTGTGCAACTCGCCAGAGTAGATCCCCATAAAATTATCCCTTTTCCCTTTTCCAAATTATCATCCCCTTTCCAGTAGCTGAAAAAGGCTTTCTCAGCTATTAATAAAGAACATAAAATGACAAGCAGCTCTTGCTGATTTCTGTGGCCATATCCACAGTCATGTGCCAACAAACCCTTTAGCAAAGTTTCTCTCTTCTCATACATTTTTACCATCTCCTATATTAAAGGCAAAACCCATCAAAGCAGCACTCACCATCTTTACGGATGGATCCAGTAAAACAGGTAAAGCAGTGGTGACCTGGTTTGCTGATAAAATGTGGCATTCATGTCATACTTCCTCACATGAAACTATACAACATACAGAGCTCATCACAGTCTACTTAGCTTTATCCTTGTGGCCTGACACACCACTGAACATTGTCTCTGATTCTAGTTATGCAGACTTGGCAGTGCCCATCCTAGTGGACTACTTTCTACAAGATGCCCCCAGTAAAATTTGTACTTCCAAACTATGAACAAAAAAAAAAAAATGTGACTACAAGAAGAGAGTGAGGGTTTTCTGGGATGCTGAACTTGAATCCATAATGATCTATCATTTCCCATACAGTAACAGTAATGATTACAAGTGTGCTATGCAGTGTTTTCTAAGAAGTGTGCATATAGAAACAAGGCCCATAATATATTCAAGGTGGAAAAAAAAAGTGACGCCAAGACAAAACCCAAAGATTTCCAGAGAATTTAAGATCTTGAATTCAGTATCTAGTAACATTCCTCATTCAGTTATAGCATGGTTTTCAAACAAACTATATGGCATTTTATAACAAACTCTCATATACAGCCAGGGGCCATTATACACACAGACTAAAAATAAGAAAAGGATTTCAGAAGGAAAACTAAAGATTTTTGGAGAATTTAAGAACTTGAATTTAGTATGTAGAATCATTCCCAATACATTTACAGCAAGGGTTTTAGACATTCCATTTAGCATTTTCTAAACTCATGTACAATAAAGACCAATTATATAAACAGGCTGAAAACAAGTATTCGACTTCAGGACCTAAACAAGGAAATTCATATCTTGAATTCAATATGCATTAACATTCCCCATACAGTTATAGCAAGGGTTTAAAATAAGTGGTATAGAATTTTCTAAATATTGTAATATACTGCCAGGGCCCATCATACAAAATGGCTGGAAAACAAACAAACAAACAAACAAAAAACCAGTGTGACTTCAGCAAGAAAGCTAGGCAGTTCTAGCAAAACTACAAACTTCAATTCAGCATGTAGTTAACATTCTCCATATTATTACAAAGGTTTCCAACAAGCTGTGCAGTGATGTCTAAGCAATATTTATAGGCAGTCAGTGCAGTTATATAGGCAGGCTGTCAAGAAGAATGTAACTTCAGGAAGATATCAGGCCTTCATGCAAACTTAAGTACTTGGTTTTAGTGTGTAGTAGCATTTCCCATGGCATTATCACAAGGGTTTCAAAAGAGGTTTATAGTGTTTACTACCAAACTCTCAGATACAGCCTGAGTACAGTATAGAGGCAAGCCAAAAACAACATGACTACAGGAAGAAAATCAGACATTTAAGAATTTAGGAACTTCATCTCACTATTTAGCAACATTTCCCGTACTGTTACTGCAAGTGTTTCACACAAGCTGTATATATTTTGCTGAGAGATTATCATATACACCAAAGGGCCATTGCACTGGCAGGCTGAAAATAACAATGTGACTTCAGGAAGAAAACCAGGTATTTCTTTTGAAGACAACTTGATTTACGTAGTAACATTCCTCAAGTAGTTACAGCAAGGATTTCAAACAAGTTGTGTATCATTTTCTTCAAAACTCTCATATATAGCCCTGGACCATTATACATGGTAGCTAAAAACAAGAATGTGACTTTAGGAAAAACCCATGTATTTCTGATGAATTTAAGAACTTGAATTCAGTACATAGTAGCATTTTCGATGGTGTTATTGCCACTGTTTCAAACAACATATACTCTTCTAAGAAACTCTTATATAAAGCAATGGCTCATTATTCAGATGGAGAAAATAAAAAAAAATGAAGGAAAAAAATTTCAGGAAGAAAAACAGGCATTTCTAAAGAAGTTTATGTACGTATGTAGTTACCTGGCCCATACCTTACCAACAAGGTTTAAAACACTGTGTAACATTTTCTAAGAAACTAGGATACACGTAGATCCCTTAAATTCACAGGGGCTGCCTTCCTAGAGCACTTGCAAATTGTGAAAAACAGAGAATTCAGATATAGTTGGAAAAATGCCTATAAATATATTGTTTTATTTTTATAGTTTAAACCCTAAATATGCTGTTTCCCACAGTTATGTAATTTAATAAAATACTATATACAGTACTATAACAATTTAATAAGAAATACTGTACAGTGGTTCAACCTTCTCTTGGAGTGTCTTAAACTTCTTCTGGTGCTTAAGTTCATTGCCAGAAGCCTTAGGAGGAGCAGTGCATTTTGGCAGTATCTTAGGGATCTTAGGGCTTTAAGAACAAAACTGAGAAGACTTGAGATAGCTACATGCAGTACAGCAGTGTTATGATGCAGAAATGCTGGTGCATCCATCCAGATGGGTTACAAGCACAAAATCCTAGACAGAATCATTCCTTCTATGCTCACCAGTGCTGCATCCATTTGACCACTCCATGCCAAGGTTCCTCTCAGACCAGGCACATGACGAAGGACTCCATTACTTTCTGACCTGAGCACACAACATCCAAGGAGAGGGCCAAGAATACCTTCATCACTTACTATGCAAACTCCAATGGCAAACTCATGGTACCTGGAGGGGTTCAGTTCCCCCTTCATTGTTTCTCTGGGCACCTGCACCCAAAGCATAGCTATGACAACCCACAGGAACCAAACCTGTGGACATGGCAAGACCTCATTGGTGGCCTAGGCACAAGCTCACACTTGGGATCCACTTGAGTACACTGTATGGCTATCTCTCACATCATGACCTCTGAAAATACACATCAAGGAATATGGATTTAGTCCACATATTCTTGCCCAGCACAAGTGAGAATTGTGAGTGTCACTACGTTGGTTTACAGAGCCCACTTGCTTCGATATCTGAGTCTTTGTGAAAGCTACATGGACAACTCCTGGCCAGAGAGTTCTTTCTCCCTTAAATGGAAACCTGCAGAAGTTCCAAGGGGCGGTATCACAGAAGTAGAAACACGTTTATTAACAAGAATCTCTGCCTCTCAATCTATGATGGCAAGCATGAAAACTGCATTGTGACCAGCCCTCCTCCAAGACACTGGGATGCTTTCCTGTAGCCACTGGGAGGAGTATTTTGTTTTACCTTCACTGCACACATGTCAAACAGTAAAGAGAAGAGTAATCCAGTGCTCTCCTCCAGTGTGCATCCAAACAGAAGCAGCTGTCACCTGCCTGAAGCTCGCATCATCTGACAAGAGCTGATCACCAGCTGGGTCATTATCAGGATACCAGGTGATAAAACACAGCAACACCAGGTTAGGCAGAGGCTCATTTCCCACCCTGCTAAGGAAAAACAGGGCCTGTCAACTGGGCTGTGTCCACACAAGGGCGTAACTGACCATCTACAATCTTGCATTGACAAACTCTTCTTCACTGTTCCTTATACCTGATTGGAAGGCAAAACACCACCATACTAAGACCACATAATTTAGCATAGACTTTGCAAGAACACCTGCCTTTTCTATGGCCATCACCACCGATACAAAAGGCATTCGTTTCACCCAGATGAAAGCACACAAAGGAAGGGAACACGATCATTCTGGACCACTAATCCTCTTCAACAAGTCACCTGCAAAGATTCCTCCCCTTCCTGCTTGGCAGACCTGTCTGCCACAATGCTACCAGACAGAATAAGCAATCCCAGGAAACGCAGCCCCCGCCTCGACATTCTTTTGCCTGCACTGTACTCCAATGGCAAACTCATGGCACCTGGAGTAACTCAGTTCCCCTTCATTGCTTCCCTGGGTACCTGCATCCAAAGCACAGCCGTGACAACCCACAGGAACCGAACCTTCACTTACCGAAGTCCATGCAGATCCCCTGTCCAGTGCTACCACAGAGGTCACAACTGCACTGCCTGGACTCTGTGATGTTCAACCTAATGGCTTCTCACAGCTCACAGGGAGTTCTGACCCCCAACTGGAGAAGACTCCTAAGAGCATCTGTCCTTAACTGGTACCTCATTCACTGTCCAACTGAACAATGTATATGTGTCCCACCACTCGGGTCCATCGCACTTCCAGCCTCCTATGTGCCCACAGACTAGGGGTATAACATGAAATAGACTCTTCAGGAGACACCTGCCAAACTGCTCCAATCCCTATGAAGAAAACACTTTATGACTTTACAGTGACATGTTACTCTGCTTATTCCTCTAACAGGACTAGTATGGAATGCCTGTGATGAGCCAGCAGGGATGCAAAAGCACCCAATGCTCCCTCATGATAACAAGCACTGAACACCACACTTGCAAAAAAAAGGGAAAACATCAGAGGTTCAGCATAAATAGTCAAATCTTTCTGAAAAAAAAAGTCTCAAGTTGAATGTGGCATCAGCTCTGAACCCTACACATACCTTCAGAGGATGTGCACCCAGAAGACATGAAGAACGTCTCATTGTGTACACACCCCTGATATTCACCTGGATACAGAAGGTCATGTGATCCCCAGTGAGGTACCAGCACTCTGACTCTTATCTGAGATTTGCATGAGGTTCCAGTCTTAGCATCTGTATCCTCTCTTCAAGGGAACATGGAGGAAACATGGAGAATAAGGTGTTGGTGCAGAGCCAAGTAGCATTTTGATGCCCATGAAAACCATTCAGTGACACTGGAAGCCTACCTGGATGATGAGAAGATTGCCAGGGAAAGTCCTGTCCCCACAGTGGATTGTCTCCTTAATGAACACCTTTAAGACTCTCCTGTGCTTACTGCTGCCCAGACGGGATCACAAGTGGCACAACAACCTGGACAGAATCACTCCTACTTGCTTACTGTTTCCAAATCTAAAGAAGACTGGACCAACTGTCCCCTCATAACCAGTAGCGAGGCTGAGAACTCCATTCTTACTGACAAGAGCACCTTCAAATCAAGGACGAAGCCAGGAATGCTGAGGTACAGACCCCTTGACACTTACCCATGCAGGTGGAGGTGGCGGGACCTCATTAGTGGATGGGACCCGGGTCTGTAATTACCTGGCTATCTGTAGGGATCTTAGTATGTTGTGCAGCTCACTCTGACATGTTACTTTGTGAAAAACATGTCGGGGAATTACTGACTTAGCCCTCATTTCCAACACTTTCTGATAAGAGCGCCTTCAAATCAAGGAAGAAGTCAGGAGTGCAGAGGGGCATCTTTGACACCACCCATGTATGTGGAGGTGGCAAGACCTAATTGGTGGATGCGTCCCGAGTCCACACTTACCTGGGTGTCTGTAGGGATCCATCATAATATGTTGTGTGCTGCACTATGACATAAGGTACCCTGTGAAAATTACATTGGGGAATACTGATTTAGCCCTCACTTCCTTCCAACACAAGTGGGAATTGTGGAGGTTGGTGTGTTTTATTTTGTTTTTTGTTTTGTTTTGTTTTGTTTTGTGGAGCGTGCGTACTTTACTACTTTGGTCGCTGCAAAAACTCCACAGACAAAGACTGGTAAGAGAGCTCTTTGTTTATTGAAAAGAAACCTGCAGAAGTTCTAAGGGTCAAAATCCATAGTAGGTGAAACCTGGATATTTCAAGGATTCTTGCTTTTCCTTCTATGATGGACAGCTTGATATCCATATTATGGGCCAGCCTTTCTACATGAAAATGAGAAGCTTAACCGAGTCTCTTCTTTCACCTATGATGGCATAAAGGTCAAACAGCAGTGAAAGGAAAAGGGTGTCCAATTGCCCTCCTCCACTGTGCATCCAAACAAGATGTCCCATGGCTGAAGCTGGCATCATCTCACAAGACCAGATCACTACACAGATCCTCAGCAGGGAATCTGTTGATGAAACATGGCAACACCAGGCTAGGTAGAGGCTCATCTGCAAGCTTGCTAAGGAACTTCGGACCCCTTGAACCCCTCAACATTCATTTCATGTACCATACACCAAGGACACCCTCACGGTCATGAATGGCTCAGTTCACTCTTCAGTGTTTCCCTGGGCACCTGCACATAAATCACAGGAAGACAAGCCACATGCAGATACCATGTCCATTGCTATGACAGAGGTCCACACCTGCACTTACCTGGCTCCTGTTTATGTTCAATAGGACGGCCAGTGGGATGACTCACTGGGATTCTGGACCCCTCACTGGAAAAGGCACCTCAGAAATCCTACCTTTACTGACTTCCTGTCACGTGTCCACCTGCACTATCTCTGTCAATTACTCAGCATCCACTGACACTACCAGGCTCCCCTACATGGCTACCGAGTAGCCGTGCAACAGAATGGACACTCTCAGGAGATACCTGCATTAGGGACTCACACTATGACAATGACTTGTTGCTTCACTTATCCCCCTACCACTGTATGAAATGCAAGAGATTTGCTTTCAGGGACTCAAGAGCACTTGAACCTCCCTCACAATAGCAGGAAGGCACTGAACACCACACTTGCAAAATAAAGCTGGAAACAGAGGCCCATACCTGCACTAACCTGGATCCTGGAGAAGTTCAGTGGGTTGGCCTCCCATGGATCACAAGGAGTGTTTTCCCCTCACAGGAAAAAAAAAAGTGAAGCTATCTATTAAGGTTCCCATTTCTGTATCCATTAGCAAAAGCCCCGCATCATCCTAACATTCAGGGCCCATGTCCACTACAGGCTCCTCCTACCTGACCATGGACTAGTTGAACAATAGTACACAATCTTGAGATACACGCCAAACCACTCCAATTCCTACTGCAGGAGTTATGACAACATTATGACAGTGACATTTTGCCCCACCTATGCCCCTACTGGGACTAGTATGAATTGCAGGAGATCTGCCAGCAGGGAGGCAATAGCACCTCGTAGTTCTTCAAAACATCAAGCAGGCATTAAACACCACATAGGCAATTTAAAAAGGGAAATATCAGAGGTTCAACATCAATACTCAAATCTATACCAAAAAAAAATACTATGATGTTCAAAATGGCTTCAGCTCTGAACCCTACACTGATCAAGAACTTCAGAGAATGTACAACCAAGGAATAGGACAACACCTCTTTATGCACACCCACCTGACATCCCCCTGGATAGACAAGATCCTGTGCTACCCTGTGAGGTACCACCATGCTGATTCTCACATGATAGTAGCATGAGGTTCTGCCCACATTTTACCGGGCATCACAATCTTCTCTTGATAGGAACCTGGAGAATACAAGGAGAAAAGGGTGATGGTGTAGAGCTGATGTGAATTTCAGTGCCATGAAAACCATTGAGTGACACTGGAAACCTACCTGGATGTTGTGATGATTGCCAGGGAGACAGTCCAGTCCTCTGAGTCCAATGTCTCCTAAGTGGACATCCGCAAACTCTTCTGTGCTTACTGCTGCCCAGGTGGGGTCACAACGAGCACAGTGACCTCGACAGAATGACACCTACAGTGCTTACCAGTACCACATCCATTTGACCTTGCCCATGTGTACTGCCACTCCACAACCATTAGCATAGCTTAGGACACCACCCTTTCTGAGCTGGGCTCCAGCAAATCAAGGACAGGGCTGTGAATGCCGAGGGCCTCCTTCATCGCTTCTTGTGCACAGGGATGTAGCGGAACCTCACTGGTGACCTGAGTTCATTTCTTGGATATCTGTAGGGATCTGTCTGAGTATGTTGTGTGGCTCACTGTTATCAGAAGTCCCAAGAAAAACACATTGGGAAAAACTGACTTTGTCACAATCCTTAAACCAGAACATGTGAGAACTGTAGAGGCCATGGAGTTTGTTTACTAAGCCCACATGATTCATGAACTGGCTCCTTGAGGAGCTCCATAGATAACAAACTTATGCTAAGTGAATTCAACAGAATCCTGCAGAAGTTCCAAGAGTCAATAACTGTAGTGGTGGAAACCTGGATGAATCCCTGCCTTTTGATCTACAGCAGAAAGCATGAAACAACACATTATGAAAATTGGTTGCTTCCCCATTGCCAGCAGGAAGCATCTCTTATTTTACCTTCATTGATATATATGTCAAAAATGAGAGGATGACCTAGTGCGCTCCTCCTAAGTATATCAGAAGGAAAAAAGTCTCCCACAGCTGAAGATGGCAACATCACCAGCTGGGTCCTTAGCAGGATACCTTGTGATCAAGCATGGCAACACCATGTTAGGCAGAGACTCCCTTTGGCCTCGCTAAGGAATATGAGGTCTCATGAACATGCTATGTCCACATTAGGACTTACCTCATAATCTGCAATGTCGCCTCAACAAACTCTTCTTCACTGCTGCATATACCTGAAGGGAAGGCCAAAAACACCACACTAAAACCAGGTAATTCAACATGCAATTTGCTGTGCAAGAACTTCTGGCCTTTGCATTGGCCATCGCAACAGGTACAAAAGGCTTCCACTCCACCTGGACACCAAAACAACTTTGAGGGGAACACTAACATAGCGAGACACTAACCTTCATCAACTAGTCACCTCCAAAGGTTCCCATGCTGCCTGCTTGTCAGTCTCACTCACTGCAATGTGACTGGACCAGGGTGAAAGCAATCCCAGGACACAAAGACCCTCAATGTTCATTTTCCTGCACTGTGCACCATGAACAAAGTCATGGTCAGTGACTGGATGGATCCCCCTTTGTTGCTTACCTGGGCACCTGCACACAAAGCATGGCCACAACAACCCATACGGTCCCACAGTCACTTACTTTTTTTTTTTTTTTTTTTTTTTGGTGGGTACCAGGGAGTCGACCTCAGGACCTAGAGCGCCAGCAGGCGCCTGTGCCACTGAGCGATATCACCGGCCCCTTTTTCGTATGTGGGTTCCGGGAGTCGAACTTGGGCCCTCGCGCTTGCCGGGCAGGCGCTTAAGCCGCTGAGCCATCTCACCGGCCCGACAGTCACTTACTTAAGAGCATGGAGATCCCTTTACCTATGCTGCAACAGAAGCCAACATCTACAATTAACTGGATCATGGCAATGTTATTGGAATGGCCGATTAAGTCTCAGTCTCATCTTAGAAGCCCTCATTGGAAAAGATGCCCAAGAGAACCTGACCTTTACAGCTTCCCTTTTATGTGTCCACCTGCACAATCACCATGTCATCCAAAAACTCAGAGACTATCAGCAATACAGGTTCCTTCGTGTCCACAGCCTTGCAAAGAAACAGTAAATGGACATGCCATATGGCTTCAGTTCCTATCATAGGATTCCACATTATGACAATCACCTTTTCCCATTATTCCCCTACTGAGACTAGCATGAAATGCACAAGACATGCTGACAGGGAAGCAATAGCACCTGACAATCCCTCACTGTACCAAGAAGGCACCGAACACAACTGTCAAATAAATGGGAAATATCAGAGGTTCACCATATTGAAAGCTATACCAGCAGAAGTCTCCAGTGTGGAGAATGGCATCACCTCTGAACCCTACACTAGTCAAGACCTTCGAGTATGTGAGCAAGGAAACATGAAAACGTATCATTTTGCACACCCTCCTGATGTCCACCTGCACAGAAAAGAACCCATTGTTCCTAGAAGGTATGAATGCCGCGAACCTTACCTGGTATCTGTATAAGGTAATGGCCACAGGTTCTGGGCATCACTGTCTTCTCTTGTTAGGAACCTTGAATTCTTTCTCCCTTAAAGGGAAACTTGCAGATGTTTCAAGGGTCAGTACCCAAAGTGGTGAAAACCTGGATGTTAACAAGAATCCCTGCTTACATCTCAAGTGGCAACAATGAAAGATACTATTTTTTTAATGTATGGAAATTCTTTAATTTGTAAAAACAGTTAAGTTCTGGTTCCTTGGAAGAATATGTATTAACAAAAGGTATATAAGAATTTAGATGATATCGTAACTCAGTGGGCAAAAAAAAAGTTTTCAATAAATTATACTAAGGCAAATAGCTACATCTGAAAAATATTAAAATTATATTCCTAATTCACATATTACATCAAATAAATTTAAAAGAACTATCAGTATTCTACCTTAAACTTTACAGGTAGGTATTTAGGTTCCTTCTATTCAACTTTTAAAAATTATTATGAAGAAGTTAAATTGTCAATATTCACAGATGATGTGATACTTTACATAGAACCAAAAACTCCACCAAGATTTCTAGATTTAATAACCAAATTCAGTTGTGTAGCTACATACAAAGTCAACACTAAAAAATCCATAGCATTCCTGGACACAAACAACAAACTCCCTGAGAGAGAAACTAGGGAAACCACACCCTTCACAATAGCATCCAAAAAAAAAAAAAAAAAAAAGAAAGAAAGAAAGAAAGAAAAGAAATACTTTGGAATCAATTGAACAAAGGAAGTAAAATATCTATATATTGAAAATTACAGTACTCTGAAAAAGGAGATCAAAGAGGATATCAGAAAATGGAAAGATATTCCTTGCTCATGGACAGGAAGAACCAACATAGTGGAAATGGCCATACTCCCAAAATTGCTATACAGATTTAATGGAATCCTGATCAAAATACTATTAGCACACCTCAACATGATACTGGCAAAGCAAAACAAAACAAAACAAAAACAGACCTGAGGATCAGTGGAACAGATTAGAAGATGGAGACACAATTACAAGCACACTCAGCCACCTTATCCTTGACAAAGGAGCCAAACATGTTCACTGGATGAAAGATAGCCTCTTTAATAAATGGTGCTAGTAAAACTGGCTCTCTACATGCTGAAGACTAAAACTAGACCCATGTCTATCATCATGCACTAAAGTCAAAATAGATCAAATATCTAAATATTAAAAAAAACACTAAATCCACTGGAAGAGCAAGTGAGTAGAAATCTTGAAGACATGGGTATAGGCAGAGACTTCATGAACAAAACCCAAACTGTATGGGAAATACTCCAAAGAATCAACAACTGGGACCTCATCTTATTAAAAAGGTTTTGCACAACAACAGAAACCACAAACACAGTGAAAAGACAACCCACAGAGTAGGAAAAAATTTTAGCCTATTTTCCCTCAAAGGACTTATATGTAGAATATATAAAGAACTGAAAAAAATCAGATCCCCAAATTCAAAGACCCAATCCAAAAATAAGCATCTGAGATGAGTACAAACTTCTCAGATGAAGAAATACAAATGGCAAATAAATATATGAAAAAATGTTCAACATCTTTGGTCATTGGAGAGGAGCAAATTAAAGCAACACTGAGATTCCATCTCACCCCAGAAAAAATGGCTATCATCAAGAAATCAACCAATAACAAATGCTGGAGGGGCTGTGGGGAAAAAGGAACCTTTCTCCACTGTTGGTGGGAGTGAAGACTGGTGCAACCACTATGGAAATCAGTGTGGAGATTACTCAAAAACTAGGATTAGAGGTCCCATTCAATGCAGCTATTCCCCTTCTAGGTATCTTCCCAGAAGAATTAAAAACATCATACCACAGTGATATATGTTCACCTGTGTTTATAGAAGCACGATTTGTAATAGCTAAATCTTGGAAACAATGCAAATGCCCATCAACTGAGAAATGGGTAAAAAAGATATGGTATTTTTGTACAATGGAGTACTACTCAGCCATAAAGGACAAACCTGAGGTAAATGGATGCATTTTGAGACCATACTCATCAGTGAATTAAATCAAACTCATGTATAAACATCATATTGTCTCTCTGGTGTGAGAAACTGAAAGAGTAAATAAGGTCTAAAATGTACTACAGACATTGTGAAATGGGAAGAAATTGTTCAAAAGGAAAAAGGAACTAGGATGGGAGAAAGGGGAAAGGACGGAAGGGAAAAGGGGAAAAAAAATGGAAGTCAGTTATACTATGAGAGTCTCTCAGTTCATTGAAAAGGAAAGTCTGTGCTACTATCAATTGGAGAAATTTTTATGCCCATATCTTGTACTCTGAATAACTACTTTAAAGATAACTATATGCAATGTATTAACTATTCTTATTCTATTATTTTGTTAAGAAATTTTGTTTTACATTTTTTCCATAAAATAAAATAAAATGAAAAAAAACTTAATGGGGAATGTTCTGGTTATGCATCTTGAAAACATATTATTTGTCAAGTATCCTACATGACAATGGGATGCTTACTCATAGCCATTTGGGAAGTCTCTTGTTTTACCTTCATAGGCACATAGGTAAAAGATGAGGAAAAGAGAGAGGTGCTCAAGAGCCCTCCAGTGTACATCAGAAAGAAGTCCAATGGCTGAAGGTGGCAACAACTCATAAGATCTAATCATGAGCTGGGGCCTTGGCAGCATGCCTGGTGACAAAATGTGACAAAAGTCTCCTTTCTGTCCTCCCTAAGGAACATGAGGCCTGGTGAAATGGCCTATGTCCACAATAGGACTTACCTAACCATCTGCAATCCTGCCTCCCAAACTTTTCTTCATTACTGTGTACACCTGAAAGGAAAGCCAACCACACCACACTAATACCTCATAATTCAGTATACACTTTGCTGTGCAAGAAAGAACACCTAGCTTTTCCAATGACCGTCACCACTGGCACAAAAGACTTTTACTCTATCTGGAAACAAAAACCAAACCAAAGAAATTGCTACCTTACCAAGCCACTAACTCATATCAAACTGTCATCTGCAAAGATTCCTGTGCTTCCTCACAGCAGACCAGTCTGGTATATTCTCAGTGGAGCAGCGTGTAAGCAGTCCCAGGACACACAACCCCTCAACCTTCATTTTCTGCACTGTGCACAAGTACAAACTCACTGTCACTGAACTGACTCAGGTTTGTCCTCCATTGTTTCCCATGGCTCCTGTACCCAAAGCATGGCCACAGCAACCCACAGGGCCCCACAGTCACTCACTGAAGTCCTTGGCATCTGCTGTTCAGTGCTGCAGTGGAAGTGCATGTCCCCACTTACCTGAGTCCTGTGATGTTCAGCTGGATGGCCTCTCATGGCTCACCATGATTTAAGAACACATCACTGTAAAAGACACTCAAGAGAACCTAACTTTTACCTTTTTCCTTCTCTGTGGCTACCTGCACAAGTCCCCTGTCATTGTATCATTCAGGGTTTATCACCACTACCAGGCTACTCTTATGGGCTCAATGACTAGCTGAGCAAGAGGAAATGAACACTCCTGAGGAGACACCTGCCAAACTGCTCCAATCCTTATGTCAAGAGCACATCTATGACAATGGTGTTTTGCCCACCTATTTCCCTACTGGGACTCTATGAGCTGCAGGAGAAAAATGCACCTGATGATTCCTCACAACATCAAGATGGCACAGAGCACCACATTTTCCAAATAAAGGGGAACATGTCAGAGTTCAGCATCAGTAGTAACCTATACTAGAAAAAAAGGCTCTGATGTTGAATACGGTATCAACTCTGAACCTTACACTAGCCAAGACTTTCAGAAGATTTGTGCCTAGGAAACATGAGAATGTCTATGGTCACAGGAATGATATCTACCTGGATATGGAAGATCATGTGGTACCCAACATGATCCAACATGTGGCACCCCAATTCTTATCTGATATTTGCACAAGATTTTGGCCAGAGTATTCTCTGCATCACTATCTTTTCCTGAATGTAATATGGAAAAAACAGGCCAGTGAGATAGCTCAGTGGCATAAGCGCCTGCCCGACAAGCGCGAGGTCCTGAGTTCAACTACTGGAATCCACATAAAGGAGAAAAAGGGCTGGTGATATTGCTCAGTAGCACAAGCGCTTGCTGGCAAGTGTGAGATCCTGAGGTCGACTCCCGGTACCCACATAAAAAGAAATGGAAAAAACATGGAGCAGAGGGTGATGGTGGAGAGCGGAAGAGCATTTTGGTGCCCACAAAAGCCACTGAGTGACACTGGAAAAGTACCTGGATGCTCAGATGACTACCAGGGAAACAGTCCTGTACCCAGAGGGCAATCTCTCCTAAGTGCACCCATGCAAACTCTCCTATGCTTACTGCTCCCAGGGCAGGGGTGAAAAAGCACAAAAACATGGAGAGAATCACTCTATCAGTCCTCACAGGTTTGGCATCAGTTTGACCTCACCCATGTAAGGTGTAATCTCACAGACACCAGTATGAATGGAGACACAATGATTTTTGACCTGGAACCTCCAAATCAAAAAGGGTGCCTTGATGACCAAGACACACCTTGGTCACTTACCCATGCAGATGGAGGTGGCCAGACCTCATCAGTCACCTGGGTCTATGCAAATTACCTGGATGTCTGTAGAGATCCACCTGAGCAAACTGTGCAGGTATGACTGACATCAGGAGCCCTGTGCAAAATTGCTAAAGGGGAAATCAGAGGTGTGCCATCAATAGTCAAAGCAATGCCAGAAAAAAAGGTTCTGATGTTGAAAATGGGTTCACCACTGAACCCTACACTAGTCAAGATCTTCACGTAATGCATGCCTAGGGACATGAGAAAAACTCATTATGCACATGCTCCAGACAGTCACCTGGATACAGAATAAACCATGGTCCCCAATTATGTATGAGCACCCTGATTCCTACCTGTTTCCAGGCCTTAGGTTTCTGAGAATCGCTATGTTCTCCTGAAGGAAACCTAGAAAAAACATAAAGAAGAGTACAGACCTGATGAATATTTGGTGAACAAGAAAACTACTGAGTGACAATGGAAACCTACTAGATGGTGGAATGATTCCACAGTTCTATCCCCAGAGCCCAAGCCCTCCTTGGTGGACAACTGCAAACTTGCATATGATCCTTGATTGCTGGGCAGGGCTGCAATAAGCAAAACAAACAAACAAAGAAAAAGACAAAGAACTCAAGACAGAATCAAACCTCACCACTTCAGCATCCATTTGACTTGGCCCATGTCAAGTGTTCCCTTACAGATACTAGCACGGTGGAGGACATCATCCTTCTGACATGATCACCTGTAAATCAAAAAGGGAAGGAAGACAGAGGTGATTTCATCACTTACCCACGCATGTGGTGCTCAAAGGAAATTCTCTGATGGCAGGTGCTCAACCCTCACTTCTGAGATGCCTGTGGGGATCCAAGTGAGTGTGTTGTGCCACTCACTCTGACCTCAGGAGCCCTGTTAAAAACAAACTGGGGAATACTGGTTTAGTGCACTTTCCTTTGCACCAGCACATGTGAGAACTGCAGATGTCACTGTGTTTGATTAAGGAGCCTACACCCTCCACTTACTGGGTCTTCTTAGAACTCCACAGAGAAAGACTGGTAAGAGAATTCCTTCTCAATTCAAAGGAAACATGCAGAAGTTCCAAGGTCAATATTTGTAGTGGTGGGAACCTGGATATGAGAAGAATTACTGCTTCACATCTATAATGCCTGCATGAGAAACACATTATGGGCCAGCCATCCTACATGAAAAGGGGATGCTTATTCATAGCCATTGAGAAGAGTCCCTTATTTTACCTTTGTTGACACACGTGTCACACAGCAGGGAAAAGACAAGGGTGCCCAACTGCCTTCCTCCCAAGTAGAACCAAAAAGAAGTTGTCCCATGGTTGAAGGTGGCATCATCTCACAGGACCTGATCACCAGCTGATCGCTTCCAGGATGCCTGGGAAGAAACCTGGCAACAGCAAGTTAGGCAGTGGCTACTTTTGTACTTTCTGATGAAGAAAGGCCCTATAAAGTGGGCTATGTCCACAGTAGGACTTATGCGATCATCTGCAATCCTGCTTGATGAAATTTCCATTGCTACATATACCTGAAGGAAGGCCTGCCACACCATGTTAACCACATAATTTAGCATACAGTTTGGTCTCCAAGAACATCTGGCCTTTACTTTGGCCATCATCACTGGCACAAAAGGCTTACACTTTACCAGGACACCACATCAAACTGAGGGGAAAACTCTCCTCCCAAGAAACTAATCCTCAGCTGGTCATCTCCAAAATTACTATCCTCTGTGAGCTGGCTCACCACTGTTATGGCTTGTGTCTAGATGCCCCACCCCCCCCAAAGCCTCATGTGGTCACAGGGCTTTTTCAGAGGTGGCTGGATATAGTGTGATGCTGGGATTAAGAATATGTGATTAGTAAATCAGGCCACTGATTAGTTTGGCATAGTTCTGGCTAGGATTAAGGGTGTGAGCACTACACTTGCTCTAGGGTGGTTAGCCTGCATACACTATAAGGGACAGAAAGAGTCTTGCTCCTCCTCCACTTGCTTTCTTCTGCTGTCTTCCACCCCTATGAATAGCTGCCCCTCTGCCATGTGCCATCCTGCCTTGGAGCCAGCCAATTATGGACTGAAACTTCTACAAACTGTGAGCCAAATAAACCTTTCCTCCTTAACTTTGGACATCAGATATTGTCTCAGCAGTAAGAAAAGTGACTAAGAAAATCACAATGTCATTAGACCTGAATACAAACAATCCCAGGTCAGACAGACCCTCAGCATTTTCCTCCACCATACAACAAGTGCAAATTCATAGTCACTGGATTGGCTCACTGCCACATTCATTACCTTCCTGGGCATGTGTACCCAAAGAACGGTCACAACATCCCATAGAAGACCTGCTACCCCTTACTGCAGTCCATGGAGATCACCTGTCTGGTGCTGCAATGGAGGGCCACACCTGCCGTTCCTGGTTGCTGGAGATGTTTGATGTGATGATCCCTCATGAAATACTGTGAGTTCTGGACCCCTCACTGGAAGATGCCCAAGAAAGCCTATCCTTTGCTGGTCTCCTTTTTGGTGTTCACCTGTACAATCTCTATGTCATCCTATCGTGTAGTCTGTTGCCAATACCAGGCTTGTCTGATCTGCCCATGAACTAGCCATGCAACAGTAAACAGACATGCTGAGGACATACCTTCCAATTAGTTGCAATCCCTGTATCAGGGACCCACGCTATGACAGTGACTGGTTGACCTTGTTTCCCTACTAGGAATATTATGAAATGCATGAGATCTGGCAGACCTCCTGCAATGTACAGGTGATACTCTTGTCCAAATGAAAAGGGAAATATCAGAGGTTCATTATCAATAGTCAAATCTATATTGGAAAAAAAGGCTCTAAGGTTGAACACGGCATCAGCTTTGAACCCTACTCTACCTAAGATGTGCCCAGGAAATGTGAGAACATCTTGTTATGTCCAAGTCCCCTGATATCTACCTGGACATGGAAGATCATGTAGTCCCAGCAAGGTACAGTATGTGTAACATCTCATTTTTCTTTGGTTTTCTCTTTTGAGTCATAGTCTTGTTATGTATTTCAGGCCAGCCTTGAACTTATTACGTAGCTCTGCATGGACTTGAACTCATGGCAATCCTCCTGCCTCAGCCTCCCAAGTGCTGGGAATATAGGCATGAGCCACTAAGCCTGGCTCTACACACTGATTCTTACCTGACATTAGCATAAGATTCTGACCACAGCGTTACTGGGATCCCTGTCATCTCTTGAAGGGAAACTGGAGAAAACGTGGAGAAGGGGGTCTCAGTGTAGAGCGAATATGCAATTTGGTGCCCATGAAAACCACAGAGTAACACTGGAAATCTACCTGAACACTGGAATGACTGCCAGGCAAACAGTCCTGTTCCTAGAGTAGATCCTCCCCTCTTTGCACATTTGTAAACTATCCTGTTTGCAGCTCCCCAGGTGTCTCGGTTACTTTTCACACTGCTAAGACAAAATACCTGACACCCAAAGTTAAAGGAGGAAAGGTTTATTTCAGCCCATGTTTGTAGAGGCTACAGTATATGACTGGCCGGCTCCCAGGCAGGGTGGCATTGGCAGAGGGGCATCACAGAGGAGAAACAGTTCGTGGCAAGCAGGAGACAGCAAAAGCAGCCAGCAGCAAACAATAAGTGACAAGCAATGACCATCTTTCTGTTCCTCATATTTTATCCAGGCTATAGGTAGCACTCACACCCTTAATCCTAGCACTGCATGGTGAATCAACCCCACCATCACATCCTTGATCCCAACATCACACACCCTAGATCTAGCCACCTCTGAAAAGCCTCACCTATGACTTCATGAAGGTTGGGGAGGCATCTAGACACAAGCCATAACACCAGGCATATCTGCAACAAGCACAAAAACCTGGACAGAATCACTTCTTCAATGCTCTCCAGTTTGGCATCCATTTGACTTCACCCATGCCCAGTGTCCCCTCACTGTCAGTAGCATGGGCAAGAAATAATTCTTTTTTTGAGCACCTGTGAATCGAGAGGGCCAGAAATGTTGAGGGAAACCTTTGTCACTTACCCATTCAGGTGGAGTTGGTGGGACCTTGGCAGAGGCCTAGGCCAATCCCACACTTACGTAGATGTCTGCAGCAATCTTCCTGAGTATGCTCTGCAGCTCACTCTGACCATCAGAAGTCCTGTGAAAACACAATAGGGAATACTGATTTGTCCAGTGTCTCCTTGCCCATGCACATGTGAGAAATGCAGAGGTCACTGCCTTTCTTTGCAGAGTCTATTTGCTTCACTACCTGGGTCCCCACAGATCTCTAAGGACACAGCCTGGTAAGAGAATTGTTTCTCTCTTGAATGAAAACTGCAGAACTTCCAAAGGTCAATATGATTACTGTAGAAATCCTGGATATTAACAAGAATCTCTTCTTTTCCATATGACGGCAAGCATGAAACCTGCATTATGGGCCAGCCACCCCATATGAAAATGGATGGTACTCATAGCCACAGGGAGAGTATCTTACCTTTGTGGGCACACATGTGAAATGGCAGAGAAAAGAAAAGTGACCCAAGTAGCCACCTCCAATGTACATCCACAAAGAAGGTGACCCATGGCTGAAGGTGTCAACATCTCACAAGACCTTATCATTAGCCGGACCTTTAGGAGGACACCTAGTAACAAAACGTGGCAACATCAGATTAGGCAGAGCTAAGGAACATGAGGCCCCATGAACCAGGCTATGTCCACAATAGTACCATTCTAACCCTCTGCAATCTTGCCTCGACATGCTTTCTTCATTGCTATGCATACCTGATGGGAAGGCCAACCATACCATGATAAAAACCGTATGATACAGCATGTAGTTTGCACTGCAAAAAGACCTGGCCTTTCCACTGGCCATCACCACAGGCGCAGAAGGCTTTCACTCTACTCAGATACCAGAACAGTCAGAGGGAAATGCTTATCCCAAGACACTAACTCTCATCAACTGGTCACCTGGAAAGATTCCTATGCTTCCTGCTCTGGAGAGTGGTCTACACCAGTGCCACTGGCCCAGGGAACCGCAATCCCAGGACACAAATCTTGCAAAGTTCATTTTACAACATTGTACACCAAGGACAAACTCATGGATATTATATCAAATCAGTTCCCATCCTTGCATCCCTGGGCACCTGGACCCAAAGCACAGCCATGTCAACCCACGAGAACTCCAACATCACTTACTGAAGTCCAAAAAGATCCCCTCTCCAGTGCTATGATGGAAACCCACATATGCACTTACCCAGTTCCTGGCAATATTTAACAAGATGGCCTGTCATAGTTCAGCATCAGTTCTGGATCACTCACTGGAAAAGGAGGCTAAAGAAACTATCCTTTACCAATCCCCCTTTCCATGACTACCTTCACAATCTCCATGTCATCCTATCACTCAAGAGTCCACTGCCACTACCAGGATCCTCTTTTGTGCCCACAGACTGGTCATGCAAGGGGAAACGGATACTGTTCAGGAGATACCGGCCAAACCGCTCCAATCCCTGTATCTCAGAGGCCCACCTTGTGACAGAGGCCTCTTGACTGACTTATTCCCCAGATGGACATGCATGGAATAGATGAGATCTGCCAGCAGGGATACAAGAGTACCTGATATTCCCTCAACAACAACAAGAAGGCACCAAATACCACACTTGTGCAATAAAGGAGGAAACATCACAGGTCCCCATCACAGTCAGTTACACCAGGAAAAAGGCTCTGTGGCTGAATGTAGCATCAGTGCAGAGACCTACACGGGCCAAGACCTTCAGAAGTTGTGCACAAGGAGACATGAGAACATTTCGTTTGACACACCCTCCTGACATCCATCTGGATCGGGGAGATCATGTGGTCCCAGGAGTGTACAAGGACCCTGCTTCTTACATGAGATTTGCATGAGGTTCTGGCCAGTCTTCAAGGCATCACTATCCTTGCTTGAAGGGGACCTGGAGAACACACAGAGAAATGGGTGTCAGTACAGAGCTGTTGGACATTTCGGTGCACAATAAAAGAACTGAGTGGCCCAGGAAACCTAGCTGGATGCAGGGATGATTGCCAAGGAAAGAGTCCTGTCCGCAGAGTCCAACCACTCCTAAGTGGATACCTCCAAACTCTCCCATGCTGATTGCTTTCTGGGGAGGGCCACAGTAAGCACAAAAACATGGACAGAATCACTATTTCAACAGTCACCTTTTGGCAGCAATTTGTCCTCACCAATGCCCAGTGTTGTCTCACAGCTAATAGCATGGACTGAGGACTGCATGCTTTCTGACCTGAGAATCCTTAAATCAAGGAGGGGGATGGGAATGCTGACGCACACCTTCGTCATTTACCCAAGCATGCGGAGGTGGCGGGACCATGTTGGTGGCCTGGGCCCACACCCAAACTTAACTAGATATCTGCAGGGATCTGCCTGAGTATATTGTGCCACTCACTGACATCAGTATCCCAGGGAACACACAGTGAAGGGTACTGATTTTCTCCACATCTCCTAGAACCAGCACATGTGAGAACTGCAGAGGTTGCTGTGTGGCAAACCCCACTTATTTCACTACCTGGGTTCTTGCGGAACTGTAAGGACAGGGCCTGTTAAGATAATTTTCTCCCTTGAACAGAAAACTGCAGAAGTTCCAAAGGTCAATATCCATAGTGGTGGAAATCTGGATATGAACAAGAATCCCTGCTTCTCAATCTGTGACAGCAAGCATGAAAACTGCATTATGGGCCAACCATATTACATGAAAATGGGATGCTTATCCATGGCCACTAGAAAGAGTTCCTTGTTTTACCTTCTTTGGCACATATGTCAAACAGCAAGGAAAAGAGATGGATGCCCAAGTGCCCTTCTCCAGTGTGCATCAGAAAAGTAGCTGTCTCCTGGTGGAAGGTGGCAACATCTCACAAAACCTGATCACCAGGTGAACCTTAGCAGGATGCCTGCTGAGCAAACATGGCAACACCAGGTTAGGCAGAGGCTCCTTTGTGACCTTGCTAAAAATATCTGGCTGCAATCTTACCTCACCAAACTTTTCTTCATTGCTGCATATACCTGAAAGGAAGGCCAACAGTACCACCATGCTTAAACCACACAATTCAGCATACATTCTGCTCAGCAAGAACACTTGGTATTTCCCTTTATTTCACACTGGCACAAAAGGCTTTCCCTCCACCCTGATAACAGACCAATCTGAGGGGAAAAGGGAAAAACTATCATCCTGGTGTTCTAAATCCTGATCAACTAGTCCCCTGCCAAGATTCCTGTGCTTCCTGCTCAGCACCTGGTTCACCACAATGTCACTGAAGCAGGGAACAAGCAACTCCAATATACTTGGACCATTTAGCATTCTTTTCCCTGATTGTACACTAAGGGCAAACTCAACAGTCACTGGATTGGCTCAGTTCTTGTTTCATTGCTTCCCTGGGCAGCTGATGCCAGGCACAGCTACAATAGCTTACAGGTACTCCAACATCACTTACCTACATCCATGGAGAACCACTGCCTGAGGATATGACAGAGGCCCACACTTCTACTTACCTGGATCCTGACGATGTCAATGGCGTAGCTTCACGTGGCTTGTCAAATGTACTGAACCCCTTAATGGAAAAGATGTGCAGAAGAACCTATCGTATACTGGTCCCCTTTTCTATGTCTACCTGTACAATATTCACATCATCCTATAACTCAGGGTCTGTTGCCACTACCATGTTCCTCCTATGCACCCAAGAACTAGCTCACCCTATGACAATGACCTGCTCTCCCCTATTCCTCTACTGGGACTAGTATAAAACTCATGAGATCTGCTGGCAGGGATATGATAGCTCCATCACAATACCAAAAACGTGCTGAGAAAAACACTTGTCAAATAAAGGGAGAAACAGAAGTTGGCCATCAATAGTCAAATCTATATGGGAAAAGAAAGGCTCTCAGGTTGAATGTGGCATTACCTCTGAATCCTAGACTAGCCAAGTCCTTCAGAAGATGTGTGCCCAAGGAAAAATAAGAACATGTTGTTTGCATATGCATCTGACAAGCACAACACCCTGATATTTACCTGACCACTGTATGAGTTTTTGGTCACAGTCTTCACCCTCCCTTCTTCTGAAGGGAACCTGGACAAAATAGGTAGAAGAGGGTGTCAGTGTAGAGTCAGTGAGAATTTCAGTGTCCACAGAAGCCACTGAGTGACACTGGAAATCAACATGTATGCTGGCATGATTGCCAGGGAAAGTCCTGTCCGCAGAGTTGAAACTCTTGTAAGTGAGGACCTGCAATCTCGCCTATGCTTACTGCTCCCTGGGCAGGGATGCAACAAACACAAAAACCTGGACAGAATCACTTCTTCAGTGCTCACCAGTTCAGCCTTCATTTGATCTCATTCATGCCAAGTGTCCCCTCACAGCCAGTAGTATGACTGAGGACTCCATCCTACCCACCCTGAGCACCTTCAATTCAAGCAGTGGGCTGGGAATGCTGAGAGACACCTTCATCACTGACCCGCACATGTGGAGGTGGCAGGATCTCGTTGATGGCCTTGTTCCTCCCACACGCAACCTAGGTGTTTGTGGGGACCCATCTGAGTATGTTGTGTGTCTCACTCCATGTTTAAGAGCCCTGGGAAAAACACATTGGGGTGCATCAGTCTGGCTGACATCTCAAACCTGCACATGTGAGAACTGCAGAGGTCACTGTTTGCAGAGCCCACTTGCTTTACTAGCTGGGTCCTTTCAAAACTCCAAGACAAACTCTTGTGAGATAATTGTTTCTCCCTTGAATGGAAACCTTCAGAAACTCCATAGGTCAGTATGCACAGAGGTGAAAATATGGGTACTCACGAGAATCTCTGCCACTCCCTCTGTGGTGGTAAGCATGAAAACCACACTGTGGGCCCAGCGTCCTACATGAAAATGGGATGCCTACCCATAGCCATTGAGAAGAGTCTCTTATTTTACTTTTCTTGGAACACACTAAATAGCAGGAAAAAGACAAGTGTGCCCAAGTGCCCTCCTTCGCTGTACATCCTAAGAAAAGGTGTCCCATGTCTGACGTTAAGACCTTATCATTGAACTGGGCCCTTATCAGGATGCCTGGTGATGATGAACCATGGCGACACCAGGTTAGGCAGAGGCTCTTTTTTAATTCTCTAAAAACATCTGGCCCCATAAACTGGACTACATCACATGAGGAATTACCTTACCATCAGCAACCTTGCCTTCACAAATTTTCTTCCTCACTGCGTATACCTGAAGGCCAACATCACCTGCTAAAACCACACACTCAGGTTACAGTTTCTTCTGCAAGAATGGCTGGCCTTTCCATTGACCGTCACCACTGGCTCCAAAGGCTTTCACTCCACTGGCATACCAGAGCCGATGGAGGAAAAATGCTGTCATCTTAAAGCACTAAGCCACACTAACTGCTCCCATGCAAAGATTCCTGTGCTGCCTGCTTGGGAAGGCTGGTCTACCACGATGTCACTGAAGCAGCGACAAGCAATCCCAGGACACACAATACATCAAAATTCATTTTCCTGCCACATATACTAAGGGTGACCTCATGGTACCTGGAGTGGCTGTTCCACACTTTCTGTTTCTCTGGATATCTGAGCAAAAGTAAAGCCACAATAACCCACAGGGGCCCCATCATCGTCTACTGAAGTCAAGGGAGATCTTGTTTAGTGCTACAGGGGAGGTCCACACCTACCTATAACTGGATCCTGGTGATGTTTAAATGGATGTCCTCTCAGGATTGCTGGACCCCTCACTGGAAAAGATGTCCAAGAGATGCAAAAACCTATCTTTTACTGGTCCCCTATTCCTTGTCCACCTGCAAAATATCTACATCATATCATTCAGTGTCCATTGCCTATATGAAGCTCTTTCTACATGCTCACAGACTAGCTGTCCAACAGTAAATGGACCCTCTTATGGAGACACTGGTCAAACAACTCCAGTCCCTATCTCAGGGACCCACTCTATCTGTGACAATGACTTATTGCCCTGCTTATTCCTCTACTGCTACTACAGGAGATCTGCAGCAGGGATGCCATAGCAGCTGATGCTTCCTCACAATATCAAGCAGGCACCAAACAACACACTTACAACACAAATGGGGCGTATCAGAAGTTCACCATGAACAGTCAAATCTATTCCAGAAAAAGGCTCTGATGTTGAATGTGGCCTCAGATCTAACCTTACCCCAGCCAAGACCTTCAGAGGATGTGCTTGGAGGAAGTATGAGAATCTTTCTTTATGTACATGCTCCTGAATTCCACTTGGATATTGTGGAATACAGGATACAGGCCCATGTACACAATGAGGCACCAGCAACGTGAATCTCATGAGGATCTACTCAAAGTCTTCTAGCATTGCTACTGTCTCTTGAAGAAAACCTCGAAAGAAGAGCATGGCAGTATACAGCCAATGAGCACTCAGTGTCCACAAAAATCACTGAGTGACTCCGTAAACCTACCTGGATCCTGGGATGATTGACAGGGAAACAGTCCTGTCTGAGAGTCCGACACTCCTCTAAGGGATACCTGCACAATCTTTTATGCTTAATGCTCTCTGGGCAGGGCCACAATAAGCACAAAACCTGGGCAGAATCATGCCTTCAATGCTTTCCAGTTTGGCATCCATTTGCCCTCGCTCATACCAAGTTTCTCCTTATTGCCAGTAGTGCCTGGCAGAGGATGCCATCGTTTCTGACCTGAGCACCTTCAAATCAAGAGGGGGCTGAGAATGCTGTGGGACACAGTCATCACTTGCCTGTGCATGTGAAGTTGGTGGTACCTTGTCAGTGGCCTGAGAACCAGCTCACACTTACCTGGATGTCTGCTGGGATCTGCCTAAGTTGTGCAGCTCACTGTTATATCAAGAGCCCCATGCAAAACACATCAGAGAATACTGATTTAATCTGCATCTCCTTGCACCAGCACAGGTGAGAATTGCAGAGGTCACTGTGTTTCTTTGTGGAGCCCACTCACTTCATGGCCCGGGTCCTTTCAGAACTCCTTGGACAAAGCCTGGTGAGAGAATTCTTTCTCCCTTGACTGGAAACCAGCAGAAGAACCAAGGGCCAATATCCACAGTGGTGAAAATCTGGATATTAAAAGAATTCCTGCCTCTTCATCTACAATGGTGAGTGTGAAAACTGCATTATGCAACCATCCTACATGCAAATGGGATGATTATCTATAGCCTTTGGGGAGAGTCTCATTTTACCTTCACTGGCACATGTGAAACAGTGAGAAAAACAGGGGTCCCAATTACCTTCCTCCAATGTACACCCTAAAAGAAGAAGGTATTCCATGGTGGAAGGTGGCAATATCTCACAAGAGCTGATCACCCAGGCCCTTAGCAGGATACCTGGTGATAAAATATGACAAGTCCAGGTTAGGCAGAGGCCCCTGTTAGACCTTGCTACGGAACATCAGGCCTGTGAACCAACTATGTCCACATTAGGATTTACCTGACCACTAGCGATTTCTCTTTAACAAACTTCTTTGTTACTGCATATATGTGAAGGGAAAGCCAACAAAACCATGCTGAAACTATACAATTCAGCATATGCTTTGCTTTGCAAGAATTCTTCGTCATTCCACTGGCCATCACCACCGGCACAAAAGGCTTTCACTCCACCTGGGTACAAACCAATCTGAAGGGAACACTATCATCCCCAGACCCAAGATGATAATCCTCATCAAGTGGTCACATGCAAAGATTCCTGTGCTTCTTCCTCCAAAGAGGGGTCCACCACAATGTCAATGGACCACAGAACAAGCTATCTCAGGACACACTTCTCAGTGTTCATTTCCCTGCACTGGACACCAATGGCAAACTCATGGTTCCTGGATGGGCTCAGTGGGCGCATCGACCCAATGTATGGCCACAACAACCCAGAGACCCCACCACCATCATTTACCACTGTCTGTGGATATCCTCTGTTTAATTTTTCATCAAAGGCCCGCAGCAGGACTTACCTGGATCCTGGCAATCTTCAATAGGATGGCCTTTCATGGCTCACATGGATACTCATATGAAAGGAAAAGGACCCTCAAAGGAAAGGATGCTCAAGAGGAATTATCTTTTACTGGTCCCCATTTCCTTGTCTTCCTGATCAATCTCCAGGTTATCCTATCACTGTGGGTCCATTGCCTATACCACACTCCTCAAGCCTACAGACTAGCCATGCAAGAGTCAATGGACACTCCTGAAGATATACATGGCAAATTGCTCCAATCCTCACCTGAGGGGCTAACCCTATGACAATGGCCTGTTATGTCACTTGTTCCCCTATAGCGACTAGTATATAGGCATGAGATCTGCCTGCAGGGATATAAGAGCACTTGATGCTCCTCATGATAACAAGAAGGCAACAAAAACCACACTTGCCAAATAAAGATGGAAATATCAGAGGTTTGCCCTCAATAGTCAAATGTGCAGGAGAAAAACAGTCTCTGAAGCTGAATGGGGCATCTACTCTGAACTCTACACTAGCCAAGACCTTCAGAGGATGTGTGTCCAGGAAAAATGAGCACACCTTCCCGACACCCACCTGGATCTAGAAGATCATGTGATCCCCAGTTAGGTACAAGGACCATGATTCTTATCTGAGATTTGCATGGATTTCCTGACACACTCTTCTAGGCTTCACTGTCCTCTCTTAAAGGGGGCTGGGAGAAAACATAAAGAAGAGAGTGTTGGTGTAGAGCTGATGACCATTGTGGTGCTCATGAAAACCTTGTGTCATAGCTAAAACCTATCTGTATTCTGGGGATGAATGCCAGTGAATTGTCCTGTCCCCAGAGTCCAACATCTCCAGAGTGGACACCTGAAAACTCAGCTAGGCTTTCTCCTGCCTGGGCAGGGCCACCACAAGCACAAAAATGTGGACAGGATCATGCCTTCACTGCTCTCTGCTTTGTCAATCATTTGGCCTCACTCATCCATGTGTTCCCTCACAGCCATCACCGTGGCTGAGGACTCCATCCTTTCTCAGTTGAGCACCTTCAAATCAAGAAAAGGCTGAGAAAGCTGAGGGATACATTCATCACCTCCCCATGCAGGTGAAGTTCATGGGACATGAAGATGATGGCATGGGCCCAAGCCCACACATACCCAGATGTCTGTAGGGATCCACCTGAGGTATGCTCGTGGCTCTCTATGACATCAGATCCCTGTGTAAAAACATAATGGAATACTGCTAATTCCCCTACTGCAACTAGGATGAAATGCATGACATTTGCTGGCAAGGATGCTAGAGCACCTGATGCTCCCTCATTATAGCAAGAAGATACTGAACACCATGTTTGCTTAATAAAGGGGGAAACATTAAAGGTGCATCATCAATAGTCAAATCTATACTGGAAAAAAGCTCTGAGTTTGAATGCAGCATCATCTGTGAACCTTACCCTAGCCCAGACCTTCAGAGAATGTGTGCCCAGGAAGCATGAGAATATCTCATTATGCACATGCTCATGACATCTATCTGGGTACAGAGAACCAAGTGGTCCTCAAGGAGACAGCAGCACCCTGCTTCTTACCACTTACCTAAGGTTCTGGCCTTGGTCCTCTTGGCATTCCTGCCCTCTACATAGGAACCTGGAGAAAACATGGAGCAGAGGATGCAGGTGTAGAGCCAATGAGCATTTCAGTGCCCACAGCAACCACCAAGCAACACTAGAACCCTTTCTGGATGCAGGCATGATTGCCAGGGAAACAATCCTGTCCCAAGAGTCCAACATCTCCAAAGTGGACCTCTACAAAGTCTCCTATGCTTACTGCTGACCAGGCAGGGTCGCAACAAGCACCACAAGAATCCTGCCTTCAACACTTACCAGTTCAGCATCCCTTTGACCTTGCCCATGCACAGTGTCACCTCACAGCCACTAGCGTGCCTAAGAAAGGACACCAGCCTTTCTGAGCTGGCAGATAATACATTTTTCATGCTTGTCACTCTTGATGGAAAGGCAGGG
Source organism: Erethizon dorsatum (assembly GCA_028451465.1). Lineage (NCBI taxonomy): Eukaryota > Metazoa > Chordata > Mammalia > Rodentia > Erethizontidae > Erethizon > Erethizon dorsatum. The sequence goes on along the minus strand of JAQMCO010000018.1, from coordinate 124,687 downwards.
CACCTGCAAAGTAAGAAATTTATTCATATATGTGGAGGTCATGGGACCTCAGTGGCCTAGGCTCAAGCCCATACTTACCTGGATGTCTGCTGGGATCTGCTCAGTATGTTGTGCAGTTCGCTCTGATATCAGGAGCCTGTGAAAAACACATCAGTAAGTAATGATTTTGTCCACAATCCTTGCATTAGCACATGTGAGAACTGCAGAGGTCATAGTGTTTGTTCGCCAAGCCCACTAGATTCCAGACCCGGGTACTTATAATTCCAAACACAATGCCTGGTAAGAAATTCTTTCTCCCTTGAACAGAAATCTGCACAAGTTCCCAGCATCCGTATCCATAGTGGTGGAAATCTGGATACTAACAAGAATCCCTGCCTCTCCGTCCAGGGCAACAAGCTTGAAAAATCATACATGAAAATGGAATGCTTCCCAGTAGCCACTGGGCAGTCTCCTGCTCTACCTTTGTTGGCTCACATGTTCAATGGCCTGTAAAAGGGAAGGGTGCCAATGTACACCCAAAAGAAAAGCGGTACCATGGCTGAAGGGAGCAACATCTCACGAACCTGGCCACCAGTCAGGCCCTTAGCAGGATACCTGGTGATGAAACACGGCAGCACCAGGTTAGGCAGAGTCTCCTTTCAACCTTGCTAAGGAACAGAGGCCCAGTATCCCGGGCGATGTCCATGTTTGACCTTATGAGACCATCTGCGATCTTGTCTCAAGAAACTTTTGCTCATTGCTGCTTATTCCTGAGGGAAGGTGACAACAACATGGTAAAACCACATAATTCAGCTTACAGTTTGCTCTGCAAGAACACTGTGCCTTTCCATTGGCCTTCACCATCTGCACAAAAATGTTTCATACTACCTGGATCCCAGAACCAATCCCAGGGGAATATCACTACCTGCATCACTAATCTGCATCATCTGGTCACCTGCAAAGATTAATGTGCTTCATGCTTGGCAGGCTGCCCTACCGCCCTACTGGATCAGGGAAGAAGAATCTCAACAACCCTCTACACTCATGTTGCTGCCCTGTATACCAAGGACAAACTCAGTTCTAGATGACTCAGTTACCCCTTCATGGCTTCCCTGGGCAACTGCACCCAAAGCACAGCCACAGTGATCTACCAGGGCCGCACCATCACTTACTGAAATCCATAGAGATCCCATGCCCGCTGCTTGACGGAAGTGCATCTGCATTTTCCTGGACCCTGGCGATGCTTGACAGTATTGCTCATGCCTCACAGTGAGTTCTGGGCCCCTTCTTGGAAAACACACCCAAGAGAACCTATTCTTCTCCTGCCCCTTTTTCCATAGACCCACAGGATCTCTATGCCATCCTATCCTTCAGTGTCCATCACCTCCATCAGGGTTCTCCTACATGTCCACAGACAAGGCGGGTAACAGGAAATGGGTGGTCAAGAGGAAATGTTGGCTGCATTGCTCCAATCCCTGTTGCCCGGTATATTCCCCTAGTGGGACTAGAATGAAATGGAAAGGATCTGCAGGCAAGGTTGCAACACCACCTGAGCCTCCCTCAGAACAAGGTGACACCGAACATCACGATTTGCCAAATAAAGAGGGAAACATCAGAGGTTTGCCATCAAGTCATATCTATACCAGTAAAAAAGGCTCCGACATTGAACGTGGCATCAGATGTGAACCACACACTAGCCCAAGTTCTTCAGGAAATGCACACCAAGGAAACATGAGAGCATCTCCTCATGCACGTGATACTGATATCCAGTATATGGAAGAAAGCATGCTCCCCATGTGGTACCAGCACTGTGTTCTTATGTGATACTTGCAAAAGGCTCCAGGCAGTCTTCCCAGCATCTCTATCCTCTCTTGAAGGAAACCTGGAGAAAACATGGAGAGGAAGGTATCAGTGTAGAGCCAGTGGGAATTTCGGTGTCCACGAAAACCACTGAGTGACACAGGATACTTACCTGGATGCTGGGATGATGGTTGGAAGAACAGTCCTATCCCCAGAGTTGAAACTTTCCTAAGGAAATACCCCCCAGGGAGGGCTGCATGAAGCACAAAAATCTGGAGGGAATCATTCCTTCAATGCTTACTGGTCTGGCATCCATTTGACCTCACCATGGCAAGTGTGCCCTCACAACCAACGTGTGTCTGAGCATTCCATTCTTTCTGACCTTTAAATCAGGGAAGGGGCTGGGAAGGCCTAAGGCCTAGTGACACCTTCATCACTGTCATGGAAAGGGAGTTTGCTGGACCTTGTCGGTGACCTGCACCCAACCACTTTTAGTGTTATCTGTAGGATCCACCTGAGTACTTTGTGTGGCTTACTCTGACATAAGGAGACCTGTAAAAAAACACACCAGGGAATACTGATTCAGTTCATGTGTCCTGGTAGCAGCACATGTGAGAATGTGGAAGTTATTATGTTTGCAGAGTCCACTTACTTCACTACCTGGGTTTCTGAGGAACTCCAAGGAAAAGCCAGGTAAGAGAATTCTTTCTCCCTTGAATGGCAAGCTGCAGATGTTCCAAGAGTCAATATTGGTAGTGGAGGAAACCTGGATTATTGACAAGAATGCCTGCCTCTGCCACACCACAAGCATGAAAACATCATGAGCCAGCCAACCAACATGAAATGAAATGCTCACCGACAGCACCAGGAAGGCTTTTTTTTCACCTTCATTGGCACATGTGTCAAGCAGCTCCCAAAGAGAAGCGAGCCCAAGTACCCTCCCTCCAATGTCCCTCCAGAAAGGAGGAGGAAGCCCAAAGGCTGAAAGTGGTAAATCTCACCAGACCTGATCACCAGACCCTTAGCAGGACACCAGGTGATGAAACACTGCAGCACCATGTTAGACAGGGGTTCCCTTTTGGTCTAGATGAGGGTCATCAGGCCCCACAAAGTAGGCTCTGTCCACATTAGAACTTACCTGACTACCTGCAATCCGGCCTCAACAATCTTTTCTTCATCACTGTGTATATACAAATTGGAGCCAAACGAAACTATGCCATAGCATGTAATTCGGCATACAGTCTGCTCTGCAACTACACCTGTCCTTCCCGTTGGCCATCTCCACTGGCATAGAAGGCTTTCACTCCACCTGGATACTAGAAAAAAGTCAGAAGGGAACACATTCATTCTAACCACTAATCCTCATCAACTGTCACCTACAATGATTCCCTTGCTTCCTGCATGGAAGCCTGGTCCACCACGCTTTCACTGGACTAGGGAGCAAGTGATGCTTACTCAAGATGCTCAGTATTAATTTTCCTGCCCCATACACCAAGGGCAAACGCATGGTCACTGGATGGGCTACTACCCTTCCACTGCTTTCCAGGGCACCAGCACCTAAAGCACAGCCACACAACCCACAGGGACCATCTGATCAGTTACTGAAGTCCACTGACGTCCCCTGTCTGGTGCTGTGACAGAGTCCACACCTGTAGTTACTTGGTCCTCACGACATTCTCACAGCTCACTATGTGTTCTGGACCCCTCTCTGGAAAAGACGCACTTGCACCAGCACGTGTGAGATCACAGAGGTCACTGTCCTTTACTGTTCTTTTTTGTGTCCCCTGAACAATCTCTAAGTCATCTTCTCATTAAAAGGCCAAGGCCACTACTGGGGCCGTGCTATGAGCCATCAGACTAGCTGAGCAACAGTACACAGACACTCCTGAGGACGCGCTTGCCCACAGCTGCAATCCTCACCTCAGGGATCCACCCTAGACGGTGAACAGTCGCCCTGCTCACCCTTACTGGGACTAGTATGAAATGGAGGAGATAGCTGGCAGGGGTGCTACAGCACCTGAGGCTCCTTCATGATACCAAGAAGGCAATGAACATCACACTTGTGACATAAAAAGGGACATATCAGAGATTCACCATTAAGAGTCAATCTGTACTAGAAAAAGTCTCTGATGTTGAATGTGGCATCAGCTCTGAAGCCCGCACTAGCCAAGACCTTCAGCAGATACACACCCAGGAAAGATGAGAACATCTCATTATGCCCAGGCTCCTGACATCCATCTGGATACAAAAAAGGACATGGTCTCCAAAAAGGTACACGGACTGATTCTTACCAGAGATTTGCATGAATTTTCAGATGCTGTCTTCTCAGCATCACAAATCATCTCTTGAAGAGGACCTGGATAACACATAAAGAGGATGTTGGTGTAGAGCCAATGAGCATTTCGGTGCCCATGAAAATCACTGAGTAACACTGGAAACCTATGTGGATGCTGGGAAAACTGCCAGGGAATAGTCCTTTCCCTAGAGTCCAAATTCTCCTAAATTGATACCCACAGATTCTATGCCCACCTCCCCCCAGGCAGGGCTGCAAAAAGCACAATAACCTGGAAAGAATCACTCCTTCAATGAACACCATTTGGCATCCATCTGACCTCACCTATGCCCTGTGTCCCCTAATACCCACTGGCATGGGTGAGAGCTCCATCCTTTCTGACCTGACCTGAGAACCTGCACATCAAGAAGAGGTCAGCAAGACCAATAGACACCTTCATCACTTATCCATGTAGGTGGAGGTCACGGGTCCTCATCAGTGGACTGGGCCCAAGCACAAACGTATCTGGATGTCTGTAGGGATTCACCTGAATATGTTGTGTGGCTTGCTGTGACATTAGGATCCCTGTGTAAAACACAATGGAAAAACTGACTTTGTCCACATCTTTTCACACCAGCACATGTGAGAACTGTGGAGGTCACTGTGTTTTGATGGTGGAGCCCATCTGCTTGTCAACCTGGGTCCTTCCAGAACTCCATGGACAAACCCTGGTACACGTAATTCTTTCTCCCTTGAACAGAAACCTGAAGAAGTGACAAGGGGCTATATCTGTAGTTGCACAAAGCTAGATACTAACGAGAAGCCCTGCCTCTCCCTCAAGGGAGGCAAGCATGAAAATGCATTATGGGGCATCCATCCTAAATGAAAACAGGGTGCTTTCCTGTAGCAGCTGGAAAGAGTCTCTTCTTTTACCTTCGTTTGGCACACATGGCCAACAGTGGCAAAAGAACAGGGTGACCAAGTGCCTTCCTCCAATGTACATTGGAAAAGAAGATGATGTCCAATGGCTGAAGGACCTTACAGGACCTGATCACCAGCCAGGCCTTAGTAGGATACCTGGTAAAAAAAAAAATGGCAATACCAGGTTAGGCAGAGGCTTGTCTTCTACCTCAATAAGAAACATCAGGCCCTGTCAAGCAGATCATCATGTTGGGACTTACCTGACCACCTGCAACCTCACCTCAACAAATTTCTGTTCACCACTCATATACCTGAAAGACCAGCAACACCATGGTGAAACCACATAATGTAGGCTACATTTTGCTCTGCAAGAACACCTGGCCCTTCCATTGCCCATCACCATAAGCTCAAAAGGCCTTTGGTCCCCCCATACCAGAATAAATCCAAGGGGAGCACTATGATCCCAAGACACTAATCCTCCTCAAATGGTCAACTGTAAAGATTCCTTTGCTTCCTCCTTGACAGCCTTCCTGGTACAATGTCACTGTCCAAGAAATTCCAGGACACATGAAACCTCAACATTAATTTTCCTGCACTGAACACCAAGACCAAACCCATAGTCACTAAATTGGCTTAGCTTTGCATTCATTACTTGCAGGAGACCATCCTGTTGGTTATGCCCAGTGTAGGCTGTAAGCAGTGTGGGTTGTAAAGAGTTAATCCCACTATTAGCTTGTTTTAAGAAGTGAGTCAGGCTGAAGCCTATATGACTCATAACACCCCCCAGCACCACAGTAGACACCAGAGATATAATCTGTAAAGCTGTGGGGCTCTGATATGAGAGAACATGGCAACCAATACAAGTGACTCTTCCCAAACTCTTCCCCAGAATTGTAGTTTATTTTATTTGAAAAATGAGTTACTCATTAACTATGACCTATTCCCGGGCTCGTCTGTTCTTGATGCAAGAATGTTTTGTTCCCTGTGTTACAAGTCCTGCCTGGGTCAGTGACTTATTCCCAGCAACCACACGTGGCCTCCTCAACCCATTCTATAGATTGTATGAACAATAAATACCATGGATCTGGCTATTTCAGGGTCTTTCTCAAAAACTGACCATCCCAGTTCCATTTTGCTTTTACTTTGTCTGAGTTTTTCTCTGCAGCCTTACATTGTAGCACCAAACAGGTGATTGGGGTCTTTGCCGGGGTCCCTGATACCTCCTAAGTACATCCAAAGATGTTGGTATTTGTCAGGAAAATGATCCTGTCCCCAGAGCCCAACTCACGTACGTGGAGAAGTGCAAACCCTCCTATGCATATTACTCCCTAGGATGGTCCCCAACAAGCACAAAAACCTGTAAAGAATCACTCCGTCAGTACTCACCTATTTGGCATCAACTTATACCATGTCAAGTGTCCACTCACAACAACATGACAGAGGACTCCATTCCTTCTTACCCGAGAACCTGCAAATAAAAAGGGATATGTAATGCCGAGGGGATACCTTCCTCATTCACCAATGCAAGTGGAGGTCCTGGGACCTCACTGGTAGAGCAGGCCCATCCCACACTGAGATGTTTGTAGGCATTCAAGTGCATGGATTGTGTTACTCACTCTGACATCAGAAGCCAAGTGGAAAACAAATTGGGGAATATGGACTTAGTCCACTTCTCTTTGCATGAGCACATAAGAGATTTGTGGAAGTCACTGAGTTTGATTGCTGAGCCTACACCATTCACATTTGTAGAACTCCAAAGAAAAAGGCTGGTAAGAGAATGCTTTCTTAGTTGAATGGAAATATGCAGAAGTTCCAAGGGTCAGCATCTGTAGTGGTGAAAACCTGGATATTAACAAGAACGCCTGGCTCACCAAGTATGAAGGCGAGCATAAAACCACATTATGGGAAAGCCAATGTACATGAAAATGGGATGCCTAATTGTAGCAATTGGGAAGAGTCTCCTGTTATACCTTCGTTGGATAACATGTCAAATAAGAAAAAAATAAGGGTACTTAAGTGTCCTCCTCCAATGTATATGCAAAAAGAGGAGGGCATCTCATGGCTGAAGTTAGCAGCATCTTGTAAGGTCTCATCACCAGCCAGGCCCTAAACAGAAGACGTGGTATGAAACACAGCAGAGGCTGGTTTCAAACTGCCCTGTGAAGACCGCTATGTTCATATTAGGTCTTTCCTGACCACCTGCCATCTCACCTCAAGAAGCTTTTCTTCAACTCTGCATATACCTCACGCGAAGGCTACACACCATGCAAAAACCATGTAATTCAGCATACAGATTGCTCTGCAAGAACACGTGGCCTTTTCTATGGCCAGCACCACTGACACAAAAGGCTTTCACTCCACCTGGATATAAGAACAATTTTGACACAATGTTCAAGACACAAATGTTCATCAAGTTGTTACCTGTAAAGATTATTCCCCTTCCTATTCTGCAGGCTGGTACACCAAACTGTCACTGGACCAGGGTCACAGCCATCCCATGACACACAGTCCCTAAACACTCACTTTTCTGTTTTGTACACCAAAGGCAAACTCATGGTCACTGCAACAGTTCAGTTCCACATTCACTGCATCTCCGGGCACCTGTACCAAAAGCACAGGCACAAAAACCCATGATGGCTCCATCAATGCTTACTGAAGTCCATGGAGATTCCCTGTCTACTGCTGCAATGGAGGCCCTGACCTGCTCCTCACTGGCTCCTGGTCATATTGAACGGGTGCCCTCTCATGGCTCACTGTAAGTTCAGGACCACCAACTGGGAAAGATACCAAGAGAACCTCTCCTTTACTGATCCCCTTTGCAGTGTCCACCTGTCCAATCATTCTATTGCTCAGGGTCCACTGCTTAGCCAGACTCCTCTTATATGCCCACAGACTAGGCAAGCAACAGTAAATGAACATTTTTCAGGAGATACTTGCCAAGTGATTTCAATCCCTATGTCAGTTACCCGCCCTATGAAAATCACTTCTTCCATTCCCATTCCTCCGCTGGGACAAGTAAAAGATGCACAATATCTGATGGCAGGGGTGTGACAGCTCCTGGTACTCTCCCACAACTACGAGAAGGCACTGAACACCACACTTTGTCAAAAAATGGGGGAAATAATGGGGAGGTTGCTCTAGTCAAATCTATGACAGATAAAAGGCTCTGTTATGGCTTATATCTAGAGATCCCCCTGAAAGCCTCATGTGTTCATAGGTGGGGCTTTTGGGAGGTGGCTGGATCATGGGCATGTGATACTGGGATTAAGGATTTGTGATAACTAAAATCATTTAGCATAATTCTGGGTGTGAATAATGCAAGTCACACCCTGGGTGTGGGTGGCACCAATCAATAGGCTTGTAGCCTGTGTGGACTACACTGGGATAAAATGGAAAGTGAGAATTGATATTTGCTGCAATGGACTGTTTCTCCTCTGTGATACCCCTGCCATGCCACCCTGCCTTGAAGCCAGCTGACTATAAATTGAAACCTCTATAGACTATGACTTAAAATAAACCTTTCCTCTTTCATACTTCGGGGTATTGGGCATTTTCTCTCACCAACACAAAAAGTGACTAAGGCTCCATTATTAAATGTGGCATCAGGTCAAAACCCTACACTAGCTGAAATCTTCAGAGGATTTGCACCCATGAAACACGAGAACATCTCGTATGCTCACCTCCTGACATCCACAAAATCAAGATGATCATGTGGTCCCCAGTCAGGTACAAGGACCTGATTCTTACCTGAGATTTGCATGGAGTTCCTGCCACAGTCCTCTAGGCTTCACTAGCCTCCCTTGAAGGGAAGCTGGAGAAAACATGGAGAAGAGTGTTCATGTACAACAGTGTGTTGGTCTGCAGAGTCCACTTGCTTCACTTCCTGGGTCCTTTCAGAACTCAAAGAGCAAAGGCTGGAAAGAGATTTCTTTCTCCCTTACAGGGAAACCTGCAGATGTTTCAAGGGTCCCTATCCACGGCAGTAGAAACCTGGATGTAAACAAAAATCCCTGTCTCTCCATCTATAGCGGTGACAATGAAAACATTGTATGTCAAGTATCCTACATGACAATGTAATGCTTAACTACAGCCACTGGGAAGTCTTATTTTACCTTCACTGACACACATGGCAAGCAGTGGGGAAAAAGAAGAGTCCTCAGGCGCCCTCTTCCAATGTAAATCAGAGAGAATAAGTTGTCCCATGGCTGCAGGTGACAATATCACAAAAACCTGATCTTGAAGGGGGCCTTAGCTTCATGCTTGGTGACAAAACACTGCATAACCACCTGAAGCAGAGGCTCCTTTTTATCCTCCCTAAGGAACATCAGGCCTGGTGAAATGGGCTATGTCCACGATAGGACTTAACTAACCATCTGCAATCTCACCTCCCAAACTTTTCTTGATCACTGCATATACTTGAAGGGAAAGCCAACTACACCATACTAAAACCTCATCATTCAGCATACATTTTACTTTGCAAGAACACCTTGTATTCCCAATGGCCAATTCCACAGGCACAAAAAATTTCACTCTATCTGGATACCCAACCAAACTGAAGATATCATTATCATCCTGAGACACTAACCCACTTTGAATCGTCAGCTACAAAGACTCCTGTGTTTCCTCCACAGCATGCCTATCTACCACAATGAAAGTGAACCAAGGAACAAGCAGTCCCAGGACACAACACACACCTTTCCCATCAATATTCATTTTCTGCACCATACACGAAGTGCAACCTCAATATCACTAGATTGACTCAGTTTGTTCTCCATTGCTTGTCATGCTCCTGCACCAAATCATGGCCACAGCAACACACAGGGCCCCCACCATCACTTACTGAAGTCCTTGACATCAGCTGTTCAGTGCTGTAATGGAGATGCACACCCTCACTTACCTGAATCTTGTGATGTTCAATGTGACGGCCTCTCAAGGCTCACCACAAATTCTGGACTCATCACTATAAAAGATGCCCAAGAGAACCTAACCTTTACTATTCCCTTTCTCTGTCTCCACCTACACAATCTCCATGTCATCCTATCATTCAGGACCCATCACTATTACCAGGCTACTCCTATGGGCTCAAGAACTAGCTGAGCAGCAGGAAACAAATGCTCTTGAGGAGATACCTGCCAAAGTGCTCTAATCCCTATGTCAGGGACCTGCACGTGACAATAATGTTTTTCCCCAATTATTTCCCTACTTGAACTGCAGGAGCTCTCCCAGCAGGCATGCAATAGCACCTTATGGACCTCACAATATCAAGAAGGCAGTGAGCACCACACTTGCCAAATAAAGGGGCAAACATCAGAGATTTAGCCGGAGATATAGCTCAGCAGCACGGTACCTTCCTGGCAAGTGCAAGGTCCTGAGTTCGATTCCCAGTACCAAAAAAAAAATAATCAGACATTTGGCATCAATAGTCAATCCATACTGGGAAAAAAGGCTCTGATGTTGAATGTGGGATCAACTCTGAACCCCACACTAGCTCAGGTCTTTAGAGTATTTGCATCCAGGAAACATACGAACATGTATTTATGTACATGCTGTTGATATCTACCTGGATATGGAAGATTATGTGGTTCCCATTGAGGGAGGAGAACACTGATTATTTTTTTTTTATTTTAAAGAGAAAAAAATAGAACAAAATTTCAAAACAACATAATAGGGTAACAATGGTTAACACATTGCACATTTTTATCTTTAAATTAGTTACTCAGGGTACAAGATATCAGCATTCAATTGTCCAAACAATATTAACACAAACCTTTCTTTTCAATGAATTAAGCGAAATTAGTAGTGTATCTACCTTAACTATCTTGTGTGTATATATATATATTTTTTTTCCTTCTTTTCTCCATTCCCCCATCCCAGTTTCACTTTCCTTTTGAATAGTTTCTTCCTATTTTACAATATCTATTGCACATTTTGGATCTTATTTACTCTTTCAGCTTCTCACCCCGGGGAGACAGAATACTGATTCTTACCTGACATTTGCACTAGGTTCTGACAAGAGTCTTCTCTGCACCACTATCCTCACTGGAAGGGAACCTAGATAAACATGGAGCAGAGGGTATTGGTGGAGAGCCAAGGAACATTTTGGTCCCCACAAAAACCACTGAGTGTCACTGGAAACTTACTTGGATGATCGTATGATTGCCAGGGAAATAGTCTTTTCTCCAGAGTCCAACCTCTCCTAAGTGCACCCATGAAAACTCTAAGCTTACTGCTTCCAGGGCAGGGGCAAAAAAAACCCACAAAAACGTGGAGAGAATTACTCCATGAGTCCTCATAGGTTTGACTTCACCCATGCAATGTCAACCCTTACAGACACTACTTTGACCAAAGACTCAATCCTTTTTGACTTGAGAACCTCCAAATCAAGGAGGGTACCAAGAAGACTGGGAGACACCTTGGTAACTTACTCATGCATGTGGAGGTAGCCAGACCTCATCAGTCACCTATGTCTACACCTGGATGTGTGCAGAGATCCATCTGAGCAATTTGTGCAGGTCCATGAAGCCCTGTGGAAACCACATATGCGCATACTGGACCCTACATTACCTAAGACATTCAAAGGATGTAAGCCCAGGAAGTATGAGAACATCCCATTATGCACAAGCTCTGGAAAACTACCTAGATATAGAAGATGATGTGGTCCCAACAAGGTACCTTCACTCTTAGTGTTTTTACTTTTTTTGAGACAGGGTCTTAGGCTGGCCTTGAATGCAATATATAGCTCAGGCTGGACACGAACACATGGCAATCCTCATGCCTCAGCATCCTGAGTGCTGGGGTTACAAGCTTGCACCACCACACCTGACTCTGCATCCTGATTCTTACCTGACATTCACATAAAGTTCCAGACACAGCCTTCTTGGCATCCCTGTACTTTCTCCTGAGGGGCAACTGAAGAAAACATGGAGGAGGTCTCAGTGTAGTGTGAATACACAATTTAGTGCCCAAGAAAACCACTGAGTAACACTGGAAAATTATCTGAATGCTTGGATGAAAACCAGGGAAATGGTCCTTTCCCCAGAGTCAGTCTTCTCCTACGTGGACACCTGTAACCTCTCCCATGCTTAGTGTTCTACAGCCAGAGATGTTCTCCAGCAAACACAGAAACCTAGACAGAATCACTTCTTCAATTTCACTGGTCTGGACTCCACCTGACCTCACCCATGCCAAGTGTCCCCTCACAGCAGCAGCATGCCTGAGGACTCCATTCTGTGAGCACCTTCACACCAAAAAGGGGACTGGGATCGCTGAGGCACGCCTTCATCACTTACCCATGCACGTTGAGGTGGTGGGACCTCACTGGTGGCCTCATCCCAAGCACACACTACCTAGATGTCCTTAGGGATCCACCTGAGTATGCTGTACATCTCACTATGACCTTAGCAGCCCTGTGAAAAACACATTGGGAAACACACCTCAGACCAGCATATGCAAGAACAGCAGAGGTCACTGTGTTTGGGGAGACCACTTGTTTCACCCTCTGGGTCCTTTCAGAACTCCATGATAAAATCGGGTAAGATAACCATTTGTCCTTTGAATGGAAACTTGCACAATTTCCATAGGTAAGAATCTGCAGAGGTGGAAATGTGGATATTCAAAAGAATCTCTGTCTTTCCCTCTATGGTGTTGAGCACAAAAACTTCATTTGTAGACCAGCCATCCTACATGAAAATGTGATGCTTACCCATACATGTTAAGAACAGTTCCTTGTTGTACCCTCATCAGCACACATGTAAACAGCAGGAAAAAGACAAGATGCCCAAGTGCCCTCCTTCAATGTATATCTGGAAAGAAGAAAAGGTGCTGGAAGGGTTGAGACACAGAGCTGTTGTGCCCTTTCCATATAGAATCTAGGGGCATCAGCCCCTCTGTGCATCTCGGTGTCCACCATTTAGGATGCTCCATGGGGCCTCAGTGTCCAAAGCTTTTCTCTAGGCCGTCATTACACAGGCATGAGTGTGTTCATTGTTGGCCATGTGATGAGCTCAATCTCCAGCCTTCTCTCCTCTCTAGAGGTTAGACTGGCCCAGAGTTCAAACCTCTTAATCATGCATTTCGTCTTTCTGGTGATGAAACCTGATCCTGAAGATACTTAGTCATCAACCATGAGTCATTTTATTAACATTAACTTACACATTTCCATAACTCAGGAAATGCAAAGGGATTCTAAAATTTTTTGCCAGAAATGGAACCAAATACCAAATAAATTCTTTATTCAGATCACAGAGCCTTAAATATATCAATCATAGCTAAGTCTAAAGTTTCTTATATGATAATTCCAAAATCTGTAATATATCTATCTCATACTGAGGCTCCCTTTGTTTCCTAAGATTGCATTTTCTTCATGCCTCTATTGTATCTCAAATTCTACTGTTACTGCTGTTGAAACTGATTATGATATATCTGGTGATAGGCACTGAGGCAATCAGGCTTCCGGTGAAAGGATTTTTGTTAACCTGGCCAGGAGCTGTGTGTTCGGTGCTTAATGTTTATTGTAACTGTGTTCCAAAGATTAATTCTTTTTTCTCCTAATTTTTCATAATTTGCTGCTTCTATGGTGCTTAATGTTTATTGTAACTGTGTTCCAAAGACTAATTCTTTTTTCTCCTAATTTTTCATCATTTGCTGCTTCTATGTTGTTGTTGTTTCCCTAAGAACCTCTTCTTAAATAGACCGTGTCTTTTAGGTCTCTCAATCACAGTTCACTCATTATACAAGAGCTCTGTTGATGGAACTTCCCCTTCTTGGGCCTGTCAGCCTCCAGGTCACCCTTTTTAGCTGTGCCAGTAGCCTCAAACTTCCTGGCCTCAGGTTTCTTCTCCTTAGTGTCTAGCTTCTCAGGTGTTTTGCTTGTGATCTTGCAAGACATGAGCTTGTTTTTGATAAACTCATTTCAAATTAAATAATTTGGGAAACAAACGAGCAAATAATTTTAGTGGCTGCTAAGTAAAAAATTGAATATGAAGGCATACTTTAACACAGCATGTTGTTTTCTATATGGTTAAACGATGTGACAAAGACTTATTTTTTATTAAATCCAAAATCATATTCCATACTTGGAAATAATTTAGTCACATATAAATTATTGTCTACATTAAAAACTAATCAGAGTGCTAGAGGCAAAGCAGCAAATACAAAGAATTTCACTCTATTCTCAGACAGGCACAGAAAATGTGGATAGAAAAGCGATATGGTATCTACACGGTGAATAGACAGAGAGGTAAGGGTACAAACTTATGTAATAAATACTACATTGAGAAAATTTTAAGAAAATCACAGTAATGAGTTGCCTAAAATTCCTTAAATAAAACTTACTAGGGACTTTTTGCAATGTAGTAACTTAGAAGTAGTAACTTTGCAATATACTAACTTAGAAGATAGAATGGTGATTTGCAAAGCAATTTAGCTACATAGGTGGCAAGAAACAGTCTTATTCTGGATAAATTTCAAAGAAAGAATTTAATAGGATTTAGTGATAGGTTAGCTTTAGGTGTCATAACTGAGGTGGGGGTAGAGACAAAGAATTTGGCCTTTGACCAAGTTTGAAATCTCTAATAGATACCAAAATGAGAATTTTAAATACATAGAAAGAAATCAGTTCACCCAGGGAGTTGGTATAGATGGAAAACTAGTTCAAGCACTGAGCCCTAAGGCCCACTAACTTTTTAGAATTAGAGAAGAAACTGATAAAAGCTGAATGAACTGCGCATCAGTAAACAAAACAAAAAAGCCAAGAAAAATAGGGAGAGACTGGGGCTTCCAATGAAGAAAAAGGTTACAGAAGATGATATGACCACTGGCCCAAGCATTATTGACATCTTCAGGGCCCTGATAAGGATAATTCCAACTGGTATTTATGAAGAAATGATTCTAATTTGATTTTGTGGTAACAACAAATTTTAGGTAATTGTTTCTGCATGATCACTAACCTGTTCAAAACTGTATTTGATTTCTGGGGGAAAAAAAATCAGAGAAGGTATCAAATAAAAGAAAAAACATAAAAGTTTCTAAATCCAAGAAATTGTAATTAAATGCTATTACAGGGCCAGTGAGATGGCTCAGTGGTGTAAGCGCCTGCCTGGCAAGCACAAGGGCCCGAGTTCGACTCCCGGAACATACGAGAAAAGAGCCAGTGATATTGCTCAGCAGCACGGGTGCCTGCTGGTGCGTGAGGTCCTGAGGTCAACCCCCGGTACCCACAAAAAAAAAATGCTATTACAGAACTATTCAGAAAACACTAAAAGTTTTGTTTTGATAACATAAGAAAAAAGTTAGTAAAACACAAAAGCATGTAATAAATGGACATATTTTCATGTATTCAAGAAAATTCTCATACACAGTACCAAGAAAAATTTTCCCCTCAACCATGCAAATCATGCCTTCTTATGCTCAGCAGCAGTAACTTTTATGAAACATTAGCAACTTTTTATAAATTAGTGTTGAATTTAAGAATCAGTTGATGAAGGAAAAATGTCAGAACAAGTACTTTGACAGCCAATCTATTTCAGTTTTCAAAAATAATATTTTAAAACTACCTTATGTGTTAAAGACTTGGGATGCTTTAGTTTCCATCTCTGGGACTGAGCAGCTTGCCTCTCTACTCAACCCAAACTCAGTGTGTGTGCATCTGTGTATGTGTGTGTGTGTGTCTTTGAATCGTTGACAACTGAGAAGTAAGCAGTTATAAGAGACCAGTATTATGAATCCAGACTCATAATTCCTATACTATGACAAGAAAGGCTTTTAAAATTAGTAAAACTTTGATGTTAACTTGCAATATCATATTCTTAGGTTTCTCTGATAAAATCCCTCCTAAATTCAATTGGTATCTGAGATTTCTGGATAAGTTATTTTATTTGTGTTAAAACCCATTTATCCTACCCAGTCTATAGACAATACCATATTAACAGGCTTTCGCTCAGGCTGCCTTAACGTATCTCAAGTATTTCACAATAGCTATGCTGGGGAATATAGTCTTGACGTTCACCCTATGAAGCATTAAAATTTAACATATTTTCCACTTTTAAACAAAACAGACCCAAGTCTTAAAAGTTTCAGATAAAATACATACTGTCAACAGGTGTGCTAAGACCTTAAAACAGGAAATAAACAAATTTTATACTTTATATTTACTACTGTATAAGAAATTATTTTTTGATTATTAATCATGTTCGCCTAGTGCTGTCACCAGTGATACAAATATCTAAAGGGGATATGATATAACAGTATACATAAAAGACCTCAAATTTTACATAACTCTTTTCACCTTACACAACCTTAACATCTTTCATTTCATTTCAGTTCTCTCCATTGACCAGGCAAATGTTGACTGCCACAATTCGCTATTCAAAACACCATAATTAGATGTAAAACTAATATAAGATTAAAATTGAAAGGAGGCAGAGGTCAAATATTAATGAAGTTTAGGCATCGGAAAGAGTTCTTCAAGGCAAGCAGTTGACAAAAGTTGGAAGGTGGGTAGGGAGGAAAACCACAGATCAGAAAAAAACTTCACAGAGAAATCAGGAAATGATATACCTCTTTCTGATGAACAAAACCAACCAACCAAATAAATTTAGCAAGTTTTAGGATAAGACCAATATACAAAATCAACTGTATTTCTATATACAGGCAAAAATCACTTGAAGCGTGAAATAAAATACTGTTTACAGTAGCTTTAAATTATTAAATACTTGGGGGTAAATGTGACAAAAGATGTAAAATACCAAAACACTGCAAACTACACACTACTGACAAATACTAAAGACTATCTAAATAATGAACTGTATTTTGTGCATGTTTTGGGATACACAGTATCATGATGATAAAAATTCTACCAAAATGACTTAC
Organism: Erethizon dorsatum; assembly: GCA_028451465.1. Classification (NCBI taxonomy): domain Eukaryota; kingdom Metazoa; phylum Chordata; class Mammalia; order Rodentia; family Erethizontidae; genus Erethizon; species Erethizon dorsatum. Next base: position 107,847 of record JAQMCO010000018.1, on the reverse strand, counting down.
AGATTCAGAACAATCCAAATCGAAATCCTAATAATTTACAAAATCCTATAGAATATGTTTTCTATTTACTTATTTATTTATTTATTTATTTATTTATTTATTTATTTTTTTGTGTGGGTACCGGGGGGTCGACCTCAGGACCTCGCGCACCAGCAGGCGCCCGTGCCGCTGAGCGATATCACCGGCCCCTTTTTCATATGTGGGTTCCGGGAGTCGAACTCAGGCCCTCGCGCTTGCCGGGCAGGCGCTTACGCCGCTGAGCCATCTCACCGGCCCTATGTTTTCTATTTATAAAAGAAAACATTAAAACAGAAAGACATTTTAAGGTGGTCAAATATATGGAAATTAACGAACACAAAGCAATAATCTGTTAAGTGTAAGAAGAAATGAAAGAGAAATCAGAAAACATTTTGAAGTAAAGAACATATCCAACATATCCCAACATATCCAAATTTGTTGAATGCAGTTAACAAGTTGAATGCTTAGTGAAAAGTTTTACCTTAAAAAAAGATGAATGGTCTAAAGTCAATGAAATAATTTTGCATTTTAGGAACCCTTGAAAAGATGAAATAGAGCCCGTGACATAGCTCAGCAGCATAAGCTCCTCCCTGGCAAGCATGCAGTCCTGAGTTTGGTTCCTGGTACCTACATAAAGAAAAAAAAAAAAAAAGAAATAGAATTCAAATTAAGTGGAAAAAATAAAGTCAGCAAAAGTGAATACAAGTGATTAAAACAGCAATTTCTGCTCCAAACTATGCTACAGTAACTTACACTACAAAAAAGAAAAATATATAAAACAAACCTTTTCAAACAATGGAGAACAAAGGGATGGACTAGTGATTCCTACAGAGTCCGCTCCACACCACAGGGAAGAGGAAGCGAAACAGTCTAGCTTGAGGTGAAAGTTAACAGATTTGTGGAGAACACAGCTAGCGCTCCACAAAGCAGCACGCATAAGGAAAGATCTTGCTTCAGCCCAGACCTAGAGTTATTAGTAAACATGTATTTAATACTACACTCTAACTTGCTTCCAGATTTACATCTTTCATCTTTTTATTTCCCAACAGCTGGAGTGCTCAGCAGTACTCAAAGTTATATGTACTCTTATTTCTGCTTTTATTGCTAACACTAGTAATAAGTTGCCTACATATACATGTATACATGTACATATACACATGCATGTATACACACATGTGTAGAACCAATCATGTACTAGAGACTACTTTAAGAATTCTACCTATGTAAGACACACCTGGCCCTCCTTAAAATCCTATGAGCTGATATTGTTATTACTCTGCTTAAAAAAGTTTAGCCAAGATCACGCAGCTAGTGAGGTACACACTGGAATCCAGACCTGGCGCACTGTTTCCAGAGTCCATGTAGACACTACAGCACACTCGTTTATATAATGCAAAGAATATCCCATTAAAACCAGTAATCTGGGTTTTTACTTTCATCTCTGACACTAATCAACTAATTACTAATCAACACAGGGAAAGTCCTTTACCCAATTCCTCTTATATAATGAGCCAGAATCAATTATTCAGTTCTAGTTACACAAGGTTGTGATGCTAACATGCATGGTTTTTATTAACAAATTTGGTATTACCAGATGAGTGGGGACTTTGAAGCTTGAAAATGAAGTATATTTAAGGGACAGGAGGAAGGCAACTAGTAGAAACTAAGTTAATCTATAAACATTTCATATTTCATTTCACATGTTACATTCACATAAATATTTCATATGCTACAATGCAAGTGTTATAATTGTTATATTAGAGAGGAAACAGTGAGACTGAGAAATCAAGTTACTTATGCTATCCGGCATCACACAGATAATAAGGGTGGAAAGCAGTAGCTGAACGCAGTCACAGCCCCATGCTTCTCTGGTGTTCTTTCCTTTCCTCTCAGCAGCAGTAAGCAGAGATTTGAAATACTTCACACAAAGTTTTGCAAACAGCATATGCACAATAAATTAGTTTAAAGCTGGAAATAGAGATAAGTGAACATCAATGTTATACTGTCATCTAAAACAGAAGTGGATACATTTTTGTGCAAGATCTACAAGGTGGCTGATCATCATACAAAAACAATGAATTTTTGGAGGGAAAATCTGTATGCCCTGAATTCATCTCTAAATAAACCATAAGAATTCCAATATATGTATTCCAGATCACACACGATTTTTTTTTTTGGTGGGTACCGGGGGTCGACCTCAGGACCTCACATGCCAGCAGGCACCCGTGCTGCTGAGCGATATCACTGGCTCTTTTCCTGTATGTGGGTTCCGGGAGTCGAATTCAGGACCTCGCGCTTGCCAGGTAGGCGCTTATGCCGCTGAGCCATCTCACCGGCCCCACACGAGTTCTTACTGTCAGGTTCGGACCAGCAAACCCTGTTAGAGAGACAAATGAAGACACGAGAGACACAGAATACCTTTGTCGGAGGCCCAGGGGACTTCGGTTCAGAGTGAAGCCCTGAAATGACTCAAACCTCCAGATTTACTGAGGAACAACAAAGGCAGCAGAGTTTGCTGAACCCAGATGTTTGTTTTAGGTAGCAAGGCAGGCAAGCAAGGCCTGCTGATAGTTTGGATGAATAATTAAAGTTTTTATTACATTTACTGATACAATTCAGATATATATTATGATCACATCCATCATAGGGATCTTGTACCTGTACATGACATATTTTAGTTCCTCTTTTTTCCCCATTACCCTGCCCTCCCTTCAACCTCTCTTCCCCTCCTTATTTACAAAGATTTTTTTCCATTTTCTCCTTTTTTCTCCTTTTTTCTTTTCTTTCTTTTCCTTCCCTTCCCCCATTCTCCTTCCCTTGTAAACAATTTCTTCCTGTTTCACAATATCTATTGTACATTTTGATTCTTATGCAACCACTGTGGAAATCAGTGAGGAGATTCCTCAAAAAACTAGGATTAAAGGTCCCATTTGACTCAGCTATTCCCCTTCTTGGTATCTTCCCAAAAGAATTCAAAACATCATACCTTAGTGATATGTGCACACCCATATTTATTGCAGCAGTTTGTTAATAGCTAAATCTTGGAAACAACCCAAATGCCCATTAGCTGATGAATGGATAAAAAAGATTTTTTTATACAATAGGATACTACTCAGCCATAAAGAAGGATAAACTTGAGACATTTATACCTAATTGGATGGACCTTGAGACCATACTCAAGTGAAATAAATTTGACACACATGTGTAAATATCCCATCGTCTCTCTGGTATGAGAAACTGAATAATTAACCTTTATCAGATTGTCCCCTTAGGAATGCCCTTGTTTTTCTACTAAGGTCCATCTCTGCTCAAACTGGCAAAATATACTGCCTTCAAGATATTCTGGCTCCTCAGAGTTAGCAGTTGTCCACACACACCCTAGCCCTCCGGTCAACTGGAGCAGATACTGACCCACTGGGTGTCACAAGGACCTCCACATCTTATGGTGTTTTGCTGCACAAAATTATTTTCTAACAGAACATTATTTTCTAATCATTTTGTTAAAAGGAAATCTTTTTTCCCTAGCAAGGATTTCACAAAGAAACCAGTAAGCAAGGGAAGTTGCATATACTGGCTACATAAAGAAGGGTAAGAGAGTCAAACTATTGTGTTACCTTATTAAATTCCTCTCTTGGTTTGGACATAAAGCTATTCATTCACTAATTCTAATACTTTACTGAATTTAAACAATTGCAATTACGTAATTGGAAGAATTTTAACAAATGATATAACTCAATGCTCTCATTTTACTTTTAACAAACTGAGCCTTTTAATATATGGGCCCAAAGTCTTAATAGGAGGGTAACTGTGACACAAGGTGAGTTCATACCTAAGCACAGAGCTGAACACTATTGTGTTGAAGGAGAAAGGTGGTTGAATGAAACCATGCTGCGACCACTCAGTCTAGAAAACTTCTAACCTTCTTAGGAGGAAAAATGTCTGTCATCTTCTGTAACAGGTAATATAATAAATAGAGACCTCCAGCTGGTCTGAATGACATCCACATACAAAAAAATTGCTAAAATCTGTAAATTGTCTCTCCTTGTGTACTCTATGGGTCCCACAAAGAATTGGAGATAAACCAATGTTTAACACATAAACACAGTTAATTCATCAGTTCACCCCAGTCTTTCCTCCTCTTCAAATCCAGCTTGTTCTTTAAAATTTAATAAAATTAGGATGCAGTGCCTGCTATATAAAATGATTCTTTTCCAGCCCTTGCAGATGATTAATAAACTTTGGGTGAAAGCTTTATCATCTAGAAGATATTAATCACTAAGCAACAAGTTAACCATCGATCAATGGTAGAAATAGGCTTTACCACAAGCCAAAAACAAGTAAAGAAAGTTAAAGAAATATAAAATGTCAAAAATACAACATACTGTTTCCCTGCTGTCTGCATCCACATTGCATACAAACATTTTGCAGACTACTTCCCATGTTTCATTTCAAGAGATGGTGAGGATTTTGGAAGAGTTACTAGAATTTGCTGTGTACACTTCTACCTGAAATAGGTGTCCCATCATCTTGGACCTCAGAGAGAGTTTTTGTTTCCGGCATAGAAGAGAAAAACAAACAACAAACATGTAACAAAAAACAAACAAAGAGTGGTGTCCTGCTGCTTCTTGCGATGCCCTCAGGCCCTCTTTTGTATTCTGTTCCTTCTCAGCAATCAAGATCTCCTCTACTGTATCTTTGCAGTCCACAGCTTTACTGGAGCTTCCTTTCTGGCCAAATGCACATTTTACATCATTTTGCTCCACTCTTTGCTCTTGATTCTCAATGTAAATCTGGCTAAAAGCCCCCAACAGCAGCCATGCCACTGCTTCATTAGAGTGCGTAGAAATTTCTTCTGCCAGATTAGTCTGCTGCCCTTAGTCTCAGGCAAAGTCTTTGGACACAAGCAAAATGCAGACAAACTTTTTGCCAAGCTGTAACACACATCGTCTGGAGTCCAATAGCCAATGCTGTCCTTCTTCTCAGCAGAAACCTCGTGAGCTTGGACCTCGTGGTCTTGGTGGCAGGATTTCTATCAGCCTTCTGACCTTTTGAGCTCTGACCAGAATCTCTCCTACAGAACAGCCTAAGGTGTTCCAGCTCTTTTTCAGCCAGCACCTCTGAATCTTTCCAAACTCTTCCCACAAGCCATCCCCAAAGGCTTCTAAACCACATGATCAGGTATAGTCACAGAAATGAGCCCACTTCTCTGGTACCAAATTTTGTTGTAGTCAGGGTTTGCAAGGGAATAGATTTAATATAGGACACATAACTTATAGGATTATTTTACAATATTCACCCAAAAAGTCAAATACAAAAGAGTACAAGAGATCTGTCCATTCACTAGAGACCCAGTGAATCCAGCTGAGGGCCTGAATCCCACAGCAATGGCCTGCATGAGTCTAGCTGAAGACCTAGAGCCTGTGGCAATGTCCTTCACAAGTCCAGCTGGAGGCCTAGAGCCCACAACATCTCATGAAAGTCTGTATCAAGGATCTGCACTGGGAAGGCCCAAAGGTCAGTGGTGGAAGCTAGGAAGTCTGCATCAGGTGAAGGACCTGTGCCAGCAGGCTGAGGGATCTGCACTAGAGCCAGGAAGCAACACTTAAGGTAAGGACCAGAGCTCCCCGGAAAAGAACTGCAGCCGTCCTCAGCGACAGCGAGGACCTGAGCTCCTCTGACAATGAGAACAGCTGAGTTCATATCAGGAAAACCAGCAATGACAAGGTTCTCCAGGAGAATCAACAGCACACCATCTTCCCTCCCAGTTCTCCTTTTATGCTGTTGGCAACAATCCTCAGGTGGGCCCTCGAAGGCCAGAACCACGCTGATTCAGTTCAGCTAGGTGCTACATCACACTTTTCTTCTGGGCAGTTTGGAAAGAGGACTGAGACTAAGAACTGGGAAGAAAATTGTTGTACTCAGTAAATGAGACTACAAAGGGAGGATGTCCAAAAATAAAAATTGAGCTCCTTATTTTAGCTGGTACCCAGCGGCGTCCTCTATGCCAGAACAAAGAGGAGCCCCGGGGGTGGGTAGAGTGTAGTTTTTATAGTAGCAAGCAGTTGTACAGAAGCCAATAGCAACAGTTAATAAAGTAATTTTACAAACTTATTGGTTAGGCTTTTAGGCGCGGGGTATTTGGCATTATTTCATTGGGCAAAAGGAACATCTTATTGTGGGTTGCTAGAGGGCAGGAAGGTGCATTTTGTCACTATGGGGGAATCTCAACTTAAACAGAAAGGAATTTGTCTAGCCTAAACAAAGGAGAGGCTTATCTAATGGTATTTGGCGGGAAGCAGGAGCCGGACAGGTGAAATGGCGGTTTGTTTATAAGAAGGGATTAGCCTTGTCAGGTTACAACAAAAATGACCTAAATAATTTCACCAGTTTCACTAGTTAGAATTAAGATGTATAACTTATTTGGACGCTGAAAAACTACCATATGCCCTATATATTTTGTTAAATTAGCATATATCCATTTGGCTTCTATACATTAAAAAAGGTTTTCTTAAAATGTCCAGCGAAAGAATAATTAGCCTTTATAAAGGAGATGATCATTTTATACTTTTGCCTGTTTTTTTCACTTCAACTTTCCTTAATTGGCCAATAATAGCTAAAATAAGTCAATATTTTATTTTTAAAACAATATGGTTATCTTTCTTTATATCTAAAATTGATACAAAAATTACTTCATCCCCACATAGACATTATTATTTAAAAGCAACTATTGCGCATAACCAAACACTCATTTTTCGGCACTGTTGACTTTAGTGTTTCTACAAATAAATTTGACAAAATGTGGAAACTGCATGCTTGTATAGTACGTGATGTAAGATTCACTTTGGAATCAGTGTTAAAGCAACAATGCATATATATCAGATTTAAGATTCTAAGATTAGAATTCGTACTTGTATTATCAAACAGAGAGTTATGGTGCTTATAACCTCCACAAAAATGCATGATCTGAAACGCTGTCTAATATAAAGTTCCAAGCATGTACCAAATGTGTGTACAAGGCTTTGAACTTACCTGGTGCTAGGCTGTTTCTGGAGGGCTTTACTGTATCTAGGATAAGAAATGGAAAACTCCTTATTTCTGTTTTCATTTTCTGTCAAGAAAAAAAAAAAAAAAAAAAAAGACCAGATGGCTTGTAAGAGAAGCAGACACTGAATTTTCAATCCAATTCAACAAGTATTGTATTGGCTGCCGGGAAGACTTCATCATGACTGTAAAACGATGGTATTTAAAATAGAAGAGTACACGTGAAGAAAGGGTATAGGTCCTGTTTTTTATGATCACAGAATAAAGAGATCGAAGGTTGACTACACTATCTGGGAAAAGCACCACCATCACTGTTAGTATTGCTTACAACGTGTCTGGTCCTATCCTATAGGCTGGCCATGGATTATCTCATTCAGATCCACAAACATCATCAGGTAAGGTTCATACTACTACCTTTATACGCAGCATAGCCCCTAACAGGGTTTCAAAGAAAGAAAAGGAGTTGGAGAGGTAAAGGGGAGGAAACTCAAAGCAAAATCATACACAAACATGTAATCCACCTTTAAATTTTGTTTAAAATTTAAAGATTCATACATTTGGGAATCCCTTTGTCAAGTAGATGATTTCTTGTAATTTAAAAAAGAAAAACGGGGCCGGTGAGACGGCTCAGCGGCTTAAGCGCCTGCCTTGCAAGCGCGAGGGCCCGAGTTCGACTCCCGGATCCCACATACGAAAAAGGGGCCGGTGATATCGCTCAGAGGCACGGGTGCCTGTTGGCGCGCGAGGTCCTGGGGTCGACCCCCCGGTACCCACAAAAAAAAAAAAAAGAAAAAAGAAAAAAGAAAAACGTTTTTCTTCTAGTTTAGGTGATGTAAAAGTATAAGATAAACTGCATACTTTGGGTACCATAATTTGTTTCCACTAACTTAAAATTTGTGGCGAATGAGGTTTCATTCAATTTGAATTGTCCAGATAATTACTAAATTTAATCTTACATATTTAATAGCTCTATGTACAGCCCGAGGGCCTGCTTTTAGAGACAGATGAATAAAATTATCACACAATCAGTCACCAGTGAAATTCAGACTGCGTAACAAAAATCAAGTCATTCATAAAGCTAACAACCAAATCAAAACTAAAAAACAGGACTTCACCAAAAATAACCCCCACGCCCATGGCCACACCCAGACCCTCTCCAGCCAGGTCAGATTCCCAAGCGCCAGGGAGCGGCTGAGGTCGAAGGTCCCTGTCTCCACTGCCCCAGGTTTCCACCGCAGCCCTGCTTGCCCCCACCCAGTGTGGCTCTAATCAAACCAAACCTTCATGTCCCCAGGCATGGACCCTGAACAGCCCCATCCCACCCCCAACTTTGGTACCCCTAGGGCTGCCATCAGTTGGGAACCCCAACATCAGCCATGGGAAGATGCTCCTTTACTAAGCCCAGCATCAGGGCCTCCTGAATGGGGGTGGGGGAGGAGAGGCTGAGCCCAAAGGTGGCGCCATCGCCCAGCGCCTACCTTCCACACACAGAGCGGGCAGCACCAGCTCTGACCACTTCGGTGCTGCCCCAGTGAGACCATCTCAGGGGACCCTGGGGCCCAGCATCCGCTGAGCTGGGGGGAGGCGACCCCGCCCCAAATGCTGCAGGGTCACTGGGAGCTGTGTTAGGTCTGGGGTGAGGGCTGACACTGACGGTTTCCAGGGTCACTGGGGGCAGCGGGGAGGCCAGGGAGAGAGGCCAGGGACAGGGCCGAGGTCCCTGAGCAGGGCGGTGGAGTCCTGAGCGTCAGCGCCCTCCAGCCCCCGCCGCCAGGAGGCTCAGGCAGGAGAACGCCCGCCAGCCACAGAGGCCGGCCAGGCGTGGGGGTGCAGTGCGGGTTGCAGGGCGGCTCCGTCCTCACCTTCCCAGGCCGGGCGCCCCGCGCCCAGACGCTGCTGTGAGGGCGCAGAAGCCGGCCACGGAGCCCTGGAGTGTCCGCGGGGAACCGTCCAGGGCGGGCTCGCGCTGCCGTGCGCGGGCGGGCGCGGAACCGGCGGGTGCGGCAGCCGAGGCGGAGGCAGCGGAGCGCGGCGGGAGGCGCCCTCCCTGAGGCCCGGCGGGCCGCGTCCCGCCCTCTCCGCGGCTCGGGAGACCTGGCCCCCGCCCCGGCCCGCCCGCCCCTCCGCAGCCCCGCCCTCGCGAGACCTCGCTAACCGCACCCTGTCCGCAGCACCCGTGGGCGAGGTCCTGCGTCGTCGCTCCGCGAGGCTCCGAGCGCGAGGCCGTGCGCGTGGCGTCGCTGTGTGGTCGCGGGCGCGTGGACGGGGTGGAGTGGCCTGAGAGTGCGGTGCAGTCTCCGGGTGAGTTGCAGTGAAGGCTGGGCGGGGTCTCGCGTGGGCCCCTTGGGGCGGGTGAGGGCTGGGGGGGCGGGAAGCCCCGCGGAGCGGGGAGGCCGGGGCGGGGGCGCGCGGGGCGCCGCTGGGTGCCTGGAAGGCGGGCGGGGCTCCCAGTCCGCGGGCGGTGTGAGTGCGCGTGGGGTCCCAGGGAGTGGCCCAGATGGCCCATGAGGGGCTGGAGCCTCTGGCGACAGGGTTACAGCTCTTCTCACAAGTCCTTGTTTCTGACAGAGGGGTGAGCTTATCTGCCTTCTGTTTCTGGGTCGCCAGTCTTCTTTCTTCATTCCTGTAACACGTTTGCATGCAGAGACAAATATACTTTACCTTTTTATTAAAATTGTCTTTCTATTGATATGCTTTGTTTCAACACTGTTTCTTCCCTGATTATTACCATGAATACTAGCATCCCCACTCACTCATTTATGAGAAGTATTTATGAGAGTCATTTCTGGTGTCTTTGCTTCTCTTTTCTTTCTCACATGGCCCTTTCCCATAGCTCAGCTTATCCCTGAAAGTTCGACAGTGGGACTTGTGCCACTTGCCCTGTTCTTTGTAAAACTGCTACAGAGGGACTGCAGGTTCCTATTGGCTGAATTCTCCTTCTGTTCTAGAATTATAACTCAAAAATACCTGCTTTTCCCACTATAGCTCTTCATTTAATATTTTTTCACTTATTCATATTTCTTTTTAATATTACCATGCCTAAAAATTTTTCCCAAGTTCCATGGGTATATCTATACATGGGAAAAGCCAGCCTTCTTGGTTAAAAAATAGGGAGTCTTCTCTCAGTTTCCATTCCTTTATTCTCTGTAAGCACTCTTCTCCTTTGTTTCACAACTCATGGCCTTGGCATCCTTCTTAGCATCTTAGAAGTTGCCATCTGCATCATATTGCAGATAAGCCACTGCTCGCCGTGTGGAACATCCAGGATCTGTACCAGTGACTCCATGTATGTTCACATGGGATGTGTAGCTTCCAAGCCCAGTGTGGTCTGGTCATCTTGGAATGATATGCCATCATTTCTTTTTGTTCCTTCAGTGTCAGGCATTTCCCTGCATCTCAGATCATCCCAGCCTTACTTTTCCCATGAGTTTACCTTCAGGTTCTTTCTTTGTGAAGTCTTTTATGACCTCAAACACAGGCTTCTTCCTTTCCTGAGCTTCTATTTAGTTTGTCTCTACTTTGAAATATCATAAAACATTTTTGATATTTTTATATTTTATTTGCAAGTAGGTGATTGTATTAAAATTTTCTCTCAAGGGCAGGTCTATCAGTATACTAATGAGGACATGATCTGTCAACTGCTTTGGGCCCTGGGAGGAAAGATTGTTTTATCCATCCTTCCTTCCTTCCTTCCTTCCTTCCTTCCTTCCTTCCATTTCTGTGTTCCATTCATTCAGCAGACTTTCCTAGATGTCAAATGACAAGGTCTGTAAAAGTAACAATCATTAACTAGATCCATCAGTATATATTTTTACTGAGGCTTTGTGGTCAAAAGACAGAATGAAACCCCAAGTGTTTAAATGCATGGAATTTAAAGAAATTTACAAGGCCCTGTGAACTTCATTGTCAAATGAACAGGATGAAGACAATGAGTTGATTGATGGGTGCTGCAGAGTTCAACAATAGTGTATTTGTCTGTTTGTCTGTTTTATGGTAAATGGAGATTTTTGGATTCTAGTGAAGGAAAGCACCCACTCATGCCCCCAGCAATTACACAACCTCTCCTTATCATAGTTATTTTAAATCTACTTGGGATTTGTTGTTTGAAAAACTTCTCTGTGGGATTCTCTGTTACCTTTAGGACAGAAGAGAAAAGGGGGAAAATCATTAGGATAGTGTAGAAAAAAGGAACTAACAAGGAATGAAAATTAGGGCTTCTGGGATGTAGTTGTACAAAGAAGTCAGTCAGGAACGTGGCCTGGCACAGAGCTTATTCATCAGGTGTGTTGGTTTCCTGGAGCTGCCATAAGAAAAGTATTGGGCCGGGGATATAGCTGAGTGGCACAGCACCTGCCTGGCAAGCACAAAGTCCTGAGTTCGATTCCTGATACCAAAAACAAAAAAGTATTGAGCATCTATACTGAAAATCTGAAATCCAGAATGCTACAGAATCTGAAACTGTTTGAGCACTATTACGCCACAAGTGGAAAAGTCCACACCTGACTTCATGTGACAGGTCAAAGTCTAAATGAAGGTGCACAACACACATTTTTTTAGTCTCTAAGGGAAAAAGAAGACCCTCCCAGCCCCCTTCAGCTGTGATAATGTCTTTTCTATGCATGCCCATGTTGCTCTTCACAAACACACTCATAAGGGTGTCCACTCTGTGTACACCAATGGCAGTGTTGCGTGTATTTCCTGGAGAGACTTAAAGGAAACATCTGCTTCCAATCAGAGAAGGTGCTGACAGTGCAAAGAATGACTCAGACAAGGTCCAGCTTGGTAAATGATTGAGTTCATCAGGGGTGACTTACAGAGCAGTGGTACACTTTCAGGTTGAAGCACTACTGAGGCCGCCAACCTCCCTGTGCTAGATGGGTACCATTATAGAGCAGTGATTAAAACAGCAAAAGCAGGAGCAAAAGCAAGAAGGTCCTTGGGGAAAGTTGTTTCTACTCTGCTCCTGTCCCTGCCTTAGCAGGAAACCCTGCCAGTCTTAGTAAGCTCTGTCCAGTGGCACTGGTGAATAACCTTGTGCTGTAGTCTGGCATTCCATTTAAGCACCTAGGGGAGGCCAGGGGCCCACTGAACAGCCAGATATGTACCACAAGTTGGAGTTACTTTGGTTGGGGTACAGAAGAGAATTCTTAGTATAGCTGGGTTCCCCACATTCTCCACATGGGGCCAAGATCTATGTGAGTTCCTGTGTTTTTTGCTTATTTTCTGTTCTGTGGTGTAAAGATACTGAAAATGCCAAAAAAGCCCGCAGATACCCCTGTGGATGATGGTGATGAGAAAAAGAGGAAGCATTTCATTTGTACTAATAACGCAGAAAGTCAAGCTGCTTAAGCAACTGAATGGTAATGTAAGTATGAAACGTCTTATGTGAAAGTCTGGTGTTGAAATGACCTGCAGAAACACAAGGATAAACTGTTGAAGCTGTACGTTAAAAGTGGTGAACAGAAGTTAATGAAAAGTAGAAAAGCTAAAAATGTGTAAAGCTAAAAATGAAGAGTCCCATAGCATATCAAAAGGATGAATCAGCATCAGTGAACATGTGCCACTAAATGGTTTGCTGATCATGGAAAACTGTGAAGAAATGCATTGAAGAGCTTGTCAAGGTTATGATGATGAAAATCTGATGCCAGAGTAAGTCTGTGGTAGTGGTGAAAGAAGCGTCACTGTTTTGGCATCACTGCCCCAGAAAGACACTGATTACAGCTAATGAGAGGCCTGTGCCAGAATTAAAGTTCCAAACACAGAGTAATTGCTGGGATAGGCTTGTGAAAGTGCTAACCTGCTCTGACAGGCAAGAGTTTGAGCCTGCTCTATTTTAAAGGGATAGATTTCTTGCCAGCTTATTGCTATAGCGTTAAAAGGCATAGATTGCCAGGAACATCTTTGCTGATTGGTTTCACAAACATTTTGTACCAGTGGCTTATGTCACTGCAGGGAAGCTGGACCAGATGTTGACTGAAGGTGTTCTGTTCATCCTCCAGCTGAAACTCATCAGCAATAGTGTTTATGCCATGTACTTTCCTCAGATCTGATTCATTAATTCAATTATGTGAGCAGGGTATCCTACCATCATTGAAGAGTATTTATAAAAAGACTTTCTTGAACAGAGTGCTAGCAGTAGTGATCAGATACATGGGTGTTGAAGGTTTGCAGAGGGAGTTTGGCAAAATCATATATGCTGTTTTTTGACTGCTATTTTTCAATGTACTGATATATATCATGTCTTACTGCTAAGTACTTACATGTGAGTTAGAATAAGAAAATGATTGCTTATCAGAAGCATATAAATTCAGAATCAAGAATGACAGTGAGAGCAGCATGGACCAGCTGCCTGAATAGGTGGCTGAGTGTGACACTTTTGCTTTCTCATGGTTTAATATGTGCAATCTTTGTCATGCACAGAATTACTAAAAATATTGTATAAAGTTTTATTCAGGTTATATGTATAAAGTATATATGAAACATCAATGAGTTTTGTGTTTAGATTTTGGTCCCATCCCTAAGATGATCTTATTATTATATGCACATATTTTAACACATGAAAAATGTCCAAAATAGAAAAATTTCCAGTCTCAGTGATTTTGGATAAGGCATACTCAACCAGGACAGAAATTGGATGACTTAAAACAATAGAAATTTATTGTCTCATGTTTCTGGAAGCTAAAAGTTCAAAATCAAGGGCATACTAAGCCTCTAGGAGAGTATCTGGTGACCCCACAAGCTTTGACTTGTGGATGTGTCACCCCACTCTCAGTCCCCATCTTCAGGTGGCACCCCCCGTGTGTCTGTTTTTGTGTCTTCTGTTACAAAGACACCAGTCTTGTTGGATTAGGGCCACCCCCTCCCATGACATCTGTAGTGACCTTACTTTCAAAGGCCACATTATGAAATACTGAGGGTCAGGACTTAACCATATCTTTGTTGGGGGTTACAGTGTAGCCCCATTTATGTAAGAAAAAGTGATATTGTATAAGTAATACTTTTTTCTACATTTGGTACCAAACATTATACATAAAAACATTGATAAATATAGTGCTTAAGCAAGGGAAATAATTTATATTAATGTACACAGCAGAGAGGCAAAAAGCCTAGGAGAATATGGGTCAGACTCCAGGGGTCTGTTTCCTGCTTTTTTTCTATATCATATTTGTTGTTAATCTTGATGTCCATATGAGTCAGCTTTTTCTCTGTAACAAAACATCCAAGATAATTAACTTAGAAAAGATTTGTTTTGACTGACAGTTGTGAAGTTTCCAGGCCATAATGAAGTCAGCCCATGGCTTTTGGCCTCTGTGGAGGCAGCATGTTATGGCAGGAGCCTGTCACAGAGCAAAACCACTCCCTCATCAACCAGGGAGCAGAGAGGAAGAGACCACAGACTACTGTATCCTGATGACCTCAAGCTCTTCTAATACTGGGGGTCACACTGTCAACACATGGGGCTTTGGGGGACATTTGACGTCCAAACAGCAGCAATGTCTTGGAACCAAGGAGTCAAAATAGAAAATAGGAATAATTATAATGTTTATTATAAATAGCTGTGACTAGGTGCCAGACTGTAAAAGCCTCACACTTTATATAATACTTAAAATAACCTTACACCCTAAATACTACCATTCTTGGGTTGTAGATAGCAAAATGCATTTTAGGGAGTTGAGCGACTTGTTTACATTCGTGACCAGTGGTGACGGCGCTGGGCGAGAACCTGTGTCTGCTCAGGCCCTCTTCCGTCTCCTGTGGCTCCTGAGAGGCTTTGTGTCGCCATCTGTTTGAGCCTTGCTCTGTAGTGCTTTGGTGGTGTGCACAGAAGACATCGCCTAGCATGTGGCCGGAGTCATGGCTTAGGAATATTGAATTGGCAGCAGTGTGAAGAATGTATGCGAGGGGAGGGCCTGGCAAGAAATAGACAAGTTAGGATCTCACATCATTCTAATCTGGGATTTGGAAACGAGAGGGTAGCCTTTCTGTGAGATTTCCTTTATTGCCACCCCTCTTTTATCTCTTTGGTCGTGCTCAGACCTGTTTTTGTTCCTTTTGCGTGCATAGCCTGACACATTTACTGCTTACTGCTCCATCTTTCCCTTTGTCCTTATCAGTTGAGATTATCAAACCATACTTGAAAGCAACCCTACATGGTTTTTTTTTGTACTTTGTCTCCACATACATTCTATCATTCTTACCCTAATCCTTTGTTTAGTTATACAAAGCTTTTTCCTTTCTTTTAGATTCAGAGGCCACAGCTGAAATTAAATCATCAGTCTTCAGAAGGAGCATTTCTAAAGACAAACAATGCTTTGGCATTAAAATGGAAGGAGTGTCAAGGAGTGATCTTTGGTATTTGTCACTAGAAGATTTCTGGAAATGTGACAACCAGTTGGGCAAATATCATGACAGCCAAGAAAGACATATGAGGCAAATGGCATTCACCCAGAAGAAAGTACTTATTCAAGAGAAGGCCTGTGAAAGTGGTAAATATGAGGAAAGCTGTCTTCTCCCTGCTCAGCTAGTACTGAGAGAGTATTTCCATAGACGTAGCTCACATACTAAAAGTTTAAAGCATGATTTACTCTTCATTGGGCACCAGGAAAACTTTGCAGGTAGCAGTAATGAATGTGGCCAAACCTTCTGTCAAAACATTCATCTCATTCAATTTGCACGAACTTACATTGGAGATAAATCCTACAAGTGCCCTGATAATGACATCTCTCTTGCTCCTGGTGCATCCCTTGATTCATCAAAGTGTATACACAGAGAGAAACCCTATGAATGTAAGGAATGTGGAAAATTCTTCAGCTGGCGCTCTAATCTTACCAGGCACCAACTTATTCACACTGGAGAAAAGCCCTATGAATGTAAAGAATGTGGAAAGTCTTTCAGCCGGAGTTCCCATCTCATTGGACATCAAAAGACTCACACTGGTGAGGAGCCATATGAATGCAAAGAGTGTGGGAAGTCCTTCAGCTGGTTCTCCCATCTTGTCACCCACCAGAGAACTCACACAGGAGACAAGCTGTACACATGCAATCAGTGTGGGAAAGCCTTTGTGCATAGCTCCCAGCTTATCCGGCATCAGAGGACTCACACTGGTGAGAAACCTTATGAGTGTCCTGAGTGTGGGAAGTCATTCCGACAGAGCACACATCTCATTCTGCATCAGAGAACACATGTCAGGGTGAGGCCCTATGAATGTAATGAATGTGGGAAGTCTTACAGCCAGAGGTCTCACCTTGTTGTGCACCACAGAATTCATACTGGACTGAAGCCTTTTGAGTGTAAAGATTGTGGAAAATGTTTCAGTCGAAGCTCTCACCTTTTCTCACATCAGAGAACCCACACTGGAGAGAAACCATATGAATGTCATGATTGTGGGAAATCGTTCAGCCAGAGTTCTGCCCTCATTGTGCATCAGAGAATTCATACTGGAGAGAAGCCCTATGGGTGTCAGTGTGGGAAAGCCTTCATTCGGAAGAATGACCTCATTAAGCACCAGAGAATTCATATTGGAGAGGAGACCTATAAGTGTAACCAGTGTGACATTATCTTTAGCCAGCACTCTCCATTTATTGTCCATCAGATAGCACATACTGGGGAGCAGTTCCTCACATGTAATCAGTGTGGGACAGCACTGGTTAGCAGCCCCTCCCTTATTAGATACCAGACAAATCACGTGAGAGAGGCCACTTACTAATGTAAGGAATACAGAACATGCTTCACTAAGAGCAATAGTTTTACATTGGAGAACTCATGGAGAGAATCTGTGCAAATGGATTCTGAGTGGAAATACTTTCAGTCTCGTTACCACCCTATTGCATGCTATTGAATTGGCTGGGGGGCACACATTTCATTCCACTACATAAATATATTAGATTTTCTTTTCACAAATTCCGACTAAAGTAATTGGCCTGGGTGCATTCTTACCAAGCCTTAAATGCTAGATTCTGAGAAGGAACTATTAAGTAGGCGAGTTGTTGAGAGATAATGTTTTCTATTCAGAGAGCTAAATGAATATGGCACTGTAGTCAGATTTGTTGCTGAGAATAAAACACAGTTACTGCAGCAAGAGATAGTAGTATTCCAGTGAGTTAGTATGCCATTGTTTACTTGATTGTGCCTGTCTTCTAGACACTTAGTAGTGTTTGGTATGTTTTTTGTTCCTTATATAAACCACATTTTGGTTAGCCACAGGATAATCTCTATAATGTAAAACCATTCACACATTCACACTACTAGTAATACTCATTTTTAAAATGTATTTGCATGTGGGCAAGAATTGAGCAAATAGAAAGTATAGATAAGTGAATCAAACTGATTTGTTAGATAGTGGAACTATGAATGAGTTTTCCAGCATATTCAGTAATGCTGAAATAATTAAGACATTTAAAAATGCTCAAGAAGGATATCTAGTTTCTCTTTCCTACTTTCAAAGAAGCTTGAGGACCACATGCTGGGAACTTTTGTATTCTAAGTTGTTTGGGGTGATAGAGTTCCACTTTTGAGAGATGAGGCTAAAGGCTCCTGAGAATGTGAAAATAGTAGTTCTCTGTAAAGGAAGAACGAGGGGAATGTTGGGCATTTGGACACATGGTTGGAGGAGGGTCAGTTTGAGACCAGGAACCTGCACAGTATTTGCAGCACGTGTGCTTATGAGTTAAACACAGAACTGCCCAAGGACATGTCTCCTCCTTGGGGAGGTCTTCAATCTTTATAAAGAAAATTCAGTGGCTCAGAGCATAGACTTGAGCCTGACCACCCAGTTGAAATACTGCTTTGATCCCTTGGTAGCCAAGCGATTGTGCAAATCTGCTGGGCTTCTCTGTCCTGAATTGGAGATAAGCTCCTCTGAACATTAAAGGTAATGGTAGCACTTATGTCGTGTGATTGTGGTCAGTGTCAAATGAGTAGGCATAAACAGCTTGGCATATGCCAAATTCTTTATCATTAGCTGTGATTATTGTTGCTCACCCTGATGTCTGTCCTTTATCTCAAATCTGTGTTTACTGAGTTCTTGCTTGCTAATCATACACATTTTCCCTTTTACCCCAGTTGGAATGTAACCTGGGAAAATTGCTGGCAAATAGTGGGCATATGGTCGCCTATCTGAGGATCAGTAAATAAATTTTAATACTGTATGCTAAATTGTTTTGTTTGTATAAGAGTCTTCCCTCCTAGGGAGAAGATCTCAATCTTCAGATTGTCTGGTAAACCATTGATCCAAAAATGATTCTGGAAGGGGATCCTTTTAAAATTTCTGTTTCATTCTATAAATCTCTGTGTAATGTGTAAGTTGTTAAAATAAAAATGGGGTAGTTTGTGTCACCCCCCAACAAAAACTAAGCCAGGAGTTATGAAGGAAGAGTCTTTTTTTTTGAAGGAAGAGTCTTATGCATGATTGCCTGATAGTAACTGCCACAGAAGACTCTGCTAAAAACATGGCTTACACAGACACTGCAGCCTGTACAGATGCACTTCTGTAGAGGGAATCTGCTCAGCAACTGTCTGCTCAAACTTGGACTGACATCATCCTTGTTACTAATCATTATGGCCAAGGGTCATCAAAATATCTGATGGAGTACTCCTCACTTTTGCCTATAAAAACTCCCCCTTGCCTCCACCTCTTGAGTTGGCCCATAGTGTACAAGGGCACACGTGTTCCCATCATAGTCCTACACCATTCCCATTGTGATGCTGTGGGAAATCAAAGTCAGAGTTGATTTCGCTTTGGTTATAACTTTGTGTTTGAACATCAGGGCTGTGCCTTTTTATAATGTAGAAAATACTCATTGACTGATTGCTGAAGGATCAATGAATACTGTTGAGACAGAGATCTTGGTATCTCTGTGAAGACCCAAGGGTGATGCTGTTCACAAATATAATGTCCTATGAGAGAGAGTTTTTATTATTAGCTGTTTTTTTTTCCAGTACTGAGGATCAAGCCCAGGGGTGTTCTTTCACTGAGCTACATCCCCAGGGATTTTTTTATTTTTAAATTTTGAGAGAAGTTCTTGCTAAGTCACCCAGGTGGAATTTGGACTTGCAACTTTCTTCTCACAGCTTCTTTCAGTGCTGGGATCACAGGTATGGGCCACTGAGCCAGGCTTAGCAGTGCCCCTTTGTAAAAGTAGAAGAATAGCCCATTAGCTGGACCTCGCAACATTTCTGGTAAGTTGTGGCTCATTTTCATTAACTGTCCAAGGAAGGTAAAATTAACATCTACCTCAGAGGCTTATTGTGTGGTTGAGATGGTATTATGAAGCACTTAAAGCAGTGCTGGAACACGGTTGGTGCTATGTGCATGAGCTGTGAGCGATATCATTGTCACCTTGAGGACCTTGCTGTGTGCATGAGCTGTGAACTGCTGTTAGCATCCTGAGGTGTTTATCTGCAGTGCAGGCAGAGAGATACTTGGATGATCACTGAAGAATTACTTAAAATAGTGCATAGTATACAAACAGAATTTACACTAGAATAATTGTTATTCATGGCATAATTATGTAATAGAATATATAAAGACATTAAAATTGTGTACACAGAACCTGGGCACAGTGGTACACACCAGTACTCCAAGTTGGGAGGCTGAGGCAGGAGGATTGTAAATTTGAGACTAGCATGGGCGACTTAATGAGACTCTGTTTCAAAAATAAGGGCCATGGATGTACCTCAGTGTAAGTTAGTGGCAGAGTTCATGCCTAGGATGTTCAAGGCCCTGGGATCGATCCCCAGTATTGCAAAACAAAACCAAAAACAAAAAGGTGACCCATGGACTTGTACACTCAGCTGAGCTCAGTGTACAAGCTGTTTCAGGAAGAAGGAAGAAAAATGGGAGGGAAAATGGGATAAGTTAAGAAAGACAAGGAGGAAGGAAAATGGAGTTAAGAGGGAAGGCCAACAGGAATATCTTCCACATTCTTCTCTCAATATGAGTTGCTCGTATTATGGAATTCAGGAACAGACCAGATGAAGACATGGCACCAGAGGAACTTTGGAAGGCAAACAGGTTTATTACGCTAGTGGGCTGATGGGAATCTCAGTTCCAAATCATCAGCCCTGTCTTGAGGTTGAACAGTCACTTATATAGGTTGTTAGCAGTAAATACAAAAGGCTGATAATAGTATACTCTCTAGTTGGCTACATATTGTCTTGTCATACGTTGCTAGGCATGTTTGGTTCAGGCAAGTTAATTGGGAGCTTTCTATCCTATAACAGAGGTCAAGGCTAGGGTGAGCAGGAGGAATCAAATCACTGTCTTAGACTGAGTCGAGCTGTCCTTGATAGGTCTGTGGGACTTCAAAGTAAGCAAAACATCACTGTCTGGCTGAGTTACACTTATCTTGCAGCTGGCACCTGGAATGCTAAGGCTCATTAATTTTTGTAGCTTTTTAGTTATGGGAACAGGCTGTGCTTCTGAGTCTTATCCTTGAATAATGTTAGAAATATACTAGTATTAGATATATAAATTTTAAAATTTCCTTTACATTTAAAATAGCCTCTACAGTACTGTTCCTTTAGTTGAGATGGATTTACCCAGGGCGCCTCCCTTTGCCAGATTAATTTGCATTTATGTTTAGGTCTTTGTTTAGATTTATCCTCCAAAACAATTCTTGATTCCTAACATTTGTTAGCACATAGTGAGTTTCAGTAACCTTTTAGTTGTGCATACTTCACTGTGAAAATTTAGAGCCCACGTCCCATATTAGTATTAACTTGGAAAGTTCAGGAATTCTTAGTGAAGCATGGTTAACATACAATAAATTACACAGAGTGAAGCATGGTTAACATACAATAAATGGGGGATGATTGTGAGTTTGAGGCCAGCTTGGGCAACTTGGTGAGATGCTATTTTAAAACACGCACACACGCGTGTGCGTGCGTGCACACACACACACACCCCTTGGTTCATGAGCATAATTTGTTCCAGAAACATGCTTGTAATCTAAAGCACTTGTATATCAAAGTTAATTTTCCCATAAGAAATAATAGAGACTCAGCTGATTCATTCCACAAGCCCATATTACAATACTGTAATACAATACAAAAGAATAAAATAGAAAATGTAAAGAAAAATGAACAAATTCACCTGCACTTACCTTTGAAAACCTTCATGACTGGTGTGAGGGAGAAAAGAGAGGAGCGTTATCGTGTAGGACAATTTTCTCTATCACTAATGGAGTCCATCTATTGGCTCAATGGAACCCTTTTCTTTTTGGGCAGCTTTAACAGGGAGCCTAACCAATGACACTTGCTTTTGCCTCCTGAGAATTTTGCAGAAATGTGGCATTCCCTTCCCGTTGAACAGATCTGCTCACACTGCTACAGCCTTATTTTGAGAGAGCTTTTCTATAAAATTTTGCACTGCTTCCCACATTTTATACATCTCCCTAATCTCATTTGAAGTGAGGGATTCCTCCACCTTTTTCTCCTTCTCTGCAGATGAGATCTCCTCCATAACCTCTTGCAGTTGGGGGATGGTCCCCCACAATCCTGTATTGAGAACCATTGGCTCTGTTGTGATCATATGACATTCAGCATCACATACGAGTCTTACTGCAAGACACTGCTCATTTATTGAATTATAATTCATTAGGAATGTTTGCTTGTCTTGCAGAACAAGTTACAATCCAAGCTTTCAATATATATTTATACAAATCTTAGGTGTGTAGTTTGATGTGTTTTTGTCATAATATGTACCTATGTAAGCACCACCCCAAACAAGAATTGAACACTTCCATCCCTTAGACAGATGCCTGGTGCCCCTTTCAGTCAATTCCTCTTCCCCACCCAGGGAATCACTTCCTGGCTTGTCGCCACCTAGTTGTGGATATGTTTCTGAATTTCAGACTACTGGGATCAGTATGTTCTTGTGTGCTTAGTGTGAACTGAAATTTCCCCAAAGAGGCTGTTTTCATTTATATATATATGTGTGTGTGTGTATATATATATATATATATATATATATATATATATATATACTGTACTACTGAGCTATATCCCCAGCTTGCTTGCCTGCGTATAAAGTCTGGCTTAGTTGCTGAGGCAGGAGTTGAACTTGTGGTCCTCTTCCCTAAGTTCTGGGATTATAAGTGTGTGACACTGTGCCTGGCAAGACTTTAAAATTTACATATTGGAGTGTTCTGATCTTGTGGAGAGATGAATTGTATTGGGCTATTTTAAGGCCCCTTTGGCAGCCAGGTACTATTGCCTTTTGTGTCACACTTAGCATTTTTGGTGACTACTGGTAAAAGCATTAAATATATGTTAGGCTCGATGGGCCTCCAGCCTCCAATAACCTGAAGGCAGGGAATGAAGGGATGCTTGAATCCTATAGGAAGTTCCCGTGCCTTGTTGGAGACAACATCTGAATCTCATGTAAGTTTCCCCACCTTTAGTTTGCTCACCTGATGACCTGCCTAGTTTCTTTTGGGATTATAAAAGGCCCATGTGCTCTCCTGATGGAGGAACCATGCCTTTGGGGAACCGTGTCCTCTGGGAGCTCATGTTAACTTTTGTGTTCCCACTTTTGGTCATTTATGTTGGCTCAGAATAAACCATCTTCTTATTTCAGGTATCTTTTTTATTTAACATTGACATTAGCTTCTTTGACTTTTGTTGTGCATCTATCAGTGTTTTTTTTCCTGTTTATTTTGAGTACTACTCCATGTTATCAATATAATACCAGTTATCTTCCTATTGGAAACACCTGGGCTATTTTCAGTGCTTTCCTATTTATAAGGCTACCATAAACATTCTTTTACAAGTTTTGTGTATGTACCTTTAATTTTCCTGGGCATATACTTAAAAGAGTGACATTGCTAGGTCATACAGGTTAACTTTTAACTTTTTCAGAAATGCCCAAATCATTCTGCAAATTGGTTTTATCATTGCAAATTCCCATCAGCAAGGATAGAAGTGCCACTTGCTTTGGATCTTAACCTATATTTGGTACTATGTTTCTTTTTTAGTCATTCTAGTGATTATGAAGTGTATCTTGTAGCTTTAAGTTGCATTTTCTTTTTCTTTTTTTGGTACCGGGAATTGAGCTCATGACCTTGTGCTTGCTAGGCAGGCGCTGTGCCGCTGAGCTATATCCCCAGCCCCAAGTTGCATTTTCTTGATGACTAAGGATATATAGAGAAATTTCATATATTTACTGGCCATTCCAATATCTTTTGTTCAAGTCTTTTGTACATCCCAGGGGAAAGGATTATTTTGTCATTCATTTATTGAAAGAACTTTTGTTTTATTTACTTATACTTCTGCAATGTCTTGCATGTTATGGTCAAAAGTACGTATTTGAGCTGGGCGTATGGGCACTTGCCTGTAATCCTAGCACTTTGGGAGGTTGAGGCAGGAGGATTTCAAATTCATGTCACATTTGGGAAAATTAACAAGACCCTATATGAAACTAAAAGATGCTGGCTACCTAGCCCAGTGGCACAGTGACCCTGTAGGTTTGACCCCCAGTACCACAAAAAGTACATATTTTTGTGGGAAAATGGTATAGATGGGGAATGGAAGAGGAAGAAGAAAAGGTGAACTCTTCAGATTGATGGGATAGTAGCAATGCTGGTTTTCCCCCCATTTTGTTTTGTTTGAGACAGAGTCTCCCTGTGTAGTCCAGGTGAGCCTTGAACCTGATATATAGCCCAGGATAGCCTGGAACTCAAGATCCTCCTGCCTCAGCCTCCTGAGTGCTGGGATTACAGGTGTGTGCCACCAGGCCCTCCTGGTAGTTATGTTTTAAGAGACCAGCTTTCCAGATAGCTTGAGATAAAGAGGTGAGTGGAGAGTTTGATGGTCATTGAAGATATCAAAAAGGTGAATTGGAGGGCATGCAAGAGCCTCTGAGTTTGCTTACAGGGCTTGTATTAGCTTTGTATCACTGTAACAAAACACGCAGGAGAAATCAATCTAAAGGACAGAAGATTTATTTTGACTCAGTTTCAGGAGTCTTACTCTATGGCTAGTTGGCCTAGTTGCTTTCAGGCCTGTGGTGAGGCAGCAAATCACGGTGAAAGCATAATGGTGGAGAGAGGCTGCTCACCTCTGGGCAACCAGGAATCAAAGAGACCCCTGCCTATAATAAAAGTCCCTCCCCTAAACCTATTAAGCTATGAATCTATAAGTGGATTAATCCATTCTTTTTTTTTTTGTGGGTACCGGGGGTCGAACTCAGGAACTCGTGCGCCAGCAGGCGCCTGTGCTTTTGAGCAATATCACTGGCCCTTTTTTCATATGTGGGTACCGGGAGTCGAACTCAGGACCTCGCGCTTGCCAGGCAGGTGCTTATGCCGCTGAGCTATCTCACCAGCCCATTCATTTTTTATTAATTAAATTTATTGGTATATTTTAAGTATACATAATGATCACTTTCATCATGGGACTTTGTAGCTGTGCATGACTTATCTCAATTCCTTTTTTCCCCCATTCTCTTATCCTCCCTTCAGTCCCTATTCACCTCATTTGCAAAAACTTTGTTTCCATTTTTGGTTCTTTTCCCTTCCTTTATTTCCCCCTCCCCCTCCCTAGTTCCCCTTCCCAACTAAGCATTTTCTTCCTATTTCATAATATCTAGTATACATTCTGGTCCTTATTTACAGTTTCTCACACCACAGAAATGATGTGTTATTTGCACAGCTGTGTCTGATTTATTTCACTTAAGAGTATGGTCTCGAGGTCCATCCATTTACCAAGAAATGTCTCAAGTTTATCCTTCTTTATGGCTGAGTAGTACTCCTTTGGTATTAAAAAAACACAACTTCTTTATCCATTCATTGGTTGATAGGCATTTGGGCTGTTTCCAAGATTCAGCTATTACAAACTGTGCCACTATAAACATGGGTGTGCATACATCACTGTGATATGATGTTTGTAATTCTTTTGGGAAGATACCAAGAAGGGGAATAGCTGGGGAATGGAACCTCTAGTTTTAGTTTTTTGAGGAACCTCCACACTGATTTCCACAGTGGTTGCCCCAGTCTACACTCCCACCAACAGTGGAGAAGGGTTCCTTTTCCCCACAGCCCTGCCAGCATTTGTTACTGGTTCACTGGATTAATCCATTCATAAGGTCAGAACCCTCATGGACCAATCACTTCCCAAAGGCCCCATCTCCAAGCCTTCAGTAGGCAAGTTTTGGGGGACATTTAATATCAAATGGCTTAGAGTAGGAAAGGGAAAAGAGATCACACATTAAGCCTGTTGCAAGACATTAAAGGCTGCTAAAACGTATCACTTTGATCTGCTCTTTATAGTGTTGTGAAGACTTCACCTCATGAGTGATGATCTCAGAGTGGGAATATGGATCTTGAAGATTGCCAAGCTCATTTCCTGGACTGGTGGTACACAGTAATTAAGATAATAAACAGCTACTGTACACTAAGAATAAGAAAAAAATGTACCTTGGTAAGGGAGAGCAGATCCATGCTTTATATTGAAATAAATGAAGGAATGTGCTTGGAAGATGTTAAGTACAAGAATGTATGAGTCAGGTCATAAGTATTTTTGTCCAAATTAGATCACTTTCAAAGTGAAATTTTATACCAGGACAATAAACATACACTGAGGACATGGCTGGTTCCAGGATTGGGGCTGTGAAAGTGAAGGGGAGCCTGGAACATTTTTAGGGCCAGAAGTAAGGAAAAATTAAAAGGGTGAAGATGACATGTTATAAGGATGCAGAGCTAGTTTCAAGGGTTTCTTAGTGATAAAATCTGTGATAATTTGAGCATTAAATGCTAGTAACAGGTTATATCCACTGAGATATCTGTGAGTTTATATTAATATAAAAAATTAAGGAATAGTTGCAAGTTCACTGAGGAATAGGTATTTACACCATTTCAAGTACCTCACCATAAAATATTAATTAGAAAGAAAATAAGTAACTTCACAGTGACAATGCCTGACCAACACCTTAATGAAGTGACTAAAGCAAACATCACTAGTAATGTGCCAAAATCATCTTTCACCTGACAAGTTATAATGAAAATAACTCATAATTTCTATGAGATTGCTGTCAAAGATGCATAACAGACTTAGTTATAATTAAATGCCAATTAAAAATTGAGGTTTATTCTACAAATATTTGATCTGTAATTTTCAAAAGTGTCAGTAATGCAAAAACGATGGTAGACAAATGCATTTATTAGGGTAATGATACCCAACTGTATTTATAAGTAGGCACTGTATTCATCACTACACACTCATAAAGACAAGTTAGGCTAATTTCACTTCAGGATCCCCCTAATGAAGGGTAAAAATAATTCATTTTATTAAATCCCAGTTCTTGAGTACATATCCTTTTAGTATATGTGGAATGGATATTCTGGGTTGTGTACCGAAGTTCCATAGCTGTCTCAAGAAAAAGCAAGTGTATGATTATTTCATCTGGGAGCTGAGGCTTGCATTAAAGAAGTACCGAAAGATCTTGGCAGATATTTTCTCCAAAATAATTAAGTGAGCTTATCACTTCAAGGAAAATGAATGGCAATAATTTTTGCCAATATGAAATTAAGACTTTTCTGGGGCTCGGGTATAGTTCAGTGTAGAGCGTTTGCATAGCTTGTACAAGGCCCTAGGTTCAATCCCCAGCATGCGCGTGCACACACACACAGGCAGAGCATTAGTTTTCTGGTGAAAGATGGGAAATTTGTACCTGCCACTGAGAACTTTACAGCCTGACAATACTTAAAATCAATGATGATATTAATGAATATGATTTTTCTGCATAATGAAATGTGTTATCATTGGGAAGGCCTAACCCTAATGGGCAATACATGGTTTTACAACATCATGCGTAATAAGAGAAATCCATTCAAAGTGCAAGGTAGAGCAATGAATTTTAAAGTAACAGAAGGGTTCACTATCTGGTTTCATTTTGTACACTGCACCAATACTATCCTTTGTCAGCTTGTACTATCTTTATAGACTTCCTGAAAGCAACATCTACAGCAGACTGAATAAACAAGTAAATATGAGAATCCAGCTGGTTTTTATTAAGAGATTAAAAAGTACTAATTTTTTTGAAAATATATTTTTCATTAAAATGCTACTTACATTAACGTGTAACGAGACTTCTGTATTATGAATCCTTGTGCTATTAAAGTGGAAACTAAATTAAGAATTTTACCATTTCTGTAACACTTGTAATCCAACTGGCACGCCCCACCTTTTGCTATCACAGGAATCTCCGAGATTTGAGGCCTGCAGAGTCCCCGCCCAGTGCTGGCTAGGGAGCTTCCGGCCTTATATAGCCCCTCCCGGCGGTCCCCGTGCTGCCGCCCGGGACAGAGGTTTCTGGGAGTCGTAGTTCCTCACGCCCTGGTCGTGATGACGTATTTCTTGCAGGTCCTTAGCGGCTGCTCGTTGTACGCAGGTGGGACGCACGCTGTTCCGCGGGCGGCTTCTGTAACTCTGGGCCGGTACCTGGGCACCCGAGGCTGGATCGAGATTGGTCTTTTCCGGCCGACGGGCACCGCAGAATCCGGAGTGGGGACCGTGCCGATCTGATGCGCGGCTGCGTCTCTGCGCGGTGCCGATGGCGTACCCCTGGTGTCTCAGCTGCTGTCCCTGAGGAGCTGCGGGAGCCGGGCGCGCCGAGTGTCCAGCTCCGAGGTGGCGGGACGGTACGGAGCTAGTGTGGCCCAGGTTCCTGACCCGGGGTTGCTGAGGGTGGAGATGGGGAGCTGCGGCCGTGGGCGGGAAGGAGCTTCCCCCTGCGGGTGGCAGCCCGGGCGACCTCCCCCCTCGGTGCTCTCTCTGCAGGCCGAGCCCGAGACGCCGACCAGAGAATGGCCACCAGGGTGCGCACCGCCTCTGTTTGGGTGAGTGCGTTTCCTTGCTTTCTTCAAAGGCTCTCCCTGAGCGGGACACGATGCCCTGCTTCTCCAGGCCCCGAGCTTGCCGTGAACACTCACCTCTCCGCCCTGCCAACCCCCCGGTCTCTTTGGAGCATGTTAGACTTTCCGGAAATGCTTCTTGCCGTCGGATCTCTCATTTCCTCCTCCTTGGTCCCTTTTCTGCCAACCCTGAACTTTAAGTTAAACAAAGGGCTCCTTTCTTTTCTTTCTGATAGGAAAGATGTACTCGCTAAGTAGTTCAGGCTGGCCTTGAACTCACTATGTAGCCCATGCTGGCCTCGAACTCGTGGCAATACTCCTGTCACAGCCTCCCAAGTGCTGGGATTACAGGCGTGCACCACCACACCCGGCTCCATCTTTCAATGTCTTTGGCTTACGTTCACTGAATGTCTTGTCTGAGGTCTTTGATCCTTATTTGGGAAAGGATGCATCTGTTTATTCACTTAACCAACAGTTTTTGTTTATTATCTTTTGTTTGTTGCCCCCGGGGCAAATGCTAAGAGTGCAAGGATGTTCCTTTCCCTGCCTTAGAATAGCAGTGGTCTGGTGGATGAAAAAAGTACAATGACAAGTTCGTGGGTGCCTTGGGAGCCAGCCGTGGAAGTGTGTGGAGGACATATCAGAGGGTCAGTTTTGGAAGTAAAGACAGTACAAAAAATGCCCCAGGGATTAAGAGTTTCTTACACTGGGATTTGAAAGATGAGTGAAGGAGCGAATACTGGGCTGAAGGCCGGCCTATGAAAGGAAGCAACATGTGCAAGTTTGAGGGTTTTGAAATGAGCTCGTTTGTTGTGAACTTCGAGCTTTTTTTTTTTTTTTTTGTCTTTTTGAGACAGGGTCTCGCTATGCAGTTCAGGTTGCCCTTGAGCTCACTTTGTAGCCCAGGCTGGTCTTGAACTTGCAATGATCCTCCTGCCTCAGCCTTCTGAGTGCTGGGATTACAGCCTTGCTCCACCATGCCTGGCGAACTATGAGCTCTTTAAGATTGCTGAAATGTAGAGTTTTAGGGTTTAATGGTAGTAGAAAGATATATATTAAGAAATAAAGGCCAGAGCCATAGCAGAGATCACATCATAGAAGGCTTTGTGGACCTCATTAGAAAATTGGGTTTATCATATGGGAGAGGGAGACTTACTGAAGAGTTTTTGCAGAGGATTTTTGGATGGAACATTTAGCAATTGGCAAGAGAAGACAAGAACTTAAATCAACTAGTGATTTTAAGAAAAGAGAGGCAGTAAAGAGGGAGAAGCAACAAGATTGGTAACTAAGTACTTGAGTGCTGCTGGTGAGGGAGACAGGAGAGCCAGGGTCCAACCCCTCGGCTCTGCTGTGTAAGTCTGGGTTTGGGGTAGCAGCAAGAGAAGACTACTCTTGTTTCTGTGGGGTTGGGCTTTCAGGTGGGTGGATGGGCAGGCATGTCTCAAGAGGAAGTTCTGTGATGAGGCACGCTCACATTACTCAGGAAGAATGTACCGTGAGACGAGCTGATGACAGTGCTTAGGCAAATGGCAAGGGAAGGCACAAAACGGGGCTGGAGTCTCAGATGGAGCCCAAGAAAAGTGAGAGACTTGTGTTTCAGAGTTAAAGATTAGAAAATCTGGAAAATGTTGCCATGTGAGATGCCCTAGGGAGGTTAGGTAATATTATATTATTATCTTAGTCCACTGTGTTACTGTGTATAACACAATATCAGACTCTGGGTAATTTAACAAGAACAGAAATTTATTCTCTCATATTTCTAGAGTATGGGAAGTCTAGGACCTAGGTGCTAGTAGGTCCAATGCTTGATGGGGGCTGTTCTCTCCTTCTGAGGTGGCAGATTATTACAGTGTACTCACGTGGTGTAAGGGGTAAAAAGGGATAAACACTGTGTCTTTACCTGGCAGAAGAGATGGAAAGGTCAGGCAGCTCCCTGAAGGCACTGGACATTCTATAGGCATTAATCCTGTTCATGAGGGCAGCACTCTTGTGACTTAATCTTTTCCCAGAAAGTCTTACCTCCTAATACCACCATAGTGAGAATTAAGTTTGAAATAAATGGTGGAGGGACACAAACATTTACATCATGGCATGGAAACCTAAATTGCATTTGGTGGTGCTGGTGGGTCGTGGTGTTGCTGGTAATGTTTCTGGAGCAGAGTGAGTGTGTATGTGTGGTGGGAAGGAGGAGGGGATGGAGGGAGGGCAGGAACAGCAGTTAGGGCAGATGCGGCAATGAAGCAGTGGAGACAGTGGTGGACACTGATCAAGGAGCTGTGTTGTGATGGGAAGAGAGCAGTTGCTTGTGGAGAATCCAGTAATCAAATAAAATCATTTTAAGACTCCATAGATTTTATATTCCTTTTGTAAAAAGTATCTATTTTGAAAGTATAATGAAAGAAATTACTTTATTTAAAATAGCAGCCAGATGTGGCGGCACACACCTGTAATCCCAGTACTCAGGAAGCTGAGGGAGGAGGACTGCCATGAGTTTGAGGCCAGCCTGGGTT
Organism: Erethizon dorsatum; assembly: GCA_028451465.1. NCBI lineage: Eukaryota > Metazoa > Chordata > Mammalia > Rodentia > Erethizontidae > Erethizon > Erethizon dorsatum. Next base: position 77,429 of record JAQMCO010000018.1, on the reverse strand, counting down.
ATATAAGTGAGTTCAAGGCCAGCCTGCATGACATAGTGAGACCCTGTCTCCAAAAACAACCCCCCCAAAATACAATAACAATAAAAGATAAAATTGCAATCAACCTAAGAAATGTAGAGGACTTACATAGAGCTTTGTAGCTTCATTACACTAGTCAACGTTTATACAGCGTTAATATGTCCCAGTCACAGGTCTAACACTTGACAGACAATGGCTTTCATCCTCACAGCAGCCTCATGAGGAAGGTACTAATGTTAGCCCCATTTTGCAGGTGAGGAGATTGTGACAAAGATAGGTAAAGTCACTTGCCAAGATCACACAGCCTGTAAGTAGTGGAAGTCGGCATTAAATGAAGGCAGTCAGGCTCCAGACCCACAGTTCTTAACACTAAAGTGTATCCCCTTTCAAGATAAAGAGCGCTCTAATAGATGCAAACTATAACCTGTGAGTTTTTTTTTTTTTTTTTTGTGGGTACCGGGGGGTCGACCTCAGGACCTCGCGTGCCAGCAGGCGCCCGTGCCACTGAGCGATATCACCGGCCCCCTTTTCGTATGTGGGTTCCGGGAGTCGAACTCGGGCCCTCACGCTTGCCGGGCAGGCGCTTAAGCCGCTGAGCCATCTCACCGGCCCTAACCTGTGAGTTTTAAACGTGCACTTGTTCATTCTGCAGTTGTTTATTGCATACCTACTATGTGCAGGCCTCCTTCCAGGGCCGAGGCTTGTCATGAGCGAGACTGACAGAATCCATCCTTTTGGGAGGGAGATGAAGAAACTGCAGTCAAGTGAAGAGAACACCAGAATTTGCCTAAAGTGAAAAAATGAGTGGTGGTTATTTTAATTGGCGCTCAGGGAAGGCACTGAGGAAATGACATTTCAGCTGTGATCTGAGTCACAAGTTCAAGCCAGCTTGAGAGGAGCAGGTGGAAGAGGATCCGGGGTGCCAGGTGCCTTCATAACAAGGAAGTAAGGCCTGTGCCGTGGGGGCACTGGGCAGAGGAGGCCAGGTCACTTAGGAAGTGTTAAGAAAGGGAGCAGAGGAACCTGCTTAGGGTTTTTAAAGACCCTTCTGGCTGCTGAGTAGAGTATGAGTTTTAAGTGGATAAGAGCAGATGCATGGAGAGGCAGGATGGGGAGACAGATGATGACTGCTGTGGTCCTGAGAAGAGGTGTGGGAGCTCTGTGTGGGGCAGCGGAAATGGAGACATTGGGCAGAGCTATAGTCCAGTGGTGGATGCTGCCCTTCTCTGCAGTCACGAGTGGTCCGCACTCATTCCCTAGCCAGTGACCACCTCTGCATGTCAGCAGAGAGTTTCTCAAAAGACAGAGATTCCCAGGTCCTGGGCCCTAATAGTAATTATCATTTACCCACAAAGGGTCTTTTATCATCAGCTCCTTGCTCCTAAAACCAGGTAAAAGTGACAAAGTAGATCCAATTAAATACACTACAGCACCTTCTGAACCCAGGGCAGTGTGGGTGTACTTGGCCCCATGTAAATGAGAGGCTCTGAAAGGCCAGCCTTGGGCTCTAGGGAATAATCTAAATGTCCATTAACTGGTGAATATGTAAACAAATCAAAGTACTGTTCAGCAATAAAAGGGACACATTATTGATACAAATTATAACAAGGTAAAAGCATTACGTTAGGTGAAAGAAGTCAAACACAAACTAGATATTGTATGATCCCTCTATATGGCAAGCACTGTCATACACTTTCTTTTATTATGCAAAAACTAGCTTTCTGTGTCTACTGTTCTTCATCCTACCATTATCACAAGAGTATGTACTGATTTTTATTGGTATGTAGATTCTTCTCTTTCAGTATCTGTTTAATATTCCATTGTGTGGTTGGACCATGGTTTCAACCCATTTTCTAGTCATAGATATTAGGGTTATGAAAATATCTTTGTGACAGCCTTTTTATACTTCATTTCATATTTCATTCATTGATTCTTTCTTTTTTTTATTTTAAAGAGAAGAAAAAACAAAATAAATCAAAAGAAGAACAAATTTTCAAAGCAACATAATAGGAGGGTAACAATGGTTAATACATTACGTATTACTATCTTTAAGTTAGTTATTCAGGATACCAGACATTAGCATTCAATTGTCCAAACATTATTGGCACAAACCTTACTCTTCAATGAACTAAGTAAAATTGGTAGTGTATCTATCTTAACCATCTTATATATATATATACAATTTTTTTCCCTTTCCCTTCTTTCTTTTCCCTATTCCAGTCTCTCTTTCCTTTTGACCAGTTTCTTTTTGATTCACCATGTCTATTGTACATTTTGGATCTTATTTACTCTTTCAGTTTCTCATACTAGAGAGACAATACGATGCTTACACATGTGCTTCTGGTTTATTTCACTTATGAGTATTTTCTCGAGTTGCATCCATTTACCTATAAAAGTCTCCAGTTTATCCTTCTTTATGGCTGAATAGTACTCCATTGTATAAAAATACCACATCTTTCTTATCCATTCCTCAGTTGATGGGCATTTGGGTTGTTTCCAAGATCTGGCTATTACAAATTGTGCTGCTATAAACATGGGTGCACATATATCGCTGTGGTACGATGTTTTTAATTCTTCTGGGAAGATGCCCAGAAGGGGAGAAGCTGGGTCAAATGGGACCTCCAACCCTAGTTTTTTGAGGGATCTCCACACTGACTTCCACAGTGGCTGTACCAGTCGACACTCCCACCAACAGTGAAGAAGGGTTCCTTTTTCCCCACAGCCCCTCCAGCATTTGTTATTAGTTGATTTCTTTATAGTAGCCATTCTTTCTGGGGTGAGATGGTATCTCAGTGTTGTTTTAATTTGCATCTCTCAAATGACTAGTGATGTTGCACATTTTTTTGTATATTTATTTGCCATTAGTATTTCTTCATCTGAGAAATGTGTATTCATCTCAGATGCCCATTTTTGGAGTGGGTCTTTAAATTTGGGAGGTCTGATTTTTTTGAGTTCTTTATATGTTCTCGATAGTAATCCTTTGTCTGAGGAACAGCTGGCAAACATTTTTTCCCACATTGTGGGTTGTCTCTTCACTCTGTTGGTGGTTTCTCTTGCTGTGCAAAAGCTTTTTAATAAGATGAGATCCCAGTTATTGATTCTTTGGGATAGTTCCCGTGCGGTTGAGTTTTTATTCATAAAGTCTTTGCCTACACCAATGTCTCCAAGGGTTTTACCTATCCTACCTTCCAGCAGATTTAATGTTTCTGTTTTAATATTTAGATCTCTGATCCATTTTGAATTTAGTTTAGTGCATGGTGAAAGATATGGATCTAGTTTTAATCTTCGGCATGTGTAGAGCCAATTTTTCCAGCACCATTTATTAAAGAGGCTATCTTTCTTCCAGCGAATGTGTTTGGCACCTTTGTCAAAGATAAGGTGGCTTAGTATGTCTGGGGTTGTTTCAGCATCTTCTAATCTGTTCCATTGATCTTCAGGTCTGTTTTTTTTGCCAGTACCACACTGTTTTTATCACAGTAGCTTTATAGTATAATTTCAAGTCAGGGATTGTGATGCCCCCTGCCTTGCGTTTGTTGCCCAAAATTGCCTTTGCTATTCTAGGTCTCTTCTGATTCCAAATGAATTTTAGGATTGTTTTCTCTAATTCTGTGAGATATGCTGTTGGAATTTTGATTGGAATTGCATTAAATCTGTATAACAATTTTGGAAGTATGGCCATTTTCACTATATTGGTTCTTCCTATCCAGGAGCAAGGGATATCTTTCCATTTTCTGATATCCTCTTCAATCTCCTTTTTCAGAGTACTGTAGTTTTCAGTATAGAGGTCTTTTACATCCTTTGTGAGGTTGATTCCTAGGTATTTCATTTTTTTTTGGATGTTATTGTGAAAGGTATTGTTTCCCTAATTTCTCTTTCAGTAAGTTTGTTATTTGTGTACAGGAAGGCTATTGACTTTTGAGTATTGACTTTGTATCCAGCTACACTACTGAATTTGCTTATTAAATCTAGCAGTTTTTCAGTGGAGTTTTTGGGGTCTTCTACGTAGAGTATCATGTCATCTGCAAATAATGATAATTTAACTTCTTCCTTTCCAATCATTATTCCTTTTATTTCTTTCTCTTGTCTAATTGCTCTGGCTAAAGTTTCCAGAACTATGTTGAATAAGAGTGGGGACAGTGGACATCCTTGTCTTGTTCCTGATTTTAGAGGGAAGGCTTTCAGTTTTTGGCCATTTAGTATAATATTGGCTGTTGGTTTGTCGTAGATAGCTTTTACCAGATTGAGATAAAGACCCTCTATTCCAATTTTCTGTAGGGTTTTTATCATGAAAAGGTGCTGGACTTTGTCAAAAGCTTTTTCTGCATCTATTGAGATGATCATGTGATTTTTGTCTTTGGTTCTGTTAATCTGGTGTATAACATTTATTGATTTACATATGTTGAACCATCCCTGCATCCCTGGGATGAATCCAACTTGGTCATGGTGTATAATCTTCTCAATGATTTGTTGGATTCTGTTTGCCAGTATCTTATTAAGGATTTTTGCATCTATGTTCATTAGGGAGATTGGCCTGTAGTTCTCTTTCTTAATTGGGTCCTTCTCTGGTTTTGGTATCAGGGTAATGCTTGCTTCCAGGAATGAATTTGGGAGTATTGCTTCCCTTTCAATTTCATTGAAAAGTTTGAGAAGTAGGGGCGTTAGGTCTTCTCTAAATTTCTTGTAGAATTCGGCAGTGAATCCATCCGGGCCTGGGCTTTTCTTTGTTGGGAGGTTTTTAATTACATCTTCAATTTCATTGGTTGATATTGGTTTATTTAGGATTTTTAAATCTTCTTGATTCAGCTTTGGTAATTCATACAAATCTAGGAATCTGTCCATTTCTTCTGCATTTTCCATCTTAGTAGAATATAAATTTTCAAAATAGGTATAGATGATCTTCTGGATTTCTGCGGGGTCCGTTGTGATATCACCCTTTTCATTTTCAATTGCAAAGATTTGAGTCTTTTCTTTTCTTTTTTTAATAAGGTTGGATAAGGGTTTGTCAATCTTATTTATTCTTTCAAAGAACCAACTTTTTGCTTCATTGATTCTTTGTATTGTTTTTTTAGTCTCCAATACGTTAATTTCTGCTCTGATCTTTATAATTTCCTCCCTTGTATGGGCTTTTGGCTTAACCTGCTCTTCTTTTTCTAGAAGCTCGAGGTTCACCCTTAAGTTGTTTATTTGCGCTTGCTCTATTTTCCTGATATAAGTATTTAATGCTATAAATTTCCCTCTTAGGACTGCTTTCATTGTATCCCATAAGTTCCGGTATGTTGTACTGTCATTATCATTCAGTTGTAGAAAGTGTCTAATTTCTTCTTTAATTTCATCTGTGACCCATTGGTTGTTCAGGAGGGTGCTGTTTAATTTCCATGTGTTTAGGGAGTTTTTGTGAGATCTTTTGCCATTGATTTCGAATTTCATTGCACTATGGTCTGATAATATGCATGGGATAATTTCAATTCCTTTGCATTTACTTAAGCAGGTTTTATGAGCTAGTATGTGGTCTATTTTGGAGAATGTCCCATGTGCAGCTGAGAAAAATGTGTATTCTGATGTTGTAGGATGGAACACTCTGTAGACATCTACTAAGTCCATTTGTTCAAAAGTTTGGTTCAGTTCTACTATTTCATTATTGATTTTCTGTTCAGTTGATCTGTCTTCTTGTGACAGTGGAGTATTGAGATCTCCCAATATAATTGTATTAGTGCTTATTTGATTTTTCATGTCCTTTAGTACTTGTTTTATATAGCTGGGTGCATTGGTATTTGACGCATATATATTTATGATCGTTATCTCTTCCTCTTGGATTGTTCCCTTTACAAGGATGTAATGACCATCTTTATCTCTCTGAATCCTTCTTGGCTTGAAGTTCACTTTGTCTGCAAAAAGAATAGCTACCCCTGCTTTTTTCTGGGTTCCTGTGGCATGGAGTATTGTCTTCCATCCTTTGACTTTCAGTCTATGAATTTCTTTCTGAATTAAATGTGTTTCTTGTATACAGCATATTGTTGGATCTTGCTTCTTGATCCATTTCGCCAGTCTGTGCCTTTTGATTGGTGAATTGAGACCGTTAACATTGATGGTTAAAACTGATATGTATTGACTTATACTTGTCATGATATTTTCCTGCTGTTGGTTCCCACTCTTTGTTTTTCCCCTTTCCTGCTATTTAATTATCTGCCCTGCCTGGTGGATTCCTTCTGTTGGGGTTCCTATCTCTTTCTAGAATGTCCTTCAGAACATTTTGGAGTGCTGGTTTGGTGGTCCTAAATTTTCTCAGATGTTCTTTGTCATGAAAGTATTTTATTTCTCCATCAATTTTGAAAGATAGTTTTGCAGGGTACATCAATCTGGGTTGAAAATTATTTTCCTTTAGAGCTTGAAATACATCATTTCAAGCTCTTCTTGACTTGAGGGTTTGTGCTGAAAAGTCAGCTGTGATTCTGATGGGTTTTCCTTTATAGGTGATTTGTCTCTTCTCCCTAACAGCTTTTAAGATTCTGCCCTTCTGTTGAATTTCTGGGATCTTGACTATAATATGTCTGGCTGAAGTTTTTTTTTGATCATGTCTAGTTGGTGTTCTAAAAGCTTCACTTATAGGGGCATCAAATTCCTTTTCTCTTCCAGGAAAGTTCTCCCTGATTATGTCTTTGAACAAGGTTTTAATGTCATTGATGCTATCTCCTGCTTTTTCATTTATTCCAATTATTCTTAAGTTGTTTATCTTTGAGTCATCTAGCAGCTGCTGAATTGATTTTTCATGGTCCCTTGCTGTTTTTGAGAATTCTTTCTTTTCATGATCACTAATTGCAAGCCTGTCTTCTATATCTGAGATTCTGTCCTCGCATTGGCTTAATCTGCTACAAATACTTTCAATGGAATTTTTGTTCTCTTGGATATCTGCTTGAATCTGCCTTATGGATTCCATTTCTTTACTATGCTGAGCATTCATGGTTTCTATAGTTTTCTTAAGCTCATCTATTTTTTTGTCTGTATCAGCTATAGTGTCCTTAAGCATGGTCTTCAATGTGGACATTATCTCTGCAGTTATCTGTGAGATTATTTCTGTTTTAATTTTTTCCAGAGCCTCATTCAGTTGCTTTGTTGTTACCACTTCAGATAGGCCAGGTGGGTGGCTTTCGGATTGTCCCACCTTGTTGCCCCCTAGGTTTGCCTTTGGTGAATTGGATGTGTGGGGTTGCATCTTGTTTAAGTGTCATCTCATTTTTTCTTTCTTTAATTCCTGGGGTGATGTTTGCAAATTACCTATGGTAGGTTACTTTATTGCTAGTGTTTAAGATCTTTAGAAGATGACTACTTCTCTGCAGTATCTTCCAAGTGGAGCTTGCTTTTGGGTTTTGAGCTTTCTGCCAGATCCTACCTCTTCAATTCGTTGGGTATGCGAAGTTGCTACCTTTTTGGCCCAGTCCTTGATTCTTTGGTACTGTGCCACTGTATTTTCTGTGTCCCTTAGTCAATCTCAATCACGAAATATCAGGAAGGAAAGATGTTTAGAACAATTATTTCACATTTGGCTATAATGTTAACTAAAGCATCAAACACAGCCTAGAAAATGACAGACTGAGCTAACCAGTTATTTACCACTTTTAGCTGTATAGAGTTGCGGTTATATAACAAAATCTAAAACACACCAGAAAAATTATATGCAGTATACAAGTCCTATGTATGTCAATTTTTCCCTGAGGAGTTTAAATTTAAAATGAGTTAAGGAGGAAATAGAGTGTTGGGTGAATAGGAAGGAATTAGATGTAAGGTTAGAGGACCAAGAGGGATCCCACTAAAATTGGGACACTGGTGCAGAGGACTGGTGGTAAAAAGAGAAGGAAGGGATAAAAGGAAGAACAGGTCACAACCACAATCACAAAGAAGTTAGAGGCGCTGTTTACACTCATATAAAAAACCAGAGAGAATAATGAAGGAAAGAGCAAATACACATACAGAAACAAAAACGAAGATAAAAACAATAAAACAGACAAAACAAAAATAAAACCCCACCAAAAACAAAAAAACAAAAAAACAAAAACAACAACAACAAAAAACCCTTCGCCAGAACAAAAAACAAATGAGTGAGAAAAAAAAATAAAAATAAAAATAAAAATAAAATAAAAGAATCAGTTCCAGGTGTTGACTCTGCTGTAGGCAGGCACCGTGTGGTGACAGAGTCCTGTTCTGTGCAGGTCGGTCCCAGTAAGCCAGGAGCGGCCCTCTGACAGGCGGTGAGCAGAGGCCCGTACTTTCAGGCAGAGACCAGTCTAGCTCGCCTGCCGCCCTCAGTGCCCTTTCACTATCCCTGGGCCTGAGAGGTGCAGCGCACTGTCCGGAGCACGGGTTCCCTGCACTGGTTTCTCGCTGCTCTGATTTTCACCACGCCCCCCACAATGGCGCCGGGCCAGTCGCTCTCTGGCGCGGGACAGGTGTGGCTGAGAGACCAGTCTCGTTCGCCTGCTGACCTCAGCACACTTTCGTGGGCCTGAGAGGCCCCGCACTGCCCTGTCCAGAGCACGAGTGTCCAGCGCTGTTTTTCTTTCACGCCGCTCTGAGTTTCGCCACACCCCCCACAATGGCGCCCGGCCGGTCGCTCTCTGGCGTGGGGCAGCTGTGGCTGAGAGACACTCACCGCCAGCCAGCACAGTTCTCCGCCACTCCCCCGCCTCGCCGCTGTCTCAGGATCCTCCGTGGAGGCTCCCTGGGCATCAGCTGTCACCGTGTGTCTGTAGAATTAAGCTTCTGTCACGCTGCGATTCCTGGGATGGTAGAAGGTGCGCGCGCGCGGTCTGCTCCTTCTTCTTTGTTGGAAATCACCCTTCACTGGTGCCGGGGGTCCCAGATTGCACTTCAGAACTTTTCTGGGTTCTGGGGAGGCATCTCCCCCCCCCCCGAGCTTTCCCGGTCGCTATATTCCCGTGTTCCAATGGTAAATTTTAGAGAGAGTTTCGCTGCCTGCTTCTTACTCATCCGCCATCTTTTTCCCTCTCCTCTCATTGATTATTTCTGTAGAATTTTTTTTTTTTGTGTGTGTGTGTGTTTGTGGTGCTTGGATTAAACCTTGGGCCTTGCTCATGCTAGGCACTCTACCACTGAGTTACATCCCAAGTTTCTGGCTGGAATTCTTTTTTATTTCTTTTTACTTCCTTAGGCTTTTTTCACTTCACCTGTGTTATCTCTAGCTCTTGTGGTTCTGTTCTGTGTTCCTTCTAATTAAGTCTTCATTTCACAATGTTTTATGGTATGGAGGATTGAACCCAGGGCCTTTGCACTGAGCTACTCTCTCCTCCTTTAAAAAAAAAAATTTTTTTTTTTTTTAATATTGTGAGACAGGGTTTTGCTAAGTTACCCAGGCTAGGCTTGAACTTGGAATCCTGCCTGAGCCCTCATTCATTTCTTAATTCTTTTCTTTTTTAAATTTTATTTCTTAGTTCTGATATTTCTCATTTCACATTCTCCATTTGTCTAGGAATCTACTGGGCATTTTTATTTATGATATATGCATCTTTTCAAAGTTGTGTTTTCCTAGTTCTAAAAGGTTACAGTGTGTGTGTGTGTGTGTGGCATATTTTGGATATGATTTTACTGTCTGTCAGCCTCATTTGGTTCCTTGTTTTTGCACAATAATGCATGATTTGTCTTGTTTTTTCTTTTTCCAGTGTAAATAAAGTGGTTTCCTGGTCTGTGAGGAAGCCATTTTGTTGAGGGGAAGAAGGCCTTGTTTGGGGCCGGAATGGGACAGAGTATCTGTTTGAGGCTCCTCCCTCTGTTGATGCCATGAAAGGCTCAGAACACAACTGACCCTTGGTGCTGAGATATGGCAGGACCCTTTTTCCTCCCTCTGACCCTATATTTCCTGGGGTTGAATATATCTTGTTTCCAGTGTGTTCCTTTCACATTTACATGTATTGTGTTGCTGAAATGGTTTCTGGAATAAACCTCCTCTCCATCCTGCCTTCTTACTGTTCTAAACCTTCTCTCTCCTCCTAATTACTAATAGTCCTGCTCTGCAGTGTCGTGGTCACCAGTAGAGACCGAGATTGGGCCTAAACCTAAAGTTAGTTTCTTTTTGAGACCGCAGGTCCCACCTCTCCAGGAAAAACACAGTTCATGTGATAGGATCAGCAAGCTCCACTGTTGGGAATCCACTGTGGGCCCAGGGAGCCCTGATCAGAGATCTCTTCCTCGAGCAGCTGGGCAGAGGCAGAAGAGTCACAGGACAGAGCAAGTCCTAGAGTGGCTGTTTATTTCCCAAGAGCAGCCAAAAATCACCAGATCGTGGGTGAGTTACTTGTTTATTCCCACGTCCATTATTACTTTTGTTCTGGTGGGGAGAGGGATGGCAGTCCTTACTTATGTCAAAGGGCTAAGTTAATCATGCCTTAATTTATGGCCTTTTTGTACATCAGTGTTTCATGTAAGGTCCATATCTACCTTTATATACTTTTATTTTCACATACTCAGTTGCTTTCTCCTTCCTTCCCCACCAAAAATTATTCTGTGTTTTACAAGTATTCTTTCATTAATACTTTCAAAACGTGTGTGGTTCTGGAAGTTTGGAATGTATGCTCTCAGACTCCACCTCAGTCCTCAATTTTAGACTCTTCATTGTAACAAGTGCACCATGGGCTTCAGTAAGTGGTAGAGATGCTTGAGGACATCCCTCAGCGCCTCAGTAGCAATGGCAACTGTGAACACTTGAACTTCCTAGTAATCAGGCAAGGTGTCATCCTGTCTCACTGGAATTCCATTTCTTTAATAGAATTAGCTATTAAGGTTATCTATTTTTTTCATGGTGCTGGGATCAAATCTAGGGCCGAGCATGTGCTTGGTACCACTGAGATATATCCCAAACCCAAGGTTATAGATAAATTTTTGAATGAATTTGGTCACGTATGTTTCGGTGAGTATGTCTGTTTCATGTAAGTTATTTAGTGTGCATAGAGCTATTAGAGTATCCATGTCTGTAGGATCAGTAGTGATATTATCTTTAATTTTTGACATTTGTAATGTGTACCATCTTTTTTTCTTGGACATAATAGTTCATTTGGGCACATAGCTAGGGGAACAGTTGCTGAATTGTATAGCAAGACTATATTTAGCTATATAAGAAACTGTTAGGGCCGGTGAGATGGCTCAGCGGCATAAGCGCCTGCCTGGCAAGCGTGAGGGTCCGAGTTCGACTCCTGGAACCCACATACGAATAAAGGGCTGGTGATATCGCTCAGCGGCACAGGCGCCTGCTGGCGCGGGAGGTCCTGAGGTCGAACCCCGGTACCCACCAAAAAAAAAAAAAAAAGAAACTGCTAGACCGTCTTCCAGAGTCTACCAGCACTCAATGAACATTCCTGTTGCTGCACATCCTCTCCAGCATTTGTTGTCAGTGTTCTGGATTTTTTTTTTTGAGATGGATCTCACAGTATTACTCAGACTGACCTCCAACTCCTGGCCTCAGGTGATCTTCCTGCCTCAGCTTCCCAAGTAACAGGGACTATAGGTGCCACTACTGTACCTGGCTCATTGTTGTTTCACTTGGCAGTTCTCTAACTTATATATAATATTGAGCACTTTAATGTGTTTGTTTGTCATCTGTATATCTTTGTGTGCATATCTGCTGTCCCACAAACTGGGTGTGGTCCCTTCTGTGGAATCCTCTCACAGACTGAGTTGGCATTGTCCAGTAGCATTGCTCACTTCCCCCTTTGTGCCTAGGTTGTACTTTCTTTAATCTTTGCTTCTTTAACTTCCAGTTGCGTTTGCATGTGTTTAACTTTGCTCCCCTGTGTGATGCCGAGTAATTCTTTTTTTTTTTTTTTGTGGGTACCAGGGGTCAACCTCCGGACATTGCACGCCATCAGGCGCCCGTGCCACTGAGCGATATCACCAGCCCTTTTTTCATATGTGGGATCCGGGAGTCGAACTCCGGCCCTCGCACTTGCCAGGCAGGCACGTACGCTGCTGAGCCATCTCACCGGCCCTTTTTTTTTTTTTTTTTTTTGAGACAAGGTCTTGCTATGTAGTTCAGGCTGACCTTGAACTCACGGCAATCCTCCTGCCTCAGCCTCCCAAGTGCTGGGATTACAGGCATGTGCCACCATGCCCAGCTGATGCTGAGTAATTCTTGAGGGCAGGACAAAATTTCATTCATTTTTATATTACCTGCACTAATACCTGGCACTGCTGCAGGTTAGGGTAACCAGTTAGCCTTTTTGTCAGTGGCCATCTTGCCTTTAGCACTGAGGGCCCCATATCCAGGGAGACTTGTACAGAGCCCTGTGTCTCCTGGCGTAGCCTGAAACTTTAAAGAGAGGCCACTCCAGTTCTCATATGTTGAATGAAAAGATGACTGATTGGGTGCATATCAATGAATGTTTCCAATACAATTTTTATTTCTCACAAAGTGGAGGGTAAGAAGTTAATACCCTGTGCGGCCCGTTGTTTTCCAGAACCTCAGTAAAAGAACTTGTGATTGGATGGGCATGTTCCATTCCAGGGACCACTGTCATTCACGGATGTGTTTGTGGATTTTACCTGGGACGAGTGGCAGTTGCTGGATCCAATGCAGAAGTGCCTGTACAGGAGTGTAATGTTAGAGAACTACAGCAACCTGGTCTCCCTGGGTAGGTGCTACTTCCTTGAGGGGGATGCATACAGTCTTTAGACTTCCCCTCCTCAGTTGCTGGAAACTAGGGCTTCCATAAAATGCTGAGTTATGTTGGCCTTATACTCAAGGGTCAGATTTTCTCAGTACCGCATTGGCATCAGAGTATGCTGGTTGAATGGTTTTTGCTTTGTCAAACTGGTAAAGGGTGGTTTCATCACATTCCCTTAAATCAGATCTTCCTGTTCCTGAATCCCAAGTAGTTTTGGTCCAAGTTGTATATGATTTTCTCTGCTCAGGATATCAACACACCAAACCTGGTATCATCTTCAAGTTGGAACAAGGAGAAGAACTGTGGATGGTGCAGGCCCAGATCTCACGTCAGGGCTGGCCAGGTGAGTGACATGATGTTCAGATCTTTCCCTCTGACTCTCAGCTGGTTTGGACGCTGACGTGATGTGCCCTTTTTGTCTGTACTTTTCTTCTCTCATTTATAACTGTGTTTTCTTAATCTTACTCCTCCCTGGCACCCTCAGTTTTCTTCCTTTCTGGGTAATAGATTCATTTTATTATGACTTGAGCAAGCATTTCTGCTTTCTCTTACTTGATGTGATTTTGTGTATGAAATATTCATGTATTATATACTTTTATATCTAAATACATTTAAATTCAGTGTGCTTAAATTCAATAACTACAGTTCCAGCTTGCTTCCTTATCTTTGAAATCTCCTGGGACAGCCTGCTGTTTCCATGCCTGCTCTGCTGCTTAATATCATTGCTCTGCTGCTTAATATCATTGCTCTGCCTCCTTCTCATCCCACCGCTGCATTGTGTGACACCTTCACTGCTTCCCTTGCTTCAGTGACCCCTGTGGAACCTGCCTTCATGATACTCCACCAAGTCCTCTTGCTCTTCCCTCTGAGTTCAAAGTGGGCTTTTTTTTTGTTTTGTTTTAATATTCTGTTTTCTTTGAATATTGCTTTTTTTTGTTTATGGTGCTGGATGTAGAATCCAGTGCCTTGTGCACACTGGGCAGGTATTTTGCCACACCTCCAGGCTGAGTACTGTAGCTTTTAAAAGACGTCTGTCTTAGTGTATTTGTGCTGCTATAAAAAAATATCACAGCACGGACTGGGTAATTTCTCAAAGAGAAATTTATTTCTTAAGTTTTGAAATCTGGCAAGTCCAAGACCAGGTGAGTTCCATGTCTGATGAGGGCCTGGTGTTTGCTTCTAAGATTGTGCTTTATTGGTGCATCCTGTAGCAGGGAAGAACAGTGTGGGACAGAAAGAGGTGCCAAGAGAGTCCAAGCTGGTTTCCTCCAGCTCTTTCATAAGGCACTACTGTAACCCCTTCAGGAGAACAGAGGTCTCATGGTTTAATTCCTCTCCCGAGTGTCCCACCTCTTAATACCACAGCAGTAAGGGCTAGATTTCAACATTAATTTTTTTTAAGTTTAAAAACTTTATTACAATGAAAGACATTGCCATTAAGCCCCCTTAAGACACACCCCTCACTTTGAACACACCCATCCCATAGTTATTGCCCTTTTTTTGTGTGTGTGTGGGTACTGGGGGTTGACCTCAGGACCTCGCGCCAGCAGGCGCCCATGCTGCTGAGTGATATCACCGGCCCTTTCTTCGTATGTGGGTACTGGGAGTCGAACTCGGGCCCTCACGCTTGCCAGGCAGGTGCTTATGCCGCTGAGTGATGTCACCGGCCCTTTCTTCGTATGTGGGTACTGGGAGTCGAACTCAGGCCCTCGCGCTTGCCAGGCAGGCGCTTACGCTGCTGAGCCATCTCACCGGCCCTATTGCACTTTCTGAAGCAGTTCTGGAAGTCCGCTTCCATGAATGTCTTTATAAAGTGTGATCAAAATATAGGGAATGTTGCTGCTGAGTGCCATTCAACAGGAAGGCAGGCTCTTAAAACCATTAGGATGTGTCCCCATTCAACCTCATGCTCCCTAGAGCTAGTACCACATGACTACTGGCTCTTCTCCAAAGTCAAAATGACCATGAAGGCCATGAATTGATTCAGTATGTCAAGGCAGCCACGAGAACACAACTAAAGTTACTCCCGAAAGAGGACTTCCTGAACTGCTTCAAACAGAGACAAGAACAGTGGGATAAGTGTGTTGAAGCAGGGGGGAGCACTTTGGGATTGATGATGCAGTGTCTCTCACTGTAATAAATGTTTTTAAATTTATTCACCATACTTTTTGTTACACTATATACATTATCTAAAAATGTTTGAGACCTAAAGTATTTCAGATTTGGGATTTTTACAGATTTTCTAATCTTGAACATACATAAAATGAGATATCGTGGGGAAGAGACCCAAGTCTGAACATAAATTTTGTTTGTTTCATACGCACCTTAATAGCCTGAAGGTAATGTTTACAATATTTTTAGTGCATCTACATTTTGACTGAAAACATCACATGAATCAGGTGTGGAATTTTTGCACTTACAACATTGTTTTGGGGCTCTTGAAGTTTGGGATGATGGAGCATTTGGGATTTCAGGTTTTCGTATTAAGGATGCTCAGCCTACATATAATTTATTGACATAATTATAGTTACAATCTTGTGTAGACATCACCACTATTTCCAAAACCTTTACACCATTCCAAACAAAAGTCTGCATCCATTAAGCAATAACTTCCCAATTCCCTTCTCCCCTATATGCTACTTTTGTCCCTATGAATTTGCCTGTTTCAGGTACTTCATTTAAGTAGAACCAAACAATATTTGTCCTTGTTTGTTTGGCTCAGTTCACTTAGCATGCTTTCAAGGTTTAAAACTTTATTTTTCATAATTGAATAATACTCCATTGTATGTATATGCTACATTTTGTTTAGCTATTCATCTGTTGATGGACATTGGGGCTGTTTATACCTTTTAGCTATTGTGAATAATGCTTGTTCATGCCTATGTGTCTGTTCAAGTCTGTTTTCAATTATTTTGGATTGAATACGGGAAATTTTTTTTTTTGTGGGTACTGGGGGTTGATCTTAGGACCTCGCGCGCCAGCAGGTGCCCGTGCCGCTGAGCGATATCACCGGCCCTTTTTTTTTATGTGGGTTCTGGGAGTTGAACTCAGGCCCTCGCGCTTGCCAGGCAGGCGCTTACGCCGCTGCCATCTCACTGGTCCTGGGAATTTTATATTTAACTCTTAGAGGAATTGCCAAACTGTTTTCCATAGCAGCTGCACCATTTTATATTCTTATCAGCAATATATGAGTGTTCTAATTTCTTCATCTCCTGATTAACAGTTGTTATTTTCTATTTATTTATTTTAAAAATTAAGTTTATTGGTACTGTTTAGATGTACACAATGATCACATTCATCATAGGGAATTAGTACCTGTACATGGTATATCTTGCTTCTTTTTTTCACATTCCCCTCCTTTCAGCCCCTCTTCTCCTCCTTATTTACAAAGCTTTGTTTCCATTTTATCCTTTTCTCATTTTTTCTGTTCCCTTCCTTCCTTTCCCCTTCTCCCTCCCTAGTTCCCCTTTCCTTTTGAATAATTTATTCCTATTTCATATTATCTATTGTACATTTTAGTTCTTATTAACACTTTCAGTTTCTCACACCAGAGAGACTGTGTGGTATTTACACGTGTGTCTGATTTATTTCACTTAAGAGTATGGTCTCAAGGTCCATCCATTTACCTAGAAATGTCTCAAGTTTATCCTTATTTATGACTGAGTAGTACTGCGTTGTATTAAAAAAACCTTGTCTTTGTTATCCATTCATCAGTTGATGGCCATTTGGGTTTCCAAGATTTAGCTATTACAAGCTGTGCTGCTATATAAACATGGGTGTGCATATATCGCTGTGGTATGATGCTTTTAATTCTTTCAGGCACATACCAAGAAGGGGAATAGCTGGATCAAATGAAACCTCTAGTCCTAGTTTTTTGAGGAATCTCCACACTGATTTCCACAGTGGTTGCACCAGTCTATACTCACACCAAAGTGGAGAAGGGTTCCTTTTTCTCCACAGCCCTGCCAGCATTTATTGATTTTTTTTTTAATTTGAAAGAGAAAAAACAATAAAAACGATACAAAATTTCAAAACATGACAGTAGGAAAGTAACAGTGGTTAGTACATTGCTTATTGTTATCTTCAAAGTAGTTGCTCAGATTACAAGATATAGGCATGAAAAATTGATCAGACGATATAGCACAAACCTTTCTTTTCAGTGGACTTATAGAAATTAGTAGTATAGCTATCTTAATTATCTTGTGTGTAAGTGTGTGTGTGTGTATATATATATATATATTTTTTTTTTTCTTTTCTCCTCTTTTTTTTTTTTGTGGGTACCGGGGTCGACCTCAGGACCTCGCGTGCCAGCAGGTGCCCGTGCCGCTGAGCGATATCACCGGCCCCTTTTTTTCTTATGTGGGTTCCCAGAGTTGAACTTGGGCCCTTGTGCTTGCCAGGCAGGCGCTTATACCGCTGAGCCATCTCACCGGCCCCCCTCCTTTCTTTTCTCCTTTCCCCCATCCCAGTTTCTCTTTCCTTTTGAACATTTTCTTCCCATTTCCCAATATCTGTTGTACATTTGGGATCTTATTTACTCTTTCAGCTTCTTATACTAGGGAGACAATATGATGTTTACACATGTAAGACTGATTTATTTCCCTTATGAATATGGTCTCAAGGTGTATCCATTTACCTATAAAAATATCATAGTTTATCCTTTATAGCTGAGTAGTATTCTGTTGTGTAAAAATACTGCATCTTTTTTATCCATTCCTCAGTTGATGGGCATTTGGGTTGTTTCCAAGATTTAGCTATTACAAATTGTGCTGCTATAAACATGGGTGCACATATATCACTGTGGTATGATGTTTTTAATTCTTCCGGGAAGATACCCAGAAGGGGAATATCTGGGTCAAATGGGACCTCTAATCCTAGTTTTTTGAGGAATCTCCACACTGATTTCTACAGTGGTTACACCAGTCTGCACTTCCACCAGCAGGAGAAGGATTCCTTTTCCGCTCAGCCCCTCCAGCATTTGTTACTGGTTGATTTCTTGATGATAGCCATTCTTTATGGGGTGAGATGGAATCTCAGTGTTGTTTTAATTTGCATCTCTCAAATGACCAATGATGTTGAACATTTTTTCGTATATTTATTTGCTATCGGTATTTCTTCACCTGAGAGGTGTGTATTCATCTCAGATGCCCATTTTTGGATTGGGTCTTTAAATTTGGGGGGTCTGATTTTTTTTTCAATTCTTTATATGTTCTAGATATAAGTCCTTTGTCTGAGGGACTATTGGCTAAAATTTTTTTCCCATTCTGTGGGAACATTTTCACTCTGTTGGTGTTTTCTTTTGATGTGCAAAAGCTTCTTAACAAGATGTGATCCCAGTTGTTGATTCTTTGGAGTATTTCCCGTGCAGTTTGGGTTTTGTTCATGAAGTGTCTGCCTACACCTATGTCTTCAAGATTTCTACCTACTTTCTCTTCCAGTAGATTCAGTGCTTCTGTTTTAATATTTAGATCTTGATCCATTTTGACTTTATCTATGCATGGTGATAGACATGGGTCTAATTTTAGTCTTCGGCATGTAGACATCCAGATTTTCCAGCACGATTTATTAAAGAGGCTTTCTTTTTTCCAGTTAATGTGTTTGGCCCCTTTGTCAAAGACTAGGTGGCTGAGTGTGTTTGGAGTTGTGTCTGTATCTTCTAGTCTGTTCCACTGATCCTCAGGTGTGTTTTTTTGCCAGTACTATACTGACTTTATCACATTAGCTTTGTTACATAATTTCAAGTCAGGGATTGTGATGCCCCCTGCCTTGCCTTGTTGCCCAGAATTGCTTTTGCTATTCTAGGTCTCTTCTGGTTCCAAATGAATTTTAGGAATGTTTTCTGTAGTTCTGTGAAGTATGCTAATGGTATTTTGATCAGGATTGCATTAAATCTGTATAATAGTTTTGGGAGTATGGCCATTTTCACTATGTTGGTTCTTCCTATCCATGAGCAAGGGATATCTTTCCATTTTCTGATATCCTCTTCAGTCTTTTTTCAGAGTACTGTTATTTTCAGTGTATAGATCTTCCGTTGTTAGATCGATTCCTAAGTATTTCATTTTTTTGGATGCTATTGTGAAGGGTGTGGTTTCCCTAATTTCTCTCTCAGTGAGTTTTTTGTTTGTGTACAGGAATGCTATTGATTTTTGAGTGTTGACTTTGTATCTAGCTAGGCTACTGAATTCGCTTATTAAATCTAGAAGTCTTTTGGTGGAGTTTTTGGGGTCTTCTATGTAGAGTATCATGTCATCTGTGAATAATGTTAATTTAACCTTTCCTTTCCTATCCTTATTCCTTTTATTTCTCTTTCTTTTCTAATGCTCTGGCTAATGTTTCCAGAACTATATTGAATAGGAGTGGTAATAGTGGACATCCATGTCTTGTTCCGATTTTAGAGTGAAAGCTTTGAGTTTTTGTCCATTTAGCATGATGTTGGCTGTTGGTTTGTCTTAGATGGCTTTTATCAGATTGAGGTAAAGACCATCTATTCTGATTTTCTGTAGTGTTTTTATTGTGAATGAGTGTTGGACTTTGTCAAAAGCTTTTTCTGCATCTATTGAGATGATCATGTGATTTTTGTCTTTGGCTCTGTTGGTATGGTGACTTACATTTATTGATTTGCATATGTTGAACCATCCCTGCATTCCTAGGATGAATCCCACTTGGTAATAGTATATAATCTTTTTGATGATTTGCTGCATTCTGTTTGCCAGTGTCTTATTGAGGATTTTTGCATCTATGTTCATTAGGGAGATTGGCTGGTAGTTCTCTTTTTTGGTTCGGTCTTTCTCTGGTTTTGGTATCAGGGTAATACTTGCCTCCAGGAATGAGTTAGGCAGTATTGTTTCCCTTTCAATTTCCTGAAAGAGTTTGAGGAGTATTGGCATTAAATCTTCTCTAAATTTCATGTAGAATTCAGCAGTGAATCCATCAGGACCTGGGCTTTTCTTTGTTGGTAAGTTTTTAATAACATTTTCAATTGCATTAACTGATACTGGTTTATTCAGAATTTTTATATCTTCTTGATTCAGCTTTGGTAATTCATATGTATCCAGGAATCTGTCCATTTCTTCTGTATTTTCTATCCTATGAGAGTAAAGATTTTTGAAGTAGGTATTGATGATCTTCTGAATTTCCACAGGATCTGTAGTGATTTCACCCTTTTCTTTCCTCAATGTTTGAATTTGAGTCTTTTCTTTCCTTTTTTTGATAAGGTTGGCTAAGGGTTTATTAGTTTTATTTATTCTTTCAAAGAACCAAGTCTTCGATTCATTAATCCTTTGTATTGTTTTCTTAGTCCTGTGTTAATTTCTGCTCTGATCTTTATAATTTCCTCCCTTGTATGGGCTTTGGTCTTGTCTTGCTCTTCTTTTCATAGAAGCTTGAGGTGCAGCATTAGTTTGTTTATTTGCTCGTTCTGTTTTCCTAATGTGAGAATTCCCCCCTGTAAATTTCCCTCTTAGGACTGCTTTCATTGTGTCCCGTAAGTTCCGGCATGTTGTATCTACATTCTCATTTAGTTGTAGATACTGTTTAATTTCTTCTTTAATTTCATCTGTGACTCATTGGTTGTTTAGGAGGGTGTTATTTAATTTCCGTGGGTTTATGGAGTTTTTGTGGTTTCTTTTTCCATTAATTTCTAATTTCATTACACTGTGGTCAGATAATATGCATGGGATTATTTCAATTTCTTTGTATTTGCTTAAGCTTGTTCTGTGGCCTAGTATATGCTCTATTTTAGAGAACGTCCCATGTGCAGCTGAGAAGAATGTGTATTCTGATGATGTTGGGTAGAATACTCTGAAAACATCTACTAAGTCCATTTGTTCACTGGTTTGGTTCAGTTTTGATATTTCTTTGCTGATTTTTTGTCTAGTTGATCTATCTCTTTGTGACAATTAAGGTCTCCTTTTACAACTGTGTTATTTCTTATTTGGTTTTTCATGTCTATTAATAATTGTCTTGGGGCCGGTGGATAGCTCAGCGGCATAAGTGAGTTTAACTCCCGGTACCCACATACGAAAAAAGGGCTGGTGATATCGCTTAGCGGCATGGGCGCCTGCTGGTGCGGGAGGTTCTGAGTTTGACCCCCAGTACCCACACACACACAAAAAAAATTGTCTTATATAATTGAGTGTTCCTGTATTTGGTGCATACATATTTATGATTGTTATCTCTTCCTCTTGAAGTTTTCCCCTAACAGGTATGTAGTGATCTTCTTTATCTCTTTTGATCATTCTTGGTTTGAAGTTCACATTGTCTGCAAACAGGATAGCTGCCCCTGTTTTTTTTCTGGGTTCCTGTTGCATGGAAAATTGTTTTCCATCCTTTGACTTTCAGTCTGTGAATTTCCTTTTGAGTTAAATGTGTTTCTTGTATACAGCATATTGTTGGGTCTTGTTTCTTGATCCATTCTGCCAGTCTGTTTGGTGAATTGAGGCCATTCACATTGATGGTTATAACTGATATGTATTGGCTTATCTTTGTCATGATATTTTCCTGCTGTTGGTTCCCTGCTTTTCCCTCCATTTAACTGCTTGCCCTGCCTGGTGATTTCTTTCTGTTGTTGTTCTTGGAATTGAGGTCATTTTTATCTCTGTCTAGAAAATCTTTGAGTACTCTTTGTAGGGTTGGTTTGGTGGTCATGAATTTCTTCAGTTCTTTGTCATGAAAGTATCTTATTTCTCCATTAATTTTTTTATTTTTATTTTTTTTGTGGGTACCGGGGGTCGAACTCAGGACCTCGCGTGCCAGCAGGTGCCTGTGCCGCTGAGTGATACCACCGGCCCTTTTTTGTATGTGGGTTCTGGGAGTTGAACTCAGGACCTTGTGCTTGCCAGGCAGGCGCTTATGCTGCTGAGCTATCTCACCGGCCCTCTCCATTAATTTTGAAAGATAGTTTTGCAGGGTACATCAATCTGGGTTGGAAGTTGTTTTCCTTCAGGACTTGAAATACTTCACTCCAAGCTCTTCTGGACTTGAGGGTTTGTATTGAGAAGTCTGCCATGATTCTGATTGGCTTTCCTTTATAGGTCATCTGTTTATTTTCTCTAACAGCTTTTAATATTCTGTTCTTGTGCTGAATTTCTGGAATCTTGATTATTATATGTCTTGGTGTAGTTTTATTTTGGTCATGGCTGTTTGGAGTTTTATATGCTTCATTTATTTGTATGTCAAATTCTTTATCCACCCTTGGGAAGTTTTCTGTCATTATTTCTGTGAAGAGTTTTTTTTATGGCATTTGTGCTATCTCCAGCCTTTTCATTGACCCCAGTCAATCTTATGTTATTCTTCTTTGCATCATCGTGTAGCTGTTGGATTGATTTTTCATGGTCTTTTGCTATTTTTAAGATATCTTTCTTTTCATGATCACTTGCTGTAATTCTGTATTCTATCCTCATCTTCATTTAATCTGTTGCATATACTTTCAGTGGAGGTTTTAATCTTTTGGATTTCTGTTTGTATTTGTTTCATGGATTCTATTTCTTTCCTTTGTTGGGCATTTTTTGTTTCCATCATTTTTCTAAGCTCATCTATTCTTTTATCTGTGTTTTCTCTAATACCTTTGATTGTAAGCATCATTTCTTTGTGTACCTGAGAGATTATTTTCTCTATAGCCTTTTCCATTTGTTTTTTCACTTCTGTTGCTATCATTTCAGAAAGTTCCAATGTTCAACTTCCAATTTCGTCTATCTCTTTGTGTTCCAGGCTTGTCCTGGGTGGGCTGGGGGGTCTGGGGTTGCATTTTGCTTCTGCGTCTTGTCATTTTCTGTTTTCTCTTTTTTAGTCCTGTGTATCTAGACTTGCCTGAACCTCTCCAGTGGGTGTGATCAGTAGGGGATGATGGTATCAGGAGAACCACCATCACAATGTCACAGCATCATGATGAATATCAGGTGATCTGAACATGCCTTCTGGCACATACATGCAGTAAATGGTGCTAGTGCTCTGAGTCCCTGTCCCCCACCAGGTACCTGACAGCCAGAGGGGAAGAAGAGATTGGAGCTGGTGAAGAGCCTTCAGTAGAAGAAAAAATCAGTAACAGGAATCCTGTCTTTAACATTTTGGTATTTTGTTGATCATGGATTCCTTGGCATATATTTCGATTTTTTATAAAATACCGCATTGGGGGGCAGGGATATAGCTCAGTGGCACAGCGCCTGCTTGGCAAGCGTGAGGTCCGAAGTTTAATTCCTGGTACCAAACAAAACAAAAAACCCCACATTGGGCCAGGTGTGGTGGCACACACACGTAATTCTAGCACTCTGGGAGGCTGATGCAGCTGGATCATAAGTTGGAAATCAGCCTGGGCAACTTAGTGAGACCTTGTCACAAATAATACGTACCACAGATAAAAGTGCAGGGACTGTAGCTCAGTGGTAGAGTACTTGGGAAGCACTTAGGTTGCCCTCAGTACTGAAAAAAAATGCATCAACTATTATTTGCTTTAATACCAAGTTTAGGAGAAAAGCAAAGTATTCTGGGACACATGGCCTGGACCTTATACATCCAGACTCCAGGGAGGGTTGCTCTGCTCCAGTGGGTGAGGCTGCAATCCAGGTGATGGACAAGGCCCCCTCATGGAGGAGGCTTGGATCACACCCTAGAGGACGGCACTCAGGGTTTAGGGGAAACCTTAACTGAAGGTGCAGAGCCGGACACCTGAGCTTGTGAGTTTGCAGAATAAGCCAGGCTGGCCCTCAGTCTTATGGGGTAACAGATAACATTAGGAAACTGAGAGTTCAAAATTGGACTAGTCTTCAAGGCTGGGATTAAGGGAACACCCAGGGACAGGAGACTGGGAAGTCAGCTCACCCTTCAAAGACTGTGTGGTCAGCTGAGATACCAAAAAGCCAGGGCTAAGAAAAGCAAGATCATGAAGATCAAACCCACTGAGGCAAGAGAGTAATGTACTCCAAAACCCAATTGGGAACTTTCCCAGATGATAAGGGGCAAATTCCATGTGGCAAGGGACAAATGCATGCATAGTGTAGTTACCAAAGTAACCTATATTTACCTTTACTAGCACAGTAAAAAATCACACCCTGCGGTGGAGAGTTAAGATGGTAATGAGAGGGCCGGTGAGATGGCTCAGCGGCTTAAGTGCCTGCTCGGCAAGCGCGAGGGCCTGAGTTCGACTCCCGGAACCCACATACGAAAAAGGGGCCGGTGATATCGCTCAGCGGCACGGGCGCCTGCTGGCGCGCGAGGTCCTGAGGTCGACCCCCCTTTACCCACAAAAAAAAAAAAAGATGGTAATGAGACACACATGGCATGAAGAGGCATGATGAAGAGCACAGGTGCAGCTAAAACCCCATCTTTATGTCTTATGACAAGAACCTAGATCCCTGGTACTTCAGATTGCATAAGAACTGTACACCTTTGTCCTTTGGGTCATCCTGTAGTTCTTGTCCCCCATGGGTTTCCCCCTTGTGTCAAATATAATAAAGCCTTTTTTTTTTATACCATGGCACTCCTGATGCCTTTTTTCTGTACCATGGCACCTTGGCACCCAGAGCTGGGGACAAGGCCAGCTTGCAACCTTTTCAGCATGGCTGTCATAGCTGAGACGGATTGTCCTAGTTCCCTCTGGAGGGCAATTTATATTGAGGATCCTTCTTTGTTCTCTGCTCCCATCCACATCTGTCTCTTCAAAGAGAGGAAAGATAGGGGAGATACTTTCTCAAGCTCTTACATTCTTTCTGTCCTTTGCCAGCATGTCAGGCATGTTTTCCATGGATACCAACTGTCTTAATTCTTAAGCCCATGCTGTCTTGCTGTGTTGACAAGTCTCCTATGTAAAAGCACAGAGAATGCTTCATGGGGTGGACCCCTCAGGGGAACCCCTGGTGAGGAAGGCGATTCCTTGCAGGTGACAGGGATTCAAGAGAAGCATGGGTTCCTAGGAAGGTGGCTTGAATGAGGTCCAGCCTTTGGTAGACCAGAAGTGGAAAAATGTGTTCAGATAAATACGAAGGTGGGATGTGAAAGAACTCTCAGGAAATTTCTTAAAAGGAAAAGTAATAAGGGGGGAACTTACCAGATTTTGACTGTGTTAAAAAATAATCAGTGTAGACAGGAAAAAATGTTGAAGTCAGCACTTTCTGAGTTTATCTCAATCCCACAAAGAAGTCCTATAATTCAAACTTTATCTGAGAGAAGATACAGACAGGGCCAGTAACTTACTTGTCCAAAGTCACACAGCTAGTAAGTAAGAGACCAACCCAGGTCGAGTTCAGGAAGGAACAGAAGATCTAGGCTGGTGGTTAAATACGCCTCACAATTTACTGTTGATGGCTGTACTTCCATCAGAGTGCACTGAGGGGAAAAGAGCCTAACTATAAAAGTGAGCTGGTGACTTAGATTTTGGTACTGCCTTGTATTGCAAAGCCAAGCTGCCATTAAAAGTGAGCTTTTCAGGGTTGTCTTTATGTACAATATTTATAATTTAAATGTCATGCTCAAGTCAAGAGAAGTCTTGAAGCAAGGTGCACTCGTGGTGCCTATAGTGCCAGCTACGCAGGAGACTGAGGGAGGAGAATCACTTGAGCCTAGGAGATTGTGGACAGCCTGGTAACAGAGTGAGATCCCTCTCATCTCAAGAAAAAACAAACAAAAAAACAAAAACAAACAAAAAATGTTAACTGGCCTGGCTTTGAAGCTCTGGAGGCCCAGCATGCTACAGGTTGTGGGTGCAACTCCCAGAAATGAAAAAAATACGATTTTATACCAATTAATTAAAACCACAAAAATCTGTTGAGTTCAACGATATTAATTCAAGGATGTAGGTACCTGAACATTTTCGCTTCCATCGTTCAACGGAGAGTGGCGAGGACCGTGCCACGGCCCATCTGTGCACCTGGAACGCTTCGCGGAAAGTGAGTCTGCTGCTGTCGCCTCCGAACTCCCTCCATCCCATCACGTCGGGGTCACTAGCAGCAGCACAATCTTCCCCGCAACCCTGTCATCCTACATTCTCTTTCCACTCCTACAAAAGAAACTGAAAAACAGAAAACCAAAAACATAGTTGTTTTACAAAAGTTATAAAGTATGGAGGAGCAAAAAAAGAAAATCGAAATGCCTGATGCAAACACCAAACCAAGGTATTTCTATCGTGTGGCAGCCGGGGGTCCACCACCTGGCGCCCTCCTTCAACCTCCGCTCGGCGTCAGAGCGGCTGAGGCGCCCCAGTCCAGACTCACTGCAGGGCACGCTGTTGCTGGAACCACGCCTATGCGCTTTCCTCAGGCGCCATGTGCACGCGGCACCGTGACGTCAGGGGAGGCCACGCGGCGCCGTGACGTCAGAGGAGCCTGTGCACACGCCATGACGTCAGGGAGGCTGCTCTTCCGGTCGCTGCGGGGCGGCCCCACGTCCTACTGCATTCGCAGCCCTGAGCCGCATGTGGCCTTCACCCAACCTTGGTCTGCCAGACCTCTTCCTGTGACCGCGTGGGCAACCCCGAGTTACTGAAGGACGCCCCCAAGAACAGGGACCTGCACGACCACAGCCTGCTTTCGCAGGGTTCTCCTGCCCCAAGACTGTCGCTGAAGGGGCGCTGGCTCACGCCCACCCGCAGAGGTGCAGCGCAGGGGAGAAAGGGGGGCAGGGAAGAGGAGGAGGGGAGAGGGAAGAGAGAAAGATGGAAGGGGAGGAGAAGGGGCAGGAGAGGAGGAAGGGGGCAAGACAGACAGGAGAGGGAAGAGGAGGGGGAAGAAGGAAGAGGAGGGAGGAAGCAGCGGGGTGGCGGGGGGTGGCGGGAGGGTGTCTCCAGTAAGGTGGGGCGATCTCTAGGATCTTGGGTTTGCAGGGCATGGGGTCGCTCCATGGGGGAGCGGGGTGTCTGGGGAATGGGGGTGTTTTGAGGGCGCCATGGGTGTCCCTAGGGTGTTTTCGGTGCCTTCTGGACCGGGCGGGTGCACAGTAAGGCTCCCAGACCCACCTACCCACCCAGGTTCTCTATCCTGCTGGAGTCAGGCAGGGCACCCCTCAGGAGCCAGAGTCCTAACTCAGTGGAGGGGCCTCCCTGCATGGACCCAGCCCTCCCCTTCTTGTTCCAGGCCACCGAGAACCCTGGGTTCTGGAGGGCAGCTACAGCCTCCCTCCCAGGAGCAAGCTCAGGACTGAGCAGGGGCTGGAGAGCCCAGGCCCATTCCTCCCTGGCAGAGTACTCAGCAGGTCCCATGGGTCCCAGCTGTGCCTGTGACACTCATCCAGTTGGTTTTGGCACAGTGTCCTGGATGTGGGAGGGGTCTCTGTCCGGTACCTAGGTGGGTGGCCATGTGTCTGTCAGTCCCTGGGCCTCAGGGATAGGCATGAGGTCCCCTTCCCTCGGAAGTCACTGCAGGAGTAAGAGGATCCTGGAGGGGAGTGAGGGAGGGCAGTGAGAGGGACAGAGGGGGACAGGAAGATGGATGGTGGCGATAACACCAGGCCCATGGAACCACAGCTGGCCTCATTCCTAAGAAGGAAAGTGGGGGATTAGGAGGAAGTTTTCAGGTATGTGATCCCAGCCCGCCTTGTGCCCTTGCTTGGGGGTGCCCTGGTTGGGTGTCACAGCCTCCAGAAAATGGTGTGGGATGGACAGGGAAGGCTGTGCGGGTGGGTGGTTCTGACTGCTCTGTGTTGGCAGAGGGACTGATGACCAGGATGCAGAGCTTCCTGACGCTGCTGCGGGAGCAGGGGTGCTCCTGCTCGTGCACCTCAGAGCTGGTGACCCTGGCCGGCAGGCTGTGCCGGGACCTCCAGGATGACCTTGCCCAGGTGCAGCCTTTGGTGGCAGCTGTTCTGGAAAGCCCTCTTCGTCCACGCTTCCTGGACAATGCAGATGTGACCCTGGTGTGTGCCCACGTCCTGGTCCAGCAGGGGCAGCCCCAGGTGGCCTGCCGGCTTCTGGAGGTAGGACTGGCTAGTCATGGTGGGGTGCAGAGAGGTGTGGGACATGCAGGTGACCTGTGTACTTGGTGAAAACCTGACCTTTGTGTGCTCCTGCTTGCCCCCTGCCACTCCTGGCTCTTTCCTCAGTGGATAGTCAGAGGCCTTGTCACTTGTCGTCCCTTTGCCCTTGAGGGAGGGATGCCAAGGTTCTGCTCCTACAAGGTCCTGACACATACTCACTGGATCACAGTGGGCTTGGTTCTCAGGTGCCAGAATAAGTGAGTGAAAGGGACAGGGCAGTGGCGATGACTGCATCAGGGCCCAGAGCTGGCAGGGGGCTGAGGGGTCAGAGCCCATACTGGGCCTTGCTGGAGCCACAAGAGAAGGCCACGTGCTCCTCAGAGCATTCCTAGCCAACGAGCATCTGCAGACATAGGCATCAGGGGCAGAGCGGTGCTGCAGAGGTAGAGTTGAGTGAATGGAGGGACACAGATCGCAGGGAAGGCGGCACTGAGCATTCTGGGTCATTGGCAGGGTCCAGCTAAGGAAGTGAGTGAGGTGTCACCAGGCACCGACAGGGATCCCTTCGTTCTCTGTGACACAGGTTGGGGGAAGTGTGCTGAGTGGGAGATGCAGGTTGTTCACTTAATATTAGGTCAGACACCGGCTCCTTTAGGCCAACCCTGTGGCTCTGACCATGGCCCCCTGTGCTCTGTGGGCAAGGGCATATCACCAGGCTTTTCCATGCCTTGTTCTTTTCTGCAAGGTGCACCTGAGAACTGTGCTCACATGTTTCTCAGGAGGCTTGGAGGATTCAAAGGTGGGTTCAGGGGCTTCTGATCTGGTCATAGCTGACAGGTAGTACTGTCCTGGCCTGGGTGGTGACTGGCCTCCCTTGGTCACATCCTGGAGTCTCCATGCTGGGCCATGTTGACACTCTGTCCACTAGTGAGCTATCCCAGACTCGGCTCTTCCCCAGGGCCTGTACCGTCTGAGGCTGGGGTGGAAGGCACAGGTCCCCATGGCACTCTAGGTCTCAGTAGCCTCTCTTTGCAGGGGTGCCAAGTGCCAGGAGGCAGTCAGGAGCTGGTGCAGCTCTGGAATGACATCCACTACCACCTAGCCAGGCGGAGGCTGGGCGTGGCCACGCTGACCCCAGTGCAGAAATTCTGCTGCAGGAAGAGGTACTCTGGTGTATGCTGGTCCTGGGAGTTCCTGAGAGTTGAATGT
Source organism: Erethizon dorsatum (assembly GCA_028451465.1). NCBI lineage: Eukaryota > Metazoa > Chordata > Mammalia > Rodentia > Erethizontidae > Erethizon > Erethizon dorsatum. The sequence goes on along the minus strand of JAQMCO010000018.1, from coordinate 48,639 downwards.
AGCATCCCAGATCCAAAGGGGCAGAGGTGAGGTAGAGGTGAAGCAGGAAGTCACATCCATAGTCAGTCACTGTCTGATAACATGGCTTCAGTGCTTGTTATACCCTTACCATGTGCACTGAGGCACACCCCACCTGCCACCTCAGCCAGGTGGAGGCTAGAAACCAATGGCCTCACGCAGAGCACCGAGGCTGAGTCCCAGGCTGGGCATCCTCACGTCCCTGTCTCCTCCCATCTCCACCTATCCTGGCTGGACAAGGGGTCCTGGGTTACCAAGTCCCACTCAGGAGCTGCCGACACTCAGAAGCAACAAAGATAAGTGTGTTCCAAGTACTAGAGTGTGCTCAGAGGAGTGCCTGGCACAGAAGGCAGTAAATCACTTTTTGTTGTGATTGACACAACTTTTTGTTGTGTCATTGGTTTGAGACTGACCTTGAATTTACTTCATAGCCCAGGCTGGCCTCAAACTCGAGGTGCTCCTCCTGTTTCAGCCTCCTGAGTACTAGGATTACAGGTGTGAGCCACCACACCCTGCCTAAGTAACTACTAATGGTAGTCATTGCCACCACAATCAGCAGTAAATGGATGTTACACTAGTCATTAATACCATTCATGGGTGAAGAAATTGAGGCACAAAAAGGGTGGGGCTGCCTACCTGCGGTTTCAGAAGTGAAGTGAGGCCAGGATTCCAGCCAATGCTGGGACTCTGGAGCCTACGTCTCCACTGGGAAGCCTGGGAAAGGCAGGCTGCAGTCATGCTCTGAACTCCACCCACCCTAGCAGGGATGGGTCCTGAGCCACAGGGCTGGTTGCTGCAGTCCTGGGTTTCTCTTGGGACCTGAGAGATTTTCTTGTGTGGTGCCCACCCAGTAGTGATAGTGTGAGCCCGGCCTTCAGGAGGCCAGCCATGGATCAGCCTTGGTTTTGGGATGCTGTCTGTCATGCTCTTCCTCCTTGATGCCACCAGCTTCCAGAGCACAGCTTGGCAGAGGCTGCAACTCAGGCACCAGTAAGCATGGTGTTCTTTTCTCTTATGTGCTGGTGCTGGGGTAGAAATTAAACCCTGGTTTCCTGGAGGTGGCAGTGGACAGGAGAAAAGAAAGAATATGGGTTCCTTCCTGCAGGGCCCTGCAGAGAACTTGTCTAGAAGAGGGCTGGATGGGGCTGAGTCTTTGCTGTGGTGGGAGGGCTGCTTCAGACCAGATGGTCATTGTGGGCCTATCCTGGCCTGGATGGCAGAGCTCTGGGGTGAAAGGCACCTGGAGTCCTGGAGCAGGCAGCAGATACTGGGGGAGGACAGCGTGTCCACAATCCTCAACACCTGTAGACATGGTTGTGTGGCCCCAGAAGCAGGTGGTGGCGGTGTTTGCCTGCCCAGTTGGCAGCAGGATGTTGGGCATGGCCAGGAGCTCCTCATTGCTGCCCCTTGGGCACAAGGTGGAGGTGCTCGTGGGGAGTGGGCCGGGACTTAGTTGTGGTTTGTGGGTGGAAGGGTTGTGGGGACCTGCTTCAGGGTGACATAGGACTCCAGGGTGCCCCATGCTTGGGAACCACCAGGAGTGCGGTGTGTTCTCCCCAGGGTGCACAGGCTGGAGGGGGTCTGGGGAGGGGGTAGGGGCTCCATTTGGGAAGTGTACAGAGGATCTCTTCTTCCTGAGGGGCCAGGCCCTGAGCAGGAAGCAGATGGGAGTCTTGCTCTGAAACCTCTGCCTCATGGCCTCCAGGAACCCACCACCCCCTGCCCTCAGTCCTGACGGCCCCAAGAGCCGGAATTTCCCCAGGGAGGTACGCCAGCGGCTGTGGGATTTCGTCTCAGCTGTGAACAGCAACCCCAGCAAGGCTGAGCGGGTGAGAAGGGCCAGAGCTCACCCTAGGGGGCTGCCCTGCCCCAGGCAGCCACCCCTGGCTTTTCCTTCCCTCTCCTGAGTCTCCCTTCCCTTCAGGCACCACAGCCCCTCAGTCTTTCCTTGGGCATACTGATGGTCTCTGCTGCCTCAGCTCTTCCCCCTTGCACCCTGGCTTGTCCTCATGACTCCAGTGCCTCATCTGGGGTCCTGCACCTAGGGTCACTCAGGCAAGGGAAGAGACTGTGGTCAGGGCAGCCATGGCCCCTTTTCCTCAGGGGCTCAGGTGTTTATAGCCTGACCTTTCCTGGTTCAGGATCCTGGGTGCTCAGGGGTGGAGTCAGCTCTGAGGCAGGATGGTGTGTCCTGTCCCTGGGGACCGCATACTGCCTCTCCAGCCTCCCCAGCCTGTGGGGGGGCAGTCCTTTTCCCAGCATACCAGTGCTCTGACTGGATCACTGCTTTCCTGGGAGGGTCTGGGCTGGGCCGGCTTCCCCCTTTCATGGTGGACTTCAGCTGTGACTCACAGCTGGAAGTCTTCTTGTTTTGGGGCAGGAGAATCTGGCTTTGGAGACAGGCTTGACCACCGGGCAAGTGTACACCTGGTTTGCCAACCACCGACGGCGCCAGAGGTTCCATCTCCAGCGAGGAAAGCAAGCCTGGCAGACGGTACCTGAGGCCCCCAGTGCAAAGGAGAGGAATCTCGGGCCACTGCCACCCTCAGGCCGCCCTTGCATTGGCTCTGGGTTTCTGAGCAGGCCCCCAAGGTCTGGTAAGTGGCAAGAGCCCAGCCCTCTGTGGCGGGGGCTGATTTCTGGGGTTATTGGCTTGGCTCAGGATCCTCCATGGGGCCAGGGCTGCCCCTGCATGCCAGGTTATAGGCTGCATACAGGGGCATCACATGGGGGGGTGTTGACAGAGTGAATGTGGGCGTGAACCAGACTCCAGGGCCGTAATTGAGGACTGTTAGTTCAGATCAATGTCAGATTGAGGGTGACAGAAAGAATAAAGGGGTAACCAGCGGCCCCTCTTCCCAGCCTGGGAGCTTCTCTCAGGCAGGAGCTGAAGAGTCGCAGCCTCACTAAGCTTTCTCTCCTTTGATCTGCTTCTGGCAGGCTCTGAGGAAAGTGGGTCCCTGCAATCCCCAGAGACCATCGCAGGACCGTGGGGGCCAAGGACCACGGGCCCAGACTTCCCTGAGGCCAACACAACCTCAAAGCCCCTGGTGGCCAGGTACTGTTGTGAGCACATCTCACCTGCTTGGTTCCCTCCTTCCTTAGATGGAGACCGGGTGTTCAATGGGCCTGGTGTGCCTGGCTGACCCCGGGACCAGTTCAATGACTTAGGTGGCCCTGGGAGTGGCGAAACCACCAGCAAGAAGCCTAGCATGCAGGGAATCTTGTGCTCTGACTTCCTGTGTTTAGGAGAATGGGCGGGAACAGGAGGAAACGCATGCAGGCCAGGCTGCCACCTAGAGATCACCTAGAAACCTGAGCCACTGTTTGTCTGGAGTCTCCTCAGTTGGATGTTTCTTGGAGTTAGCAGTAGCCAGCATCATAGTGTCCCTACTGCACGCCAGCACTGTCTAAGCTCTCCCTGCACTTCACTCACCTGTTGTGAGGCTTGTGTGGGGACAGGGAGGGAGGGGACGGCCCAACACTGTCAGCCTCAGGCTGAGCCCATCTGGCCATTGTTCCCTTTGTTTCTCTTTTTCCTTTTCCATGTACTGTTCTGACATCAGGGGCTCATGACACCACCTGGTTCTGGGCACCACCCAGCTGTGTGACCGCAGGCAGGTTCCCTTGACCTCTCACCTGTGAACATACTGTGGGGGTGCAGCCAGGGTTGAGGGATGTTTAACAGAAGCCTGGGAGCACGTCTGACACTCAGAGCCTGTACGGAACATCTATTCATTAAGTCATCATTGGCTTCTGTCTCCTATTCCCTAACATTATCCATTATCATTCACTCAGTTTTCAACACTTCTTAGAAGGTCATTGTAGGTCACTTGGTGGTATATTTTAGGCCTGAGTAACGGTCTTTTCTAGGTGTCTCTAGGTCCAGGCCTGCTGTCCCTGCAGCTACAGGGGCTCATCAGGTATAGGAAGTGTGACTGGCATTCTGGGTGCCACATCCTTCTGTAGCAGGCCAGCTGGGTTCTGCAGGCCACTCTGTGCTGGCCAAAGGGAGCCTCTGTTTGCTCAGAGACATGGTCCACTGTGTCTCTTAGGTCTCTGCAAGGAGGTGAGATGTCCCAGGAGGGGCCTGGCCATGGTCCTGCTGCTCTGGCTGCCATCTGCCCTGGCCCTGGCCTCTGCCCTCTGGCTGCTGGTAACAACATGCTGGACTCTGCTGTGGCAGTCCCTGAGTCGTGGCTGATGTCGCTTGCACTGGAATCCTCTAAGGAAGTTTGCTTCCAGACCAGGCCACTGGTTTATGGTCATGGGCTGGACTCTACGATGCAGCCTGTAGATGCCTCTGTAGCCGTGTCCACAGCCACCCTCAGTGACCAGCACCCTGCAGGTAGGTCTGGTGCACAGACAGGAGATAGCATCAGATGCCGTGGCCCTCAGGTCTCATGTGAGCGTGCAAGTGGGGGTCGGCTGTGGGTTCTGCCTAAATTTGTGGTGTTTGATAAGACTTGGGAAACAGATTTCCTACAAACATCCCAGATTATTCTCACATATTTTCAAAAAAGCTGGAAAAGATAAGAGCCTGAAAAGACAGCAAGGGAAGAATTAAAATGGGAGGAAGTGACTGGTCCCCTGTGCCCCTCTGCTGTCACCCCCACTCTGGGGACACCTGTTCCATGAGGAGGGCCAAGTTCTGTGCCCTTAGCCCAGCATGGAAAAGTCTTTTTTCTTTCTTAGTCATTGTTACTGCTGTGGTTGTTGGTGCCTTTAAAGCATGTACTTAAATATGCATTTGTTCATCTGACATTATAGGATCTCTTAAAAGGCACAGTGGCTTCACCTGCATTTTCTGGTCCCCTTGGGTATATGCATCTTTTCTCTGCAGCGTTTTTTTCTTGGAGTCTCTCATTGCCTTTATTTTTCTTACCTCATCTACTTCTATCACATCCATTACCTCCCAGCATTTCAAGTGTCCCATCTGGAAACTCTCTGCCAAGCCTCCTTCCCTGTTCCTGGGCCTGGGGAGGAGCTGTCACCCTGCAGTCCCTCACTGCTTCTGGTTGGCTCCTGTGCTTCCTGAACTGCAGTCTTGTTCTTTCTTCCTTGGCTTCCTTGTTCTGCTAGAGAATATTTTCAATTAATGTTGCAAGACAAGAGAAAAAATTTTTGAGTCCTTGTATGTTCCAAAAATGCTTTTAATCTGCCCTCACATTTGATTAACAATTTGGCATTGAAAATACTTTTCCTTCAGAGATTTGGAGATGCTGTCCTGCTTTGCAGTATTCAGCGCTATTACAGATTTTCATTCCTTTCCAGGTAACCTGCCTCTTTTTTCTGGGAGCTTTTAGATTCTTTCTCATATTGGTGTTCAGAAATTTTACACCGGTGGTCCTAGGTATGGATCTTTTAAGTCCATCTTCCTGTTAAGTCTTGGTTTAAAAAACAGTCTCCTTTAAGCTCTGGGCAGTTGTCACACTACTCCCTGTCAGATGCCCTGTGGCCCCGAGCCTGCCCTTGCTTCCTCACTCTGGAACTGTGTATGTTGGGGGTGTGGCTTTTCACTTACCTTTCTCTTGGAGGTAGAAGAGGTGATCCACTATTCTGCTGTGTGACCTGGACTGCCCATGTTGGCACTGGGATATTCCTTCCTCTGTCACATGCCCTTCAAGTTCTTCATGAATGAGGAGGCAGTAGCAGCAGAGGAAGCTACACTCTGGTGGTCAGGAAGGGACCAGCGGCACAGGAGGGAGGCCAGCATGTGTCTTATCCAAGTCTTGTGCTTCTGCATCAGGGGTCATGCCACTGCACAGATTCAGGGCCAAGAGGAACCCACCTTCTCAGGCCTTTCCTCTCTTGCATGTGTGCCAGAGCTGACCAGATTCACTGTAGCTTAGCTTGTTTTGTTTTGTGGTACTGGGGATTGAACGTAGGCTCTTTGCACTGAGCTACTTTCCAGCCCTATTTTTTTGAGACAAGGTCTTGCTAAGTTGTCCAGGTTGGGCTTGAACTTGTGATCTTCCTGCCTCAGCCTCTCCAGTAACTGGTATTGCAGGTGTGCACAAAATAGCTTATCTTCATGAGTGAAAGATCGTCTGAGATATTTTGATATATTTTAGGAGAAAGCCAAAGGCGGGGGGAGGCAGCGATAGCTGACTCCTCAGGGAATCCTGGTAAGAGACATCCTGTGGTAAGAGGTAAAAGTAGAAACTGCAGCAGGCTGGTGGCCAAGCGTCCCCTGCCCTGGCAAGAGTGCACTGCAGCAGAGTGGCACAGCCTGGCTGCCAGCAGGCAGGAGCCTGCGAGCAGCAGATCCCAACTCAGCCTCTGGACAGCAAGGCCAAGGTGGCAAAATGCAGCTTGAGGTTAGCAGAACTGACTCTCACTGGGCTGTGGGAGCTGATTAGCCTGGAGGTTAAGGCTGGGAAGGTCTCTTGCCTCCTTGAGGTTGAGGTGGTGCCGCCATGGGTCATGTTCCTTCCTTTACCAGTGGGCTGTGCAGTGTCTTTACCTGCAAAATTAACTGATGTGCATGGTGGTCCCCAGAGCACGTACCTGGAGGAGGGTCCATGCCCAGGTGGGCAAGTAGAAGCTGGCAGCACCCTGGTGACAGAGCCCTGGGTGCAGGCTCCGGAGTTCATTGTCCCCTACAGGTAAGCCTGAGGGACAGGGGCTTGCATGACATCATTCTTGGGCCAGCAGGTGGGGCAGGACTCATTATAGATCTAATCTCAGACTGTGGTCAAGTCTCTCCTTGATGGGTTCCTGAAAACGGTATCAGTCCCTCCAGCCTGCACCTTCCAGAACTGGAGCAGTGTTTCCCTGGGACTGAGATACCCTGTCCTTGTTTGCATGGGGCTCAATCCTAGCCTGAGATCCTGGGCCCCAGCAGCCTCTTCCTGGTGATTTTCCTGTAGAGGCTGGGAGTTTCTGAGCAGCATTAGGATTCTGTATTTGTATTCCAATTCGTAGTTGTGAAGGGAGCTTGAGTCTACAGCAGCCTAGGTGAACATCTGCCCATGATGACAGGAAAGCTGTGGACTCTCAGAAATGCAGAGGAGATGACCAGTGTCTCCGGGGAGCTCCAGAGACAGAGGTTGCACAGTGGTGCAACACAGTGGTGGTCTGGGGGACCTCTGAGAGGAGGCTAAGGACCCCATGCTGGGGGAATGAGTCAGGAGCCCGCAGAGACAGAGCAGATGGGTGACAGGTGGTCTGGGGTCTCTGGTGGAGAGGGGATCCCCCTGCCTTCCCTGTTGTGGGTGCCTGTCTTGTCTACATTAGGGTTCACTAGGACCAAGCTCAGAGATGAGATCTCCCTAATCTGGGACCAGAAGGCAGGTCACTTGGGGTAGGTGTGCCACGTGGGGCACATGAGAAAGGGGACACAAGCCCCACATTGCATGCCGAGCCTGCTGCTGCAGCTGGACTGGGAGAAAGGCCGCACCACACAGGGGCACTGGTCCTCGCATGGCTGGGAGATGTGGAGGTCAAGGCTGGTATGGTCCTCATGGCCCTGTGTCCCCTGGTGGCTTGTTGGCCACTCCACATGACCATCTCCTCTCCCCCTCCACTGTCCTGCCTGGCCTTGTCCTCATCCAAGGACTCTGAGTCCTTTACACAGCTTTGTTGGGGTGTGATTGGCACCCAGTGACCTCTGCGTGTTTAGTGACAAATTACTCAGTGTGAGCTTGACCCAACCATGACGTCTCAGCCTGGTAAAGGTGAGTGTGCCCTTTTTTCCCACCCTCACCCGCCAGGATCAGGGCTCTGCTGCTGTGTGTGACAGAGTCAGTGTGTGTTCTGGTTGTGATGGAACTGTGCTCAGGGCTGTTAAGTGTCTGCTTTGGCTTCTTTCTCCCCACCTACTTTGAGATTCACCTGTTTTGTTGGGTGAATCAGCAGTTCATCCCTTTTATTGCTGAGCCCCAGCCCATGGTACGGGTGGATGAGTTTGCCTGTCCCCTGTACTGCGATGGCACTTGGTGCGGGTGGTTTGGGATGATTATGGAGAAGGCTGCTGTGAACTCCTGCATGTTTGTGGTCTGCACACCTTTGTGTGTTTCCCCTGGGGTATGCTGGGTCATGCAGTAAGTGTGTATTGATGTGGTCCTGAGTGACTGTGCCTGTCTCTAGTCCTCCCTGTCCCTCCTGTTCCCCCGATTTGTTTCTGCTGGCCCGAGTCGCCCTCATGCCATCTTCTCTTCATGTCTGTGCTCCCTGGATGCATCTCTGAGAGCTTGCTCTCATGCCATTTCTTCCCTAACTCTTTATGACCCGAGGGACCCTGCTTGTTGTGGAATACATCCCCTCCTAAGTAACCCACTCGTGGGGGCCCTGCAGAAGGGAGGTTCCTGATGGGTACCCAGCACCTAGACAAGCTCCTGATGTGTAGATGTATGACTGGGGATCTTGTCACCTAGTGTCCCCTCGAGGCAGAGCCTATCCTGACACTGCCCCTTTTCCAGCCCCCCAGAGCTGGTGTTGGCCCTGCCAGCCTGCCCAGGCCCTGTGTCCACAAAGGAGTTGAGCCAGCCTTTGTCCTCCCACCAGGTGAGGTTTCCTGCCAGTGTTGTGTGCTGCTGCTGCTGTTGCTGCATTGTCATCCTCCCCTTCCCTCCCTCCCTCCCTTCTTTCCTTTTTCTTTCTTCTGTACTGAAGTTTAAACCCAGGGGCTTCACACTGAGCTATATCACTAGCCCTTTTAAATTTTTTCTTTCTTTTGAGGCAGAGTTCCACTATGTGTCACCACGCGTGGCCTTGGGTTCCCCACTTTCCCACTGCTCACTCACACTGGAGAGGGCTCAGCTCATGCTGTTAATATGAACAAACCAGGCAGTAAATAGGGGCAGAGGAGACTCCTGGCTAGATAGTAGAGGCTTGAGAGCTAGGGTGGAGTTGCATGGGGTGCTGTTCCCCCGAGGCCAGGGTGAGGGTCCATGCGGGGTCAGGAGGGGCAGGCAGGAGGCTGGGTCTCCCCACCTTCAAAGCTGCCTGTATGCGTGACTCTCTTGGTTTTCCAGGTGCAGTGGCCCTGTGACAGCCAAGCCTCCTGTGACACCTTCTGGGGGGCCCAGATGCTCCTGGAGTTTTCACAGGGCAGCCTGGGTCACCGGATCCCCATCCCAGGAACCCTGGGTGTGGATTGTCCGGTCATTCATCCCAGAGAGTTGCAGAGCTTCATCACTAATAAAAACCAGAGCTACCTGGAGTTCCCAGAAGGCTTCTGCTGAGAGACAGCGTGGGCTCCACTGCCATGTTGAAGAGTTTGGTTAACAGGTTCTGTCTTGGAGGAAGCATTTGAGAAGTGTTCATAGGATCAGAAGTTGAAGGTGGTCTGTTCCAGTTGGCAGTGACAGATCAGAGTTAAGTTCAAGGCGCAATGTGAGGCAGTGAAGGCTCCAGACAGAACATGCACAGTTGGTGCCGTCACTGTGCTGTGCACCAGGCTTCACCAGGCTACGTCCTCCGTTAGCTGTGAGCGAGACTTGGGTCACATTCTTCCATCTCTGTTCTCAGGCATTGTCCTTGAGCACTGAGGAGTTATAATTCATTGTGTCTGTCGAACACATGTTTTGTTCATCTGCATTAAAGTTTAATGTTTTGGACTCGTTCCTTTTCCCACTTAACAATACACCTAAATGACTGTCTAAAGTGTGGAAAGCCAATCACCCTTTCAGGCTTGGGCAGCATTTCATGGTGGGATATATGTTAACTGAGGTGTCAGAAGCCCACCAGTGGACAGCTATTGAGTCCGATGTGTTTTAAAAGCAGTGTTTGGCTGGGCATCCCTGTCCTCTGCCCCCTGCCCCTTACCTCTTGCCCCTTACCTTTCTCCATGGTAAATTCCTGGAAGATGGATTTCTGGGTGAGTCATTGCAGCCTAAAGATGGACTGTGAGTAGGGCATGGTGTTACATACCTGTCATCCTAGTGCCCTGGGAGGCTGAGTCAGGAGGATTGCAAGTTCCAGGTTAGTGACTTAATGAGACCCCAATTCCCCCCAAAAAGGGGGGTGGTAGTGGAATAGGGTGGGGATGTAACTCTGCAAAGGCCCTGGGTTCAATCCCCAATACCACATGGAAAGAAGGGTGGACTGCGGATTCTAGGGTCTCCTGTTTCTGTCCCTCTGCTCACCTGCTTAGGTGTTCATTGCAGAGGAAATGCATGGGGCTGAGCTGGGCAGAGGCCTCCCTGGGCCAAGACTTCAGATCCCAGCCCTCCTGTCAGTCCTAAAATGGTCTGTGAGAGACACAGGCACAAAGACCCTTCTCTGCACAGGATGGAGGGGTGAAAAAGAGCCACAGCTGGGAGGCCGGAGGGTGGGGTGAGGGGAGCAGGGAAGGTCAGAGAAGGTGTTTTTGGGGAAGGGGGTGGCACAGCAAAGAGATGAGCAGGTACCTTGGCATCCTGTATCCATCGCACTGCTCACCCACAGCCAGAGCATCCCAGACAATCCCTGGGCCTGGAGGTGGAGGGAGGCCCAGTGTGAGGATTGCTGTCTGCCCATATGTGGGGAGGGGGACAGATGCCTGCCTGCTGCAGGAGTCCCTGTCCCCACAACCCTCACCAGCTGGCTCCCCAGACTCTGGCTGCTATGCCCTGGGCCATCCCAGCTTCAGACTTGACCCTTCATGTGTCCATCAGGGCCTGGTGCCCAACAGGGAGATACCTGTGAGGGACCTGGCAGAGGCAGGGGCTTCCTCCTACCCTGGCAGGCAGAGACCTAGTCCTGGACATGCCAGATGCATAACGTCCATTCCAGGCAGATGGACTAGAACCTCGGCTAGAGTGGACCTCTGAGAAGGCCACTGTGTGGTGGTCAGAGGCCCTGATAGAAAAGGAGCCTGCTCCTCACACCCCTGCTCAGCCCCACGGGGAGGGGTCTCCACCCTAGCATCCCGGCAGCAGCCCCTGCCTTCCCTTTGCTGGCTGTCTCAGTCCTTCCTAGGAAGCAGGTGTGGACCCCCAGTCTGTTCTGCCCTCACCTCCTTATTGGGCCAGATGGGGTACAGTGGACACAGGAGAGATGTGGTGAGCGGGGGGCTCCTCTTACGCTTCCTGAGGCACCTTCCTCACTGAAAGGTGAGGTGAAAAGGGACATCCTTTCTGATCCAAACTGGATGGCTGGAGTGGGAGCTAGAGATCTGAGGCTAGGGTTTGGCCTCCAGGAGCATCAGGGTTAGGGTTAGGGTCGGGGTCGGGGTCAGGGTGGAGGCACAGTGACCACTTGCAGAGAAGCTGACCTCTTGACCATTCTGTTTTCATCCTCCCACTAGCTCCAGGAGGTTGGGAAGTGAGGCCAGAGCATCCAGACAGCAGGACAGGATATGACCACTGGCAGTGGTTGTGTCTGTGAAGATCCCCTCTGTGGGTGGGCGTGGGGAGGCAGCTGTGGTCTGAAGTTGTGGGTAGAGTGGAAAGTGCCTCTGTTATTTTACCAGGGCTGCCCTAACAAAGGACCACGGCTGGGTTTCTCAGGACCACGGAGATTTGTTGTCTTGAAACTCTGATGTCCTAGGTCTGGAATAGAGGTGTCTACAGGTTTGCACTCTCGGTGGTGTGGTATGAAAGGGTGTGTCTAGGCTCAATCCAGCTTCTATAGTTTCTTAGCTTGTAGTCAAAGAGCTCAACTTATACAGTAAAACCTTGGATTGCAAGTAACTTGTTCTGTAAGAAAAGTGAACATTTCTAATACATTTTAACTTGATAAACAAGTAATGTCTTGCAATACCGGTATTACGTGACAGGGACATCACATGATCACAACTCAGTCAATGGTTCTCTCCTCTCTCCCTATTCTTTCTCTCTCTCTCTGCAGAATTGTGGGTAATTGTCTGCCAATAGCAAGAGGTTATGAAGGAGATCTTGTCTGCAGAGGAGGAGAAAAAGGTGGAGAAAAAGGTCCCTCACTTCAAACGAAATTAGGGAGATGTGTAAAATGTGGGAAACTGTAAAATTTTGTAGAAAAACACCACCCAAATAAGGCCATAGCAGTGTGATGAATCTATTTAACACCAATACAATATCACATTTCTGCAAAATCCTCAGAAGGAGGCAAAAGCAAGTGTCATTGGGTAGGTTCCTTGTTAAAATTGCATAAAAAGCAAAAGATTCCATTGCGCCAATAGATAGCAGTCATTCTGCTAGTAGTAGTGGAAGTCATCCTACACAATAACTCTCTTCTTTCCTGTCTCCCTCACAACAGCCAGCAAGCTTTTCAAAGGCAAGTGCAGGTTAATGTGTTTATTTTTCTTTATATTTTATTATGTTATAGTAATCGTTTTATAAGAATATTTTTGGGTTGTGGAATGAATCATCTGAGTTTCATTATTTCTTATGGGGAAATTCATGAGTGGTTTGGATTATGAGCATGTTTTCAGAATGACTCGTACTCACAAAGCAAGGTTTTACTGCATGTGTTTCTTTCTGAATCCTTTTTTAAAGGACACAGTCTTTTTAGATTTTCTTTTATAATATTTACAAGGGTTAGGGTTAGGGGTCAGGGTTAGGGTTTAGGGTTAGGGTTGGAGGTTAGGGGTCAGGGTAAGGATTAGGGTTTGGGGGTAAGGATTAGGGTTAGGGTCGGGGTTAGGGTTAGGGGTTAGTGGTTAGGATTATGGTTAGGGAAAAGGGGTTAGGGTTGGGGTTAGGGTTTAGGATTTGGGGTTAGGGGTTAGGGTCAGGGTTAGGGTCAGGGTTAGGGTTAGAGTTAGGGTTAGGGTCAGGGTTATGGTTAGGGTCAGGGTCGGGGTTAGGCTCAGGGTTAGGGTTGGGGTTAGGGGTCAGGGTCGGGGTCAGGGATGGGGTTAGGGTTTAGGGTCCGGGTCGGTGTCACGGTCAGGCTCAGGATCAGGGTTAGAGGGTTTTGGTTAGGCTCAGGGTCAGGGTCAGGGGTTAGGGTCAGGGTCAGGGTCAGCTGTTTGTATTTCCTCATCTGAGAAGTGTGTATTCATCTCAGATACCCATTTATGGATTGGGTCTTTAAATTTCGGAGGCCTGATATTTTTGAGTTTTTTGTTCTCAATAGTAATCCTTTGTCTGAGGAATAGCTGGGAAACATTTTTTTCCCACATTGTGGGTTGTCTCTTCACTCTGTTGGTGGTTTCTCTTGCTGTGAAAAAAGCTTTTTAATAAGATGAGATCCCAGTTGTTGATTCTTTGTGATACTTCCTGTGCGATTGGTGTTTTATTCATAAAGTCTTTGCCTACACCAATGTCTTCAAGAGTTTTACCTATTCTGTATTCCAGGGGATTTAATGTTTCTGTTTTAATATTTAGATCTTTGATCAATTTAGAATTTAGTTTAGTGCACGGTGAAAGATATGGGTCTAGTTTTAATCTTCGGCATGTGTAGAGCCAGTTTTTCCAGCACCATTTATTAAAGAGGCTATCTTTCTTCCAGTGAATGTGTTTGGCACCTTTGTCAAAGATAAGGTGGCTTAGTATGTCTGGAGTTGTTTCTGCATTTTCTAATCTGTTCCATTGATCTTCGGGTCTGTTTTTGTTTGTCAGTACCACACTGTTTTTTATCACAATAGCTTTATAGTATAATTTCAAGTCATGAATTGTGATATCCCCTGCCTTGCCTTTGTTGCCCAGAATTGCTTTTGCTATTCTAGGTCTCTTCTGGTTCCAAATGAATTTTAGGATTGTTTTCTCTAATTCTGTGAGATATGTTGTTGGAATTTTGATGGGAATTGCATTAAATCTGTATAACAATTTTGGAAGTATGGCCATTTTCACTATATTGGTTCTTCCGACCCAAGAGCAAGGGGTATCTTTCCATTTTCTGATAACCTCTTCAATCTCCTTTTTCAGAGTACTGTGGTTTTCAATGTAAACGGGTTTCACACCCTTTGTTAGATTGATTCCTCAGTGTTTCATTTTTTTTTTTCGGATGCTATTGTGAAGGGTGTTGTTATCCTAATTTTTCTTTCAGTGAGTTTGTTATTCTTGTACAGGAAGGCTATTGATTTTTGAGTGTTGACTTTGTATCTAGCTACACTACTGAATTTGCTGATTTAAATCTAGCAGTTTTTTAGTGGAGTTTTTGGGGTCTAGAGTATCATTTCATCTGCAAATAATGATAATTTAACATCTTCCTTTCCTATTGTTATTCCTTTCTCTTGTCTAATTGCTGTGGCTAAAGTTTCCAGCACTATGTTGAGTAAGAGTGGAGACAGTGGACATCCTTGTCTTGTTCATGATTTTAGAGAGAAGGCTTTCAGTTTTTGTCCATTTAGTATGGTATTGGCTGCTGTTTTGTCATAGATGGCTTTTATTAGATTGAGATAAAGACCATCTATTCCATTTTTCTGTAGTTTTTTTTTAAATCATAAATGGGTGATCTACTTTGTCAAAAGCTTTTTCTGCATCTATTGAGATGGTCATATGATTTTTGTCCTTGGCTCTGTTAATATGGTGTATACATTATTGATTTATGTATGTTGAACCATCCCTGCATCCCTGGGATGAATCCAACTTAGTCATGGTGTATAATCTGATGATTTGCTGCATTCTGTTTGCCAGTATCTTACTTAGGATTTTTGCATCTATGTTCATTAGGGAGATTGGCCAGTAGTTCTCTTTCTTGGTTGGGTTCTTCTCCGGTTTTGGTATCAGGGTAATGTTTGCTTCCAGGAATGAATTTGAGAATATTGCTTCCATTTCAACTTCATTAAAAAGTTTGAGAAATAGTGGTGTTAGGTCTTCTCTAAATTTCTTGTAGAATTCAAGAGTGAATCCATCAAGGCCTGGGCTTTTCTTTGTTAGGAGGTTTTTAGTTACATCTTTGGTTTCATTGATTGATATTGGTTTATTTAGGATTTTTATATCTTCTTGATTGAGCTTTGGTAATTCATATGTATCTAGGAATCTGTCCATTTCTTCTGCATTTTCCATCTTATTAGAATACAAGTTTTCAAAGTAGGTATGGATGATATTGTGGATTTCTGCAGGGTCTGTTGTGATTTCACATTTTTCATTCCATGTTTTTTTTTTTTTTTTTTTTTGTGGGTACAGGGGGTCAACCTCAGGACCTTGCATGCCAGCAGGCACCCATGCCACTGAGCGATATCACCGGCCCTTTTATCGTATGTGGGATCCAGGAGTCGAATTCGGGCCTTCGCGCTTGCCAGGCAGGTGTGTACGCCAGTGAGCCATCTCACTGGCCCACCCTTTTCATTCCTAATTGTGTGGATTTGAGTCTTTTCTTTCCTTTTTTTTAATAAGGTGTGAAAATGAGTTGTTGATTTTCCTTAATCTTTAAAAGAACCAACTCTTTGATTCATTGATTCTTTGTATTTTTTTTATTCTCCAATGCATTGATTTCTGCTCTGATCTTCATAATTTCCTCCTTTGTACAAGCTTTTGGCTTAGCCTCACCATTAAGCTGTTTATTTGTGCTTGCTCTGTTTTCCTGATATGGGTATTTACTGCTATAAATTTCCCTCTTAGGACTGCTTTCATGTGTCCCATAGTTCCAGTATGTTATATTGTTGTTATCATTCAGTTGTAAAAACTGTCTAATTTCTTCTTTAATTTCATCTGTGACCCATTGGTTGTTCAGGAGGGTGCTATTTAATTTCCATGTGTTTAGGAAGTTCTTGTGGTTTCTTTGCTATTGATTTCCAATTTCATTGCACTATGGTCTGATAATATGCATGGGATAATTTCAACTCCTTTGCATTTACTTAATCATTCTATGAGCTAGTATGTGGTCTATTTTGGAGAATGTCCCCTGTGCCTCTGGGAAGAATGAGTATTCCGATGTGGGTTGGAACACTCTGTAGACATCTACTAAGTTCATTTGTTCAAAAATTTGGTTCAGTTCTAATATTTCATTGTTGATTTTTTGTCTAGTTGATCTTTTTGTGACAGTGGGGTATTGAGATCCCCCAATACAATTGCATCAGTGCTTATTTGATTTTGCATGCCCATTAATATTTGTTTTATATAGTTGGGTGCACTGGTATTTGTTGAGTATATATTTATGATTGTTATCTCTTCCTCTTGGATTGTACCCTTTACAGGGAGGTAGTGTCCTTCTTTATGACTCTGAATCAGTCTTGGCTTGAAATTCACTTTGTCTGCAAAAAGAATAGCTACCCCTGCTTTTTTCTGGGTTCCTGTAGCATGGAGTATTGTTTTCCATCCTTTGACTTTAAGTCTATGAATTTCTTTTGGAATTAAATGCGTTTCTTGTATGCAGCATATTGTTGGATCTTGCTTCTTGATCCATTTTGCCAGTCTGTGCCTTTTGATTGGTGAATTGAGACCATGAACATTGATGGCTAAAACTGATATGTATTGACTTATCCTTGTCATGTTATTTTCCTGTTGTTGGCTCCCCCTCTTTTTTTCCCCTCCCTCTGTTTAATTGTTTGCCTTGCCTGGTGGATTCCTTCTGCTGGGGTTCCTGGAGTTGTAGTCCTTGTTATCTCTTTCTAGAATGTCTTTCAAAACATTTTGGAGTGCTGGTTTGGTGGTCATAAATTTTCTCAGATGTTCTTTGTCATGGAAGTATTTTATTTCTCCATCAGTTTTGAAAGATAGTTTTGCAGGGTACATCAATCTGGGTTGAAAGTTATTCTCCTTTAGAACTTGAAATACATCACTCCAAGCTCTTCTTGACTTGAGGGTTTGTGCTGAAAAGTCCGCTGTGATTCTGATAGGCTTTCCTTTATAGGTGATTTGTCTCTTCTCCCTAACTGCTTTTAAGATTTTACTCTTGTGTTGAATTTCTGGAATCTTGACTATGAGATGTGTGACTGAAGATTTTTTTTTATCATGGCTAATTGGCATTCTATAAGCCTCATTTATCTGTACATCAAATTCTTTTTCTCTACCAGGGAAATTTTCCATTATAATGTCTGTGAACAGTGTTCTGATGTCATTTATGCTATCTTCTGTTTTTTCATTGGCTCCAATTAATCTTAAGTTATTTTTCTTTGCATAACCCAGCAGTTGCTGGATTGATTTTTCATTGTCCCTTGCTATTTTTAAGAATTCTTTCTTTTCATGATCACTAATTGCAAGCCTGTCTTCTATATCTGAGATTCTGTCCTCACATTGGCTTGACCTGCTACAAATACTTTCAATGGAATTTTTGTTCTCCTGGATATCTACTTGAATCTGCCTTATGGATTCCATTTCTTTCGTATGCTAAGCATTCATGGCTTCCATAGTTTTCTTAAGCTCGTCTATTTTTTCTGTCTGTATCTGCTCTAGCGTCCTTAAGCATGGTCTTCATTGTGGACATCATCTCTGCAGTTATCTGTGAAATTATTTCTGATTTAATTTTTTCCAGAGCCTCATTCATTTGCTTTGTTGTTAGTACTTCAGAGACACCAGGTGGGTGGCTTTCGGATTGTCCCACCTCATTGTCTCCTGGGTTTGCCTTTGGTGAACTGGATGTGTGGGATTGCATGTTGATTAAGTGTCATCTCATTTTCTTTTCTTTCTTTAGTTTAATTCCTGGGGTGATGTTTATAAATTGCCTATGGTACGTTGCTTTATTGCTAGTATTTAAAACCCTTAGGAGATGGCTACTTCTCTGTGGTATCTTCCAGGTGTAGCTTATTTTTGGGTTTTGAGCCTGCTGCAATTTGTGGGAGATGAGAAGTTGCTGCCTGTTTGGCCCAGTCCTTGGTTCTTTGGCATTGTGCCACAGTATTTTCTGGGACCCTTGGTCAATCTCAGTCATGGAATACCAGGAAGAAAAGCACCAGCTAGTGCACTCCTTCACAGTCACTGCTTCTCTGCACCGCCATGTCTCGTGTCCCTCTGCGCAGGCTCCTGGGCTCGCTGGCAGTCACCGTGTCTGCAGGTTTGAACTTCCTCTGTCACACTGGGATTCCTGACACAGGAAAAGGTGCTGGTGGCTACCTCCTTCTTCTTTGTTGAGATTTCTCTCTTCACTCTCTCCATGTGCCCCGAACTGCGCTTCAGATCTTTCCTGGGTCCAGGGGAACTGCTTCCCTCTTTCTTGTCCTCCCTGATCTGCTATATCCCAGTGTCTGGACCGCGACACTCAGAGAAGCTAGCTGTCTGCTTCTCAACAGTCCACCATCTTCCTCCTGTGCTCTATGTGTCAGTTTTAAAAAGAAAGAAAAGTATAGCTCTTAGGTCTTCCTTTCACTCCTCCTTATTGACCTCTGGGACACACTCCTTTCAGATTTCCTTCTCCTTCTGACCCTTCTTTTACTTTATAGACTCTTTCACCTGCCCCTCAAATTCATGGATGAAATGCATATTAACTGCCTAATTAGTATTGCTAAGCACTGTTTGAGGCATTGGAGAGGCATGAGAATGAATGAAATAGATAGGAATCCCCGTTCTTAGGGAATTTACATTCTGATAGTGTGGAAGATCTTTTCCAGAGGTGACATCCATTAGTTTTCCCCTTCATGTATACAAATGCCTAGCTTGACATAAAAAAATGGAGTTTACCTGGGTGTGGGGCCCCATGCCTATAATCCCAGCACTCAGGAGGCTGAGGCAGGAGGATCGCTGTGAGTTCGACACCAGCCAAGGCTACATAAGCAAGTTCAAGGCCAGCCTGCACTACATAGCAAGACCTTGTCTCAAAACAAAACAGAACTGGGGAGATAGCTCAGCAGCACAGCGTCTGCCTGGCAAGCGCAAGGTTGTGAGTTTGATTCCCAGTACCAAAAAAACAAAACAAAACAAAACTCCAGTACCATTAAAAAAGGTGGGCAGGGAGGTCTTTTCTTCTCCCCTTGAATATGGGTTAGCTTTGTCTTTTTTTTTTTTTCTTTGTACTGGGGATTGAACTCAGGGGCTTTACATGGAACCATGTTCCCATCCTAAAGACCCACCTCTAATTAAAAAAAAATGAGGTAAGGTCTTGCTAAGATGCCAAGTTTCCCAGGTTGGGCTTGAACTTTGGTTTTTGTTTTTGAGACAGGGTCTCAGTCTATAGTCTCAGGCTGGCCTGGGACTTACTGTAGGGACATGGGACACTGTAGGTAGGGAAAAGATAGGATGAAGATCTCATTGACCTTTATTAAAAATTAATAAGGCAGTTTTGGCTTCTGCCACCAAAGGACAGGGAAAGGTCACATGGCTGGAAGAAATCCAAGGTTAGGATGGAAGACAAACCAGGGAGCCAATCAGATTCCAAGAGCCTAAGTGGGACAATATAAGGAACTGCAGATGAGAGATCCACAAGAATGCGCTTTTGAATTCTACCTACTCATCCAGAGTAGCTTTCTGTCATCTCTTTTCCTTCTTTCCCATCTTCAAATAAACTTTCTTCCCTTATTTTAAACTGCCTCTTTAGTGCTTTACCAACACTGGGTTTAGGATTGCCAGGAGCTGCATGTTCCAGCAGGGCAGTGGCTTGCTGTCCACACCTGGATGTCACAGTGTGGCATAGCATGGCATGGTGTACAACCCTCCCCGGTCGTTACATTGCTGTGTAGTCCAGGCTGGCCTTGAACTTGTGATCCTCCTGCCTCAGCCTCCCAACTGCTGGAATTATAGGCATTTACCACCCATTCTGGATGACTTTTTAAACCAATGGATTATGGCAGAAATTAATTTTATTTGAGATAGTGTCTTGCTATGTAGCCCAGGCTGGCCTTGAACTCATGGCAATCCTCCTGCCTCAGACTCCTGAGTGCTGGGATTACAGGTGTGTGTGCCACCACACCTGGCAAGAAATTAAATTCTGAGACTTCTGAATCAAGATTTTAAACCAGGCATGACAGCACACACCTGTAATCCCAACTACTTTGGAAACTGAGGCAAGAAGTTTGCAAGTTTGAGCCTAGCCTGGGCAACTTAGCAATACTCTGTCTCAAAATAAAAAAATAAAAATAAAAGAGGCTGAGCATGAATCTCAGCTGAATTCCATTCTCAGCACTGGTTTAAAAAGAAAGACTTTAAGCAAATTGTCAGCTTCCACATCCCTCTCCTCTCTGAGAGGCCAGCTGCCAAGCTCTGAAGGAGATTTGGCTATGCTGACACTGATCAGAGACCACATGAAGGAGCAGTGCTGTGTCCCATACACACATGCAGCTTTTTGAGCCCTTCCAGGCCAATCTAGTCACCAGTTGAATGCAGCTGAATGACACCAGCCAATGCCAAGCAGGGCAGAAAATATCCAGTCAAGTCCTGCCTGAATTCCTGGACCAAATTCCTGAGAAATTATGAGTTGTTAACTGAAGCCGCTATATTTGTGGATGGTTAGCTATGCTAAAACAAGTAGGAAGAATGTGAAAAAATAAGCAAATATAAAATATAGTAGCAATAGGGCTATAAAAGGTAAAATAGGGTAGTAGCTAAAAGCACATAGTCTGAGTGTGGTGGCAGCACTTGGGAGGCTGAGGCAGGAGGAGCCTTTCTCAAAAGACATCTGAAGTGAGACCTGTCAGGAAGCAAGGCCATGACTGAGTGGGTACTGGCAATACAGGTGAAGGAAGCAGGTGACTGCTGAGGCAAGGTGTGCAGTGCTGTTATTGCTGCTGGAGAAAAGGCCAAGAGACACCAATGAGGCCAGCACTAGATGAGAAAAGTATGGAAGAGCAGGGGATAACATCAACTGGATATGAACCAGTAGTGGGCAGAACATTTGGTGTGAGGGTTCATCAGATGTTTTGACCATTGGAGGGCTTTTAGCAGAGGGTAATCTGGCTTCCTTTTTATTTTTATTTATTTATTTTTTTCTGTGGGTACCAGGGGTCGACCTCAGAACCTCGCGTGCCAGCAGGTGCCCATGCCGCTGAGTGATATCACCAGCCCTTTTTTCGTATGTGGGTTCCAGGAGTTGAACTCAGGCCCTTGCGCTTGCCAGGCAGGCGCTTACGCTGCTGAGCCATCTCACCAGCCCCTGGCTTCCTTTTTAAAGGACTCTTCTGCTCTTTAGAGAGCAGAAAACAGAGAGTAGGAATGGGAATGCAGGAGGCACCAGTCACCTCCCAAAGCCCTGCCTCTGAACACGATGTAAACCATAACAACACGGAATTGCACTCAGCTAGGCTGAGGTGGTGATGTGTTGTAGCAGGGAAAGAACAGTATGAACACAGAATGATGCAGATTTGAGTTTTCCTCTGGAGTGAGACTTGACATGATTTATTGAAGATTACTGTCACTGGGTTTTGGGGTGCTGGAGTCTACTTCTAGAGGTGGTTTCTAGTTTCTTTCTATCCTAAGCAAAATACACTCTACAGCATGAGGATGGGCCACCATGCAAGAGCAAGACACAGTGATCAAAACTCAAGCTCCTTTTTGTATCACCCACTCCTTAGGCTGACATCAGGTCTTGGCCATCCTACTGAAAACCTGCTCAAGTTGTGAGAAAATGTAGCCTTGTATTTTTTTTTCCTGTGGTGCTAGGGATTGAACCCAGGGCCTTATGCATGCAAGGCAAGAGCTCCACCACTGAGCCATGTCCCTAGTCCCTAGCCTTGTCCCTAGCCTTTCTATCAAAGGATATGAACAGGACTGCCTCCATCTTAGATTCTAGTCCACCCTAGGGGACCCCTCCTGAATACACTGAAATGATGGGAAATGCCTATTCAGTTTAAAATTCTGGATACATAGCTGCAGACCGAAGATAGCTTATCAATAGCCAAGGACTTTCTGTTCCCCACACCCTCTCCCCCCCAACTCTTCCATCCCCTCAGCAACACTTCGGATCCTCCCCTTGTACCACTTAAACTACACTAACTGTGATAGAGTGTAAGCCTTTGAATTCAGCCAATGAATTTAAAGGATAGCTGCTTCCCACACATTAGGGCTTAAAAAAACCTTGCTTCCCCACCTCTTAGTGCACCTGTTGCCTTGTGTCTGACTGTACTCTCACCCTTCTGCAGAAGTAAACTTTAAACTGCCTTGTTGAATCCTCTTGCTTGCTGTCTGAGTGCATTCTTTTTTTTTGTGGGTACCGGGGGTTGAACTCAGGACCTCGT
Organism: Erethizon dorsatum; assembly: GCA_028451465.1. Lineage (NCBI taxonomy): Eukaryota > Metazoa > Chordata > Mammalia > Rodentia > Erethizontidae > Erethizon > Erethizon dorsatum. The sequence continues at coordinate 26,729 of JAQMCO010000018.1, read as the reverse complement.
GCTTGCCAGGCCAGGCACTTATGCTGCTGAGCTATCTCACTGGCTCTGAGTGCATTATTTCCAGCACCAACAATTTGAATCTGGGGGCTCATTTCTAACACAGTTCTCACAAGAAGTCCATATGCAGGGTTGTGGAAACTGTTCTGTTCATGTGTCCTGGGATTTTGTGATTAACAGGTCATGGCTGTAAGGCTCAAATTGGACTGACTCTCCCAGTCCCCAACCTGCTTGCCAGCAGAGATGCTATTTGCAGCAGGGAACTTAGCTCAGCACCTAGGCTGTCTTCGACAAGCACAGGATGTAAAGGAGATAAGACAGGACAAGGAATTTTGCAGGTCCCCAGATGTCCGGAGGCCCACTGAGGTGCAAGACTGCCAGAGAACTTGGACAACAGATGTTTATTAAAACCTTCCCACCTAATGTCCCTGCCTTCTTTCAATCCCTATAAAAGGGGCCCACTTTTCTTTGTTCCCTACAGATGGTCTTTTCACCTTCTGTCTGCCTGCATCCAGGCACAATAAATTCCACACCATGTTGCCCTTACACAAGCCTGGTGGCCTCTGCTGGTCTCTGCCTTGTGCCATTTGTTACAATGGCTACTTCCCCAGACAGCTTTGCCATGTCCTAATCTCCTCTCTCATGGAGAGGGAGAGATAGAGGGATAGAGGAAGAGAGGGAGAGAGAGAGACACCTAATAACTAAAAATTAAAGAATAAAAATATTGTAAAGAATAATTCATTTAGTTAGCTTATGAGTAGGGTAGCTAGCTAGGGGAAGGGCCTGAGAGGGAGTTGGGTGATCAGCCATATTGATGGGAATTAAAAGAGCAATAGAGAGTGAACTAGGACTTTGGACAAAAAAATGAATTTCCTCAGGCAGCATGGAATGCAGCCCACTCACTGCTAAAATCCTGACTTTTGAGGAAGTTATAATACAAATTAGCAGTTCTTCTGAGATCCCAGTTTACTTTTTTAAATTTATTTTGTCTTTTTGAGACTGGGTTTCACTATGCAGTTCAGGCTGGCCTTGAACTCACTATGTAGCCCAGGCTGGCCTCGAACTCACAGTGACCCTCCTGCCTCAGCCTCCCAAGTGCTGGGATTACAGGTGTGCACCACCATGCCTGGCTTCCATTGTACTTTAAACACTGTGTGAAAGAACTGGATTAGAGACCCTGGGTCCCAACTGATCATTTTAAATCCATGAAGCCACCTGTGATAGGCGGCCACTAAATAATTAAGCAGTTCCTGTACCCTACTTGCCTATAAGTAATTCTAAATTGAGAGGCCATTGGAGACCTCTCCTAGAAATCTAGGAACTATTCTCTTTCTCCTTACTTTCAATAAAACTTTCCTAACTTCTGGTTTGTGACTTTATTCTTCCTTTGCAGAACCAGGAACCCAGAACACATGGTAATATTTTGGTGGCCTCTACCAGAATATGAAATTAATAATAGCTAAGCCCCAAGTGGGGAGTTTTTATTGTCCTTTTTAAAACACAATCTTGCTAACTGTGATCCCATTTAGGCGATAGAGATTTGCTCTGTTTTTATTAGACAGCCTTATAACCTATGTCTGTTCTGTCATTTTCCTGGTGGTTGCAGAGAGTGGGGGAACAATATGCATCATATAAAAACACAGGACTTCCTTGGCCATGTAAAAGTGGTAAGTGTGGCCATCATTCTTAAGTTTGGAAGGACAGATTTCACTTGGGAAGTCTGGCCTGACCTCTTCTCCACAGTCATGGAGGAGAATGTCAAGCCTGCTCTGCCTCAGTTTTCTTTCTGGTTTGATCCTCTTTTGAGGAGGGGACTATTTTAGCTCTTAAGGTTTTGTTGCTTCTAAAAGTGGCTCATGGGCTGGGGATGTGACTCAGAGGTAGAGCTCTTGCCTTGCATGCACAAGGCCCTGGGTTCAATCCCTAGCACCACTAAAAAATGAAATAAAATCTATGTAGTACAGAATACATAAAAAAAAAAAAAGTGGCTCACCAACTAAATGTTACCAGGTTCTGGGTTGCTCGCTTTTCTCTCTGGAGTTGGATTCCAGGTTCTTCTCATCTTGAACAAAGAATTGAACAAAATGAACAACAGCAACAAAACCCCCAAAAATCAAAAGAAACAACAACAACAACAAAAAAAGAAACAGTGGCAAAGTTTATTTGAGAAAGTAAAAATGAAGAGTGGGGGAGAAACTGGCTTTGCAGAGTGATTTTGGGACTAGTAAAAAAAGGGAAAAAGTAAGGTAAATGGTGAGACCCTGTCTCAAAAAAAAAAAATCCCTGGAGAAAGCAGGTCAGGCTATCATGAGAAAAAGCCACGATAGCAAGCTCTTCTTGTGGTGCCTCTCCTTTAAGCTGTCAAATCTAGAGGAAACCTGCAAGAACTTCCCCACACCTCAGGTTGATGTCACTTCTAGCCCATCCTGTTGAAAACCTGTTCAAATTCTCACAAGAAGTCCACGTGCAGGGCTTTGGGAACTGTTCTGTGCATGTGTCCAGGATCTGGTAATTAACAGGTCATGCCCACTTCCCCAGCCAGCTTTGCCACACCCTGCTCTCCTATCTCAGTTCACAGATCTAGACTTTCAAAACTGAGGGTGACGACTCTTGAGCAAATTGCCTATTAACACTGCAACCGTATGAAGAGGAAACATTTTCGCTGTCAAAACCTCTTAACTCCAACCTTCTCCTGTCACTTTGTTCTTTTCTTTCTTTTGGAGGCATGTTTTCACTAAAGATCAGAAAGAGACCCACTCTGAAAAGGTTTTAGTCCCCATTTGTCTCTTCCTGCCCATATGAGGAAACATCTTCATTTAGTCTTCCTCTTTCCTCCTTCAAAAATACTGCCCTGGGCAAGGTAGATGGATAGGTTGTTAAGGTAGGGCCATCCCAGCATAGGTGATTTTGTGAGCAGACCTGAAAACAGCTTTATAGACATCCACACAGGAAGATGGCAGCTTTAGCCTGAATGGAGGTTATGGAAGTCAGAAACTAACTCTCTCTCTCTCTCTTTCACCATGATTCCTCTCTGGAACATATCCCCAAGCTGACAAATGCTAAACAAGGGTTGGAAGCTCCATGGCAGTTAGTATAGGTCAAAGGTTGAGAGGAAGTGGGCATGTTGGGGTCAGTAAGAGCAGTATTCTGGCCCCACACTTCCTTTGGACAACTCCAAAGAATGGCTGCCACTAGCCCTGGAGGGATGGGATCAGAGCTGGAAGATGCCCCATGCTATTGGCTGAAACAGGCAGTTGAAAGGGACGTCTCTCTCTCTTGGTTTTCAGAGTGGGAAATGTGAACTCGGCAGTTTCCCACATGCCTTTGGATTGTATACTAACTCACTGAAACTCATTAGATCAGTTTTGTAAGAGAGGGGGAAAATGGTCAGACATTCCCCATGTCCAGATATTTTTGCTTTAAGAGACAGTCCCAAGCCACTGCAGTAATGTAGACTAGAGTACAGGTCACTTGTGAGTCCACAGGGCCCTGCTGAAGCTCAGAAAGTTCTACTCCCAGAACCCAATCTGCTGCCCAGGCCAAAACAAAGCTCTAAAGGGAACCGAAGCCTCTTCAGGAGGTGAGTGGGGGAGAATATGGTGTTATCCGAGTCCATGTGGCCTCTTCCTTGACAGACTTAAGACAGATCAAACAGGATTTAGGAAGGTTTTCTGATGACCTTAACAAGTATATAGAGACATTTCAAAGAGTAGCTTAATTTTTTGATTTAGCATAAGAAGATATTAGGCTCCTTTTAAATCAAATATCAACCCCTGGTGAAAAGCAAGCCTCCTTACATACAACAGAGGTCTTTAGGGATGAATTACATGTGATTAACTATAGAAGAACTGACAGACTGTACCCAAAGAAAGGTCATTTCTCACAGGGTGTCAGGCTGTCCCAAGTAATTCAGAAGTAATTCACCTCACTTTTGCTTTTTGCCCATTTTCTTTTCTTTTTGTTACAGGATCTTGCTACGTATCCCAGATTGGCCTCAATATCATAGTGATCCTCCTGCCTCAGCGTCCCAAGATCTGGGATTACTGGCATGAGCCACCACCTCTGGCTTTAGATTTTCTTTCAGTTAGGAGTGATATATCCAGTTTCTATTCTTTTTGTAGTGACCCTAGAAATCATGCCATTAACTTTTGTTTGTTAATTTCAGGTCTTTAAATTTTTTAAATTAACTTTTTGTTTGGAAGAGTTTTAGCATTACAGGAAAATTGAGACAATGGTCATCTGGCACAGCCCACACCGAGGGTGGGGACCTAGGCTCCCCCGAGGGCGGAGGATCTCCACAAACCACTCAGGATTCCTCTGCGTGGGAGGTTCGTGCCCTCAGTTACTCATTTATTCCTCAGGTCATCATGACACCCTGCATTTACCCTTGCTCAGAGGTTCCCCTGGGAGCCCGAGCTCCGCAGTCGCACAGGCAGGGCTCAAGTGGCCTCTTCCTGGCCCTGGGACGCTCTGCTTTCCTGTGGCCTGGACCCTTCTGTGTCCTGTGACGGCGCTACCTTCCTTGTCCGGAAGGCCTCAGGTGGGATCCCGGCTGTGGTGACAGATGACAGGTGCCCTGCTGGGCGATGCTGGTCCTGATTTCCTCCCTGCGTGGTCGCTCATGCTCTGAGCCGTCCTCCCGTCTTCCACGAGTGTCCTCTGCATGGCGGTGTCCCCATTGTCCTGGTCCGGAAGACGGCTTGTAGGGGGGAAGCCTTTCCTGGGCCTCTGCGCCCCGGACGTGCTGCTCTCCTGCACGGCCATGAGGGGACCGAGGACACGCAGGTGGACTCCACGCCGGCCTGGCCGTGCCCCAGGGGTGGCCCAGACTCTGAGTGGCAGCAGAGTCTCCCCACACAACCCTGGACCCTCGCCCTGGGCGCCCCTAATTCTGTCGCCACCCCTCGGCGCACCAGCACCTCGGGCTTCCCGCCTTTTCTGCTGGAGTGGCCGAGTCCCCAGGAGATGCCGGGTCCCGCCTGCCCAGAAGCCTGGTACGGATCCGCGGCTATGCGAGTGTGGACGCTGGCAGGCGTGGAGCTGGGGCTACTGTGGGGGCACCGAGCTCGGACAACCCCGCACTCACCCTGACCCCGGGGCCTCCACCCTAGGGAGGCCAGGCACCACCACGAGCCATCATTCAGAGTGTATGGTAAATTCATGATCAAGTGTTCTGTGGGGACATCAAATCTGATCTCCACCTGGTAAACTTTTAATGTAAAGACACTTCCAAATGTGATTGTTTGTTTTGTTATTTTTTTTCTTTGACAGAATTGAAGAGGTAGAGAAATGCTGGCAATATAAATTATGATATCAACATGGAGAAATGGTTTTTATGACTCCCACTACTAATGTGCATATGAAACTGCTGGGTACAAAACCAGGTGAAAGTTTTGCCTGTAGAAAGCCTCTGATTTGTTATTCATCACCAACCATGCCAGTCATAAGGTAACACTGGACTCAAATCACATGAGTATCACGGGTTTGAACAGAAGGTGTCTAACTGTGACAGGGGAAATCCTACACTGATGTCCAGTCCTTTGAGAAGCATGCAAAGACAAACCCTGGAGAGAAACCCTATGGATACAAACACTGTGGAAAATCCTGCTCTGATTGCACTGAAGGAAGTAACACTGATAAGCAAGAGGTGAAAGCCTGCAGTTCAGCCAACTGTGTTCAAATCCAGGAAAGAAAGCACGATAGGGTGAACACATATATAGGTATACAGTGTGGAAAAATGTTGTCATTCTCACCATGATGTTCAGAAACAGGAACGAGCTCACACTGGGGAAAAGTCCTATGTATATAAACACTGTGGGAAGTCCTTTTCTAAGAGCAGTTCATTTGGCAATCATGAATGAACTCACTGGTGAGAAACCCTATGTATGTAAGCAATGTGGGAAAGCTGTTGCCATACACAGTTATTGTCAAAGACATGAATGAACTCACACTGGTGAGAAACCCTATGTATGTAAGCGGTGTGGGAAAGTTTTCAGCACACAGGGTAATTGTCAAGCACATGAAAGAACTCACCCTGGAGAGAAACCCTATATGTGTAAGCAATGTGGGAAAGCTTTCAAACAACAGAGTAATTGTCAAACACATGAGCAAACTCACACTGGGAAACCGTATGTATGTAAGCAATGTGGGAAAGCTTTCAGCGCACACTGTTATTGTCAAGCACATGAAAGAACTCACACTGTAGAGAAACCCTTTGTGTGTAAGCAATATAGAAAAGCTTTTAAACAACAGTAATTGTCGAACACATGAGCAAACTCACACCAGGAGAAAACATATATCTGTAAGCAATGTGGAAATGATTTCAGCACACAGAGTGGTTGTCTAAGACACGAAAGGACTCACACAGAGTAGAAACCCTGTATAGGTAAGGAGTATGGAAAAGCCTTTGCTTACTGTAGTAATCATCATAGGCAATGAAAAACTAAGAGGAAATTAACTTTGAATATAAAAGTGACTTGAACTGACATGAAAGGACAGTTCAGAGAAGTTCTTTCTTTGTATGCAATATAAACAATCTTTGCATACATAGGTATCATTACATACCTGAAAGAATTCATAGAAGAGAGAACCTGAACATATGTGAACAATGTGGGAAATTTTTTATTTTTCTTAGTGCATTAAAGTATGTGAAAGTATTCACATGAGAGGGAAGCCGTGTGTATGCAATAAATGTGGGAAACCCTTCAATTTTTCCACTTACTTTGAATAACATGAAGGAGTTCCCACTGAAGAGAAAAATCTATGTAAATTATGTGAGAAAGCATTTTATGATCCTTGTAACATCAGAAAATGTGCACAAACTCAATGAGATTTAGTATATATAGGAAGCCCTCCTGGACCTTGCTGTGGTCTGGAGGAGTCCACATTTGTAATCCCAGGGAAAAGTTATAGGAATTCCAATCAGTAATTCCAATCTACCACTTCCAGTACAATCCACAGTGAGAATAAAGACACTAAAGCATCTTTATAGTTGTGGGGAGCCAAGGGGGACCCTAAGTCTAGCTAGAATGGTGGCTAACTGGAACAAAGGCTTCAACCCAGGGCCAAACCCAGGTTTTATTAATTCGCAAAGAGGGTAGTGGCTTGGGGATGAGTGACTGTGAGAAAGGTGGGAAGTACATGAATGCTGTGAGCTGGGCTAGGTAGGAGGCCTGAAATCACTGCAATGTGCAGAGAGAGATATGCAGAAAGAGTAATCTGCAAATAACAGATTGGGGGAGTATTTAGTGTTTTGGGGTTGGTGCTTCAGTTTGGATGTGTAATCGTCATGCCCTGAGATTTCATGGCCTCTTTCTCAAAGCTTAATCCCAGCTAACAGCATTGCATCACTCAACCTAGCTCACACATACTACTTGGGAGCTATATGCAGGGCATTACTGATCTGTCACTTTGATTTAAAGACTGTGCATCAGCACTTCCGCTAGATGCTTTTGCATTGCTTAAAGCCAGTTGAAGGGATAAAGACAAATGCTAGCCAGCTCTGTACACATCAGTACATGGAAATAGGGCCAGGTTTAGCCAAAAGGCAGAGGCTCTCTCTTCTTTCAAGGAGAGCCGTCCTGGTGGTCCTCCACAAGTGTAAATACAGAGTGTGAGAGATCCAAGAATCGGACAGAGACAGAGAGGTGTATTAGGAAGGAGATACACTATCATAAAGCACACATGCAGGGACATTCTTCCTCTAATATATCTGTGGATTAATGCACTGATGGTGGCAGAAAGTGCATAGTAATGTTAAACTCAGAACAACAACCTTGCATGCAAGTCTCCAGTACATGACCTTAAAGGGAAATTCTACATGCAAACTATGACTTTAGTTAAATGGTAAAGTGAAGTTTATGCATACAATGAAATTTTATTGAGACCTAAAGGAAATCTTATTTGTGACAATGTAATTTATCCAAGACATCATTAAGTGAAATACGCCAGGAATAGATAAAGATTGACCATACATTTTTCAGCCTCTAACATTTACAACTTTAAAATAGCAGGGAGGAGAGTGATGTTTGCCATGTGTGGGAGTGGGGAAGTTGAGATGTTGAGAAAGCACAATGTGTCTCTTGCAGAGTACAAAAAAGTGGCATAGGTCTAGTAGTGACTACATTGGTTGATGTAGTGCCACATAGCATTACAATTGGCTAAAAGTTTTAGTGTTTTCTCCATATACCCAAAAGACAATTGTGGTAGGCGATGCAAATGCTAGCTACAAAGAATGTGGTAATAAAATTTCACAATATAAACATGAGTGTCAGATGATAGGATGAAGTCTCCTGTGGGGTACTATTGGTTGAGAAGCACAAAGTCTCATCAACTTTTATCTTGCACAAATTGCCTCAGAGATTACGTGACCAAATGTGTAACTGAGCTGACAACAGTCCAATATTATGCTTGTTCCAGTAGCATATTGTTAACAGCTTGTGTCACGTCAGGGGTATCTGACCTGGAGGACTAAGTATGTGCAGCTATTCTTATACCGAAGTTAAATTTGTTTAAATGAAATGTGTTTTTAGGAAAGAGCAATGCTGAGCCCTTGAAGTTTTTAGCAAGTTTAGTTGTGATTACTACTACAATTCATAGGCTTATAATTTGTAACATTTAAGAAAATAAAGATGCCCAAGATACAATTTTCATCATGACCAAAACTGTTACATTGTACATTCCACTGGAGCTGTACTTGATAATAAGCACTTCTATTGTGCTTTTTGTTTGGCATTTTTCAGTGCCATTCTTTGCATTTTTAATGCCATCCCTCATTTTGATTAGTTTCAATTATTTTCATTTCCACTGTTGATAGTCATTGATATTTATTATCATTTAGTGTTCATATATGTGTTTGATCTTTTCTGAAATTATAGTACTCCCTCAATTCCATTCTCAGTATTTCATAAAATTATACCTCCGTTGTGGAACCTTGCTCATCAATTGCTAGTTGATAGAGCCCAATCTGCTTAGCATCATCCAGAAACCCTCTGACGAACTACCTTGTGCTTAGTTCTGGCTTTGGCTTCAATTGAATACACTCCTCCAATTATGTATTGAGTCCTTGTCCAACATCGGTGTAGTTACATGGATATGAGGTTTTCAAGATCTGAATAAGTTTCTGCCTATTCAAATATATGGGTCCTTTTATAGTATTAGTCTCTCCTAGGAAGAGGTGAAACAGAGGGAGAAAGAGAGAAAACAATAATTACCAAGAAGATAACATTTACCAGAAAACAAATTTTCACATGCACATACTGAAGTTATTCAATAGCAATATTCTACAAAACAAGAGTAAAAAAAGCCACCTGCTTCACTCTCAGTCATGGGAAAAATCCACATTCAGACAGTTAAACATCTTTCCAATGCAGAGGGCAATAGTGACTTCCAAAATGGTGTGCCACAGTGAATAAGATCCTGGTGATGATGCAGTAACAGCTGAAAATATTAACTCTGGGAGCTGACAATAGCCTGCTGTTCCCTTTCCCAGTGTGAAAATGCAACCTCCTATACCCTAATTTTTCCAGACTTACCTGGAGTCACTTCCAGGTTTTCACTGAAAGTGTAAAATCCACCTCCCCTTTCCCCAGAAACTAAGTAAAAGAATCTGAGCCTGAACTTCACAGATTTTTATGTACACAAATTATAGATGGGCTCCAGTAAATTTATGCATGCAAAAACAAAACAAAACAAAACAAAACAAAAAACCCCAAAAAACAAACTGTGTGTAGGATGTCCAAAGGAAAGTAGGGTCACAACCTCAGACAGGAAATAATCATTCAATGGCTGTAGCTTCTTCCTTCTGCATGGCTTCTGCACATAGGTCTCTAGCTTTCCACCCTTCTGCAGCTTTTCACTGTCTGTACTCTTTCTGTTGGTGTTATGTCCAGCTGTAGGCCACCTGTAGGGAAGAGTGCTGCCCAGGAAGCACCAAGGGAAATTCATTGCTCACATTCATCATCTGCATCACAACATTTATAAATTGAGATAAGAATGTAGAATCAAAAAAAATTTTCTTTGAGACTGGATCTCACTATGTAATTCAGGCTGGCCTTGAACTCATGGAAGTCCTCCTGTCTCAGCCTCTTGAGTGCTGGGATGACAGGCATGTGCCACCTTGACCAGATGAATATAATTCTTTGAACAGGACTTTGTGAATCCTTGATTTATATTTTGTTAGATAACGAAGTAGAAAAGGAAAATGTTAGGACATTTTATGTGGAATTAAAAATGGACAAATAAAAATTCCTTTGAGAATAAAAATAAGTCTACAAAACTTAAGTATAATCAAACCAGCTTGGGAAACAACTTATTAAACATGAGCTCTCCCCTGTTCCCTCAGCCTCAGTAGTTCTTTTAAAGTCCCAGGTGGTGTGGAGGGTGATTAATCTGCTGTCTTCTTGTAGATGTCTGTGTTCTGTTTGCCATTTGAAACTATCTCTTTACCTTGCCTCCATTTCCACTGACCCACCCAGTCTCTTCTAGATACTAACCATTCTAAAACTGCGTTTTCCTTTCAAAAATTTATGCCTGTTCCAGGTTTGTTACTTCTGAAGTTCAAACACAACCCATGTAAAATGAGGGTACTTTCCTGGGGCAAAGATAGAAAGTGTTCAAGATTCTATTAATTAGAGATGAGAATGGGAGAGTGTTTGTTCTTGGGAGATGTACTTGCTATTTGTCATTTGGCAAGTTAGTCATGTGTCTCTTCTAGACAACCTCTGTCTTGTCTTTTTTTCCCTATTGTGACAAACCAGACACGTAGGAGTTGTGTACCTCTCTATTATAATAAAAAATAGAATAGTGCCCCCTTATCTGAGGGGGATATGACTCCATGGCCCCAGTGTATGCTTCCAACAGTGGATAATAATCACAGGCACACATGTACACATATAGCATTTTATGTACCTACATACCTATGAAAAATTGAATTGATAAATTATGCACATGTAGAGATTCACAATAGTACTTACTACTGAAATGGTTATAATAAAACATGTAATTGGTGCTGTGTGAATTGCTGTCTTTCTCTGAATGTTGCCTGTGTTATTGTGCTCACCCTTCTTGTCAAGATGTGACATCACACAAGAGCTATGTGATGAGATAAATTGAGATAAAGGATGAATCACAGTGGCATGAGATTTAAAAATGCTACTGAGATGGCACATTATTTGAACCTTGTCAATATTTATTTCTGGAATTTTTAATATTAGACCCTGCTAAACAGGCAGAATTAACATGTAAAGAGGGACTGTGGTTATCTTAGCTGGTGCCACACACCACCTACTGGACATATGGGAGCAAAGACTGTGCCCACAAACCCAGGCAGCCCTGCAGCTTAGCTTTTGGTAGGTGAATCTGATGCTTCAGTTTTCATGCATTGAACTCACATGCTTGTGATCAGCATATCATTGTGCAGCACACTGTGGATCTCCATTTCTGGGGTCACAGTGTGGCCCTCATACCTCTCATTTGGGATTCTGCTTCTTGGAATCATAAAAACTGTGTGGATTTTCTTTAGAAACAAAGGATGCTGAAGTCCTTATAGAGCTACATATTCAGGATGCTGCTATTTATAGATGATTGACTTTCCTATGGGAGGTATTCTGTTTAACTTTTACTTTTAATAGAAAAAATAAAAGATCAGTAACTGGAAAATGAGACAGATATTTTACAAATGGAAACAGGGTGAAGATATGGATGGAAGGGGGAGAAAGGGGATGGGAAGGGGAAGTAAGAGTTCAGATGTGCTGTATACCTGTGCCATGTTCTGACAACAAATGTAAACATTATACACTGCAAACATATATTAATAAAATTTTTAGTATATGTGCTGCCAAAGTGAGCACTAATAAAAATTTTAACTAATTAATATTGTTCTGCTTTTGGCTTGTTAATCTTGCCATCAGCATGATTTGATGGAGACATGCCATACAACCTGGTAAAGCACACTTCTGTGTGTCTGTGTATGTCCTAGAGAAAATAATTGATACATGGCCCATTGATCTGAGTGGCAACAGCCATAAAAAATCCTTTATAAGAAAAGTAGAAAAAGAAACTCTTATATACATGTATATACATATGTTCCACTGTAGTACACTGACTAACAGCACTGAACCCTGGAGAGAATACAGTGAGGTTGGTGTTACGTACATCAATAAAGTTGAAGTGGTTACAGATGTTCTTTGAGGTAGAAAGTGGAAATATTTGGTCAACCCAACAAAGTTGAAATAAAACAGATTGAATATGCACTTAATACACTGAATGTAATGAACATTATGGCTGCCCCTGCTACATTTACATGCTAATCATGCTTATACTGACCTGTAGTCAGGCAAAATAATCTAACACAGAGCTTGTTTCATAACAAAATGTAAAATATCACATATAATTTTTTAAAGAGTACACTTAAGAGTACTTGTGTTTTACCATTGGTATCGTGGCTGACAGAACAGAGATCACTGCTGCCACCCAACAGAAAAGGTGAGTATTGCTGCGGGAACAGGGATATGTGTCTGTCAGTGAAATACGCTATCTTTAGCTGCTTGGGGAAGACGCACACAAGAGGAAGCACTACACTGGATGGGATTACTATTTCAGTGTTTAAAATACTTTCTACACTGACTTCCCTAGTGGTTGAACTAGTTTACATTCCCAATGATGCTGAATAATTCTTTTTTCCCTCGCAGCCTCATGGCTTTTTTTTTTTTTTTTTTTTTTTGAGTTCTTATACGTGCTCTTTCTGGAATAAAGATGCTGTTTCAATTTGCATTTCTCTATTGGGCAAAAGTGTTGAACATTTTCTCAATTTATTGGAAAGTTTTGCTTCTTCTGAGAAGTGTATATTCATTTGACTTTCCTGTTTTTTTCCAGATATTAGTATTCTGCAGAGTAGATAGAAAACATTTTCCCATTATGTAGGTTATTTCTTCACTCTGTTGCTTGCTTCCATGTCTGTGTAGTTTTTCAATTTTATATAATTCTTCATTGTGTCATCCCACCTTATTTTCTACCAAAAACTCTAGGAACAACACTAAGAAAACTTATTTTTTCATGTCTCTCCTATATTCAGACAAAGGAATGCCTGTCTTGTTTCATTGTTTATGTTTTAATCTATGATGCAGGCATATATATATATGGCTGCTGTACAAATATTAGCATGAAAAGATTATTTCCAGAGCAACAGAAACATGATTTGCAATAGTGATATTTTACACCATCATAGGTTTATGTTCTTAACCTAAACTTGTTTCTTTCCTTAAACTTAAAATGCAGACATAAGGAGAACTGTTTTAGTTTGGGAAGGAATCCACCTAAATTGCCCCTCCCCACCCCAGCTTCGAGTCATGATCATCCTGTCTCGGCCTCTTCTGATGTTGGGACTAAAGGAATGTAGCATTGCACTGGGCTTAGACCTTTATACATTAAGTGAGAAGAGGACAAACACTGATGTGTAATGATTTGTATTAAAATAATTTTGATACTGGAGAGTAAACCTAGGAGTCCTAAATTACTGAGCTACATCTGCAGAGCTTCAACATATATTTTGAGACAGGACCTCACTAAATTGAATAGGCTGGCCTCAATTTTGTTTTCCTCTCATCTCTGCCTCCTGAATTGTTGGAATAACATACATCACAGGCTCAGCAAGATTTTTTTCATAGTAAAATAATGGGAAAGTAAATGTGCTCAGGGTAAAACATCTTGTAGTTTCAATATTCCATCACAAGCTGGGATAGCAATACACACTACTTATCTTCCTGTTGACGGTAAGAAGCAGAAATTTGCTGCGAGGAAATTAGGCATAAATTGTAGGGTGTAAAAACTGACACTGTACTCAGCAGTGTATTATATTTCATGAATTATATCAGATATTTCAGATATAATACTACACGGTGAATAATTTGTGTCTAAGCATAATTAAGACTAGGACAAGCTCTAATGTTCACTGCATTATGGGTATTTAGAAATGAATTGTTCACTTATGTTTTCATGATACCATAAGTTTGCAACAATGTAACCCATCAGAAATTGAGCAGTTTTTGTATTGGAGAGCACTGTATAAAACCTTTTACAAAATGTTTCAATGTTAAAATGATATTTAAAATACAAGTTATGGGAGACCAACTGGGACTCATGCACACACCTCGAGCCAGTGTATGTGCTTGAAGGCATTTGTCACCTCAAACGTTAGTGCTCCTTATGAATAATGAAAAATGGCATTGTGTAAATTTATCTCTAAAAGTGGCAAAACAACACAATCTGAATTATCATTTTACAAAACTGATATCTTTCATGAGTTAGGTTTTCCTTCATGGCATTATTTCCACTTATTAGGTAAAAACAATAATGATGGCCACACAGGGTGGTGCATGCCTGTAATCCCAGCATATGGGAGGCCGAGGCAGGAGGACTGCCATGACTTTGAGGCCAGCCCGGACTACACAGTGAGTTCAAGGCCAGGCTGAACTACAGTGAAACCCCATCTCAAAAAATATGAATACCACAGGTAGAATGGCATCACAGCATCAGGGAAAAAGACATTTGCCTCATTATATTCAATAGCAATTATTCTCCCACAACAACTTCACTGATGACCAAAATTCCTTTGAAAGTGTTGTTACCGATAAATCATACCATCATTTATCATTTTGGAGAGATTATTATAATTCAAGATATCCTCTTGGAGACAACGTATGGTCCTGCTGGTCTATGGCAATCAGAAAATAACAGCGGTCTGAGTTAATTTTGGTATACGTGGTGGGAAAATTACCACCAAATTAAGTCATTGGAATACAAGCAAGAAAAGCACAACTTCAATGGTAAAAAAACAAAATTTTATGCAAATGATAATATTGGCCCTAATATGAAAGAAAAATAGGCAAAATTATATACGATATACTAAACAAAGCAGGTATCTTGTCATATGAGAAACACAATGTGCTAATCTACGAGTTGTGCAGAAACAAATCAACTTTGTCAAAAACATGTTCACAAGTCTCTGAAAATATCAATATAAAATATGGCATCAAATTAAAAATATCTCCTGTTACACAGAATACAGAGTAAACACACCAAAAATTTAAAACAAAGGTAGTGACAAAATCCCAAAAATTAACAAACAACAATTAACAAAATTAAGGTTTTTAGTGGCTTATACATCCCAATTGTAAAGACTAAACAAAAACTACAGAAATAATAACTCTACTTGAAGGAAAAAATACATTTCAATTCACCATCCTTAATTGACCCTACGTATTAAGTTCAAAGACACTTACATAAAAATTTGTAGTTATGTCAACTCATTTTTATATTAAATACTGTAGACACATAACCCAGATATTTAAGTGATTTACTGAAAAACACATAATATATGTACTTTAGGATATTTCTATCTGGGATTGTATCTTCTAGAAATGTTATGGAGAAATACTGACATCAAGCTTTGTATATTATTACTACAGTTCTCCACTACATGAGAAAATTTCACAGGATTTTCAAATAAACTTATAAAGTTTCTCTCCAGTGAGATTTCATTTATTTGACAATAGATCTGTGTAATACCTACACTGCTTACATACATAAGGTTTCTCCCCACTGTGAGTTCTTTTATGTCTTTGATAAGCTCTAGGCATGCTAAAAGCATTGCCACACTGCTTTCATATATTTTAATGCCAAGTCTGAGTACTTTCATGTCTTTTACAATAACAGGCTTTGCTAAAACCTTTCCCACATTGCTTACATAAATAGGGTTTATCACCAGTGTGAGTTCTTTCATGTATTTTAAAGAACCTTGTCTACTAAAACCTTTCCCACATTGCTTACATACATAGGGCTGGCTTCTCACCAGTGTGAGTCCTTTCATGGCTCTGACAAGCAGCATGCATGCTGAAAGCTTTCCCACATTTCTTACATACATAGGGTTTCTCCCCAATGTGAGTTCTTTCATGTATTTTACAGTAATTTTGTGTAGTAAAAGCTTTCCCACATTGCTTACATATATAGGGTTTCTCCCCAGTGTGAGTTCTTTCATGTATTTTACAGTAATTTTGTGCAGTAAAAGCTTTCCCACATTGCTTACATATATAGGGTTTCTCCCCAGTGTGAGTTCTTTCATGTATTTTACAGTAATTTTGTGTAGTAAAAGCTTTCCCACATTGCTTACATACATAGGGTTTCTCCCCAGTGTGAATTCTTTCATGTATTTTATGCATACTGAGCCAGATGAAAGCTTTCCCACATTGCTTACATACATAGGGTTTCTCCCCAGTGTGAATACTTTCATGTATTTTATGGGCACTGGGCCTGCTGAAAGCTTTCCCACATTGCTTACATACATAGGGTTTCTCCCCAGTGTGAATTCTTTCATGTATTTTATGTGCACTGGGCCTGCTGAAAGCTTTCCCACATTGCTTACATACATAGGGTTTCTCCCTAGTATGAATTCTTTCATGTATTTTATGTGCACTGGGCCTGCTGAAAGCTTTCCCACATTGCTTACATACATAGGGTTTCTCTCCAGTGTGAATTCTTTCATGTATTTTATGTGCACTGGGCCTGCTGAAAGCTTTCCCACACTGCTTACATACATAGGGTTTCTCACCAGTGTGAATTCTTTCATGTTTTTTATATTCACTGTGACTGATGAAAGCTTTCCCACACTGCTTACATACATAGGGTTTCTCACCAGTGTGTACGCTTTTATGTCTTTGACAAGAATCTCGTGTACTAAAAGCTTTCCCACATTGCTTACATATATAGGGTTTCTCCAGTGTGAATTCTTTCATGATTTTTACGTGTCCTGGGCCTGCTGAAAGCTTTCCCACATTGCCTACATACATAGGGTTTCTCCCCAGTGTGAGTTCTTTCATGTATTTTACATTCACTGGGTCTGCTGAAAGCTTTTCCACATTGCTTACATATATAGGGTTTCTCCCCAGTGTGAGTTCTTTCATGTATTTTACAGTAATATTGTGTAGTAAAAGCTTTACCACATTGCTTACATACATAGGGTTTCTCCCCAGTGTGAATTCTTTCATGTATTTTACGTGCACTGGGCTTGTTGAAAGCTTTCCCACATTGCTTACATACATAGGGTTTCTCCCCAGTGTGAGTTCTTTCATGTATTTTATGCATACTGAGCCAGATGAAAGCTTTCCCACATTGCTTACATACATAGGGTTTCTCCCCAGTGTGAATACTTGCATGTATTTTATGTGCACTGGGCCTGCTGAAAGCTTTTCCACATTGTTTACATACGTAGGGTTTCTCCCCAGTGTGAATTCTTTCATGTATTTTATGTGCACTGGGCCTGCTGAAAGCTTTCCCACATTGCTTACACACATAGGGTTTCTCCCCAGTGTGAATTCTTTCATGTATTTTACAGTCACTGGGCCTGTTGAAAGCTTTCCCACATTGCTTACATATATAGGGTTTCTCCCCAGTGTGAATTCTTTCATGTATTTTACATTCACTGGGTCTGCTGAAAGCTTTCCCACATTGCTTACATACACAGGGACTCTCCCCAGTGTGAATTCTTTCATGCATTTTACATTCACTGGGTCTGCTGAAAGCTTTCCCACATTGCTTACATACATATAGGTTCTCCTCACTGTGAGTTCTTTCATGTGTTTTACAAGAACCTTGTATACTAAAACCTTTCCCACATTGCTTACATACATAGGGTTTCTCCCCAGTGTGAATTCTTTCATGTATTTTATGTGCACTGGGCCTGCTGAAAGCTTTCCCACATTGCTTACATACATAGGGTTTCTCCCCAGTGTGAATTCTTTCATGTGTTTTATGTGCCCAGGGCCTGCTGAAAGCTTTCCCACATTGTTTACATACATAGGGTTTCTCCCCAGTGTGAATTCTTTCATGTATTTTATGCATACTGAGCCAGATGAAAGCTTTCCCACATTGCTTACATACATAGGGTTTCTCCCCAGTGTGAATTCTTTCATGTATTTTATGCATACTGAGCCAGATGAAAGCTTTCCCACATTGCTTACATACATAGGGTTTCTCCCCAGTGTGAATACTTGCGTGTATTTTATGGGCACCGGGCCTGCTGAAAGCTTTCCCACACTGTTTACATACATAGGGTTTCTCCCCAGTGTGAGTTCTTTCATGTATTTTATGTGTACTGGGCCAGCTGAAAGCTTTCCCACATTGCTTACACACATAGGGTTTCTCCCCAGTATGGGTTCTTTCATGTCTTTGACAAGAACTTTGTTTACTAAAAGCTTTCCCACATTGCTTACATACATATAGGTTCTCCTCACTGTGAGTTCTTTCATGTATTTTACAAGAACCTTGTATACTAAAACCCTTCCCACAT
The DNA here is from genome assembly GCA_028451465.1 of Erethizon dorsatum. Lineage (NCBI taxonomy): Eukaryota > Metazoa > Chordata > Mammalia > Rodentia > Erethizontidae > Erethizon > Erethizon dorsatum. The sequence goes on along the minus strand of JAQMCO010000018.1, from coordinate 8,392 downwards.
TGCTTACATACATAGGGTCCCCCCACACTGTGATTTCTTTCATGGTTCTGACCTTCATTGGGTGTGCTAGAGACTTTAAAATTTTTCTTATATACAAAGGTCTTCTCTCCAAGGTGTGTTCTTTCATTAAGATCAGAGTAAGAGTTCCTATATTGACCGTATTCAGAGGATTTCTCTCCAGTCTTTGTCCTTGCATCCTTCTGAAAGGACTGGAAATCACCACAGGATATTCCATGTTCAGTACACTTATATAGCTGCTCTTCTGATCCCAAATACTCAGATGTTTTCAGTCCGGTGTGAGCTATGGTGGGCACATTTAGTGACAAATGCCCAGTCAGGGGCTTTCCACAAGCCAGGGCTTCAGCTGGTTTTAAACCTGCTTGTTTCATGCCCAAGTTAGCTTCTGGAGTCCAAAGGAATATTTCTTCATATTGATTCCAGCCTTTATTTTGATAGCATTTCTCAACCTCATTTCTGCAGAGAAAAAAAAAAGTTGTAATAAAATGGGTCTCATATTAATGATCTAGCATAAATTGTTTAATGACTCAAGATATTTCGACAATGAATTAACAGAATGCCCTGGAGGATACTATCAAATCAGCCATTCTCAACAATGGTATTCATTTGGAAATTTTTAAATTAGCATATTTTGCAATACAGAAAGCTTAGTTTCATTTTGGGTAATTGGTACACATGTATATCACATACTGATCATTTTGATACCTTTTGCCCCATTAGTCTCCCTCCTCTCCTTACACTGTTTGTCTTCCAAAAAAGTCGGGCTTTCCTTTTTTAATTGCCTTTTATTTTTTATTTATTTTTTATGTGGGTACCAGGGGTCAAACTCAGGACCTCGTGCTTGCCAGCAGGTGCTTATGCCACTGAGCAATATCACCGGCCCCTTTTTCCTTTTTATATGGGTACCGGGAGTGGAACTCAGGACCTCACACTTGCCAGGCAGGCGCTTATGCCACTGAGCCATCTCACTGGCCCTTAATTGCCTTTTATTTTACTGCCTAATTTACACATTTGGTTTCTCATATAAGAGAAAGCATGTGACCTTTCACATTCTCTGTCTGACTTATTTAACTTAATACTACAGGATGAAGACCCATTTCTTTTGTCAAATGACATGGTATCATTCATCTTTATGGTTGATTATATAGCACATTTTTTTCTTTTTCTTTTCAGTGCTAGGAATTAAACACAGGTCTCAGCACAGAATTACATCTCCAGATTTTTTCTTTCTTATTTTGAGAGAGATTCTCATTGATGATTCAGGCTGAGCTTCAACTTGCCATCCTCTTGAATCAGCTTCCCAGAGTACTGGGAATATAAAAAAAAATCACACTGAATCTATCAAAAATTTTCTTTATCCATTCATCCAATGATGGACATCTGTTATATATTGTCCTGCTTTGAGGATGTGTATGCATGTATCAGTATAATGTGATGATTTTAACTCTTTTGGGACTAAACCCAGGAGAGGCGTTCCTGGATCAAATGAAATTTTTATTTGTACTTTTTGAGATGTCTGTATGCTGATCATCATACTGGCTATACTTAACATTCACACAAACAATGTTGGAGGGTGCCTCTTAAGAATTTTAGGGCCGGTGAGATGGCTCAGTGGCATAAATGCCTGCCTGGCAAGCGCGAGGTCCCTAGTTTGACTCCCAGTACCCACGTATGAAAAAAGGGCCGGTGATATCGCTCAGCGGCAAGGGCGCCTGCTGGAGTGTGAGGTCCTGAGTTCGACCCCCAGTACCCACAAAAAAAAAAAAAGAATTTTAAAACATGAATGGACTCAATTCTCTGGGGGATGGCTTGAAAACACTTGTTATTACAACACTAACATTCATCTGTACCTTGAATACTGCTTCAAGGTTAGCAATTTTTTAGATACCAAATATCTCATATTCACATGTATACATAAATAGATATGCTGAAGAAGGGGTTCAAAATTCATTTCTTTTCATATACATGTATATATAATACTAAATGCAATTTCATGCATTTTTATGATGGTGATCATGAAAGAACTTTTTTTATACTTATATGTCAGATACTGTCACTTGTTGCATGATATCAGTACTCAATTTCCTATACTGGAATATTTCTGTATTCAGTTGTCAGATTATACATACTAAAACTGTATACATCTTTGGAGAATATTTGTGATTAAATGTGGAGAGTAAATAAATTTGAACATGGCCATGTTTCCCTGGCTGTAATATTTCTGTTCATACACTGAATCTTGAGGAGTGTTCCTTTTCCTTTTGAGTACAAATTACCTGAGATTTCTCCAGTAAGTTTCGTACTCTTCTTCAACCTCCTGGTTATCCGAGACTCTTCCTGAATTATAGACATAGAAATACAAGGAGACACTGTAAGTTACGTGAAAATGAATAGATTCCAGTTAGATTCATGGTATAATGTAACCAGGTCTGTGATAGTCTCCGAAATGTTTTCACCTTCTATTTAATGAAACTGCTCTGATGACCAACAATGCTTTCTGACTGTATAAATGAGAAAGTAATATCATCCTTACCTATAGCAGCCATGTTCCTAAAAGTTTCCCTCATCACATGTCTGTAGAGCTTCTTTTGGGATGGATTAAGCAAAGCCCACTCCTCCATGGTGAAGTTCACAGCCACATCCTCAAAGGTCACTGCCTCCTAAATGATCAAACATGTATTTCTTAAAGGAAGGTTGATACTCACAGCCTGGGATATCTCAACTCTTCTCATAAAAAAATGAACTGAAAGCCAGGTTTTCACATGGGGGTTCACATCTGTAATTCCAGCACTCAGGAGGCTGAGGCAGGAGGACTGCCATGATTTTGAGACTAGTGTGTGCTACACAGTGAGTTCAAGGCCAGCCTGAACTGCATAGTGAGATCCCATCTCAAAAAACAAAAACAAAAAACAAAAAACAAAAAACAAAAAAGCTGAATGGGGGCTGAATCTTTCAAATATTAACTCTGTGTCTTGGTCATCAAATTCAGGTGAATGCACATTCTTTCAGACAGCAATTCTGATGCTGGATTGCCACCCATTGCTAAAGCAACAGCAGACTAACAAGGGCACATCACAAGGGTACCTGTGCAGTGTCTCTAAAGCAGAGCTCATAGAGGTAGCCTACGAGATCACCATCCACAAAACACTGAAGCAGATGGATGTCTAATGAATGGTTTTGATAGACCATAGGTAATATCTCTTTTCAAATATTATTTATGGATTGAGTTCTTTCTTTGACTGTGCTTAGGCAGCAACTTGAAATTTGAATATGGTTTCATAAAAATTGAATATCAAATAAGCTTTATGAATAATTAAAATGTTAATGGAAAAATAGTTTTATTGGAGCAAGTCTATGAACACTGAAAATAGGGAAAGAGTGGCATTTTATCTTACAGCTCAGTGTCACCAAATGTTCTTAAGAAATTCTAGAGGGATATGGGAGAATAATGAGGGAAAATAGGTAAATAAAATGTATTATATGCATTGAAAACCAAAATATCACAAAGTAATTAGGCACAAAAAGAAAACTTTAGCCAGGTGTGGTGGTGCATGCCTATAATCCTAGCACTTGGGAAGTTGATGCAGGAAGATTGCCATGGAGTTTGAGGCCAGCCTTGGCTACACAGTAAATTCAAGGCCAGTCTAAAATACAAAGTGATACCCTGCTTCAACTCCTCCCAAAAAAGGATAACTTCAAAAAATTGTCATTTATGACTGACACCTTAGATTTGATAAAAATTTATAGCTATACAGTATAATAAAAATCTAACAACATTCAATACCTTTTAAGCATGAAGGTTGATAACTTACATAATATACATGAAAGACACTGAAATTCTACCTTTCAGGAGGCTCTACTATTATTAGAGAGACTGACAATGGATCTCAGGAAAGTAAGACAGTCTTCAATGGGTCCACACATATACAGAATATTGATTCATGACAGAGCTGATGCTATGTGTCTCTGGAGGAAATAAAATTGTCTGTTTCATTTATGTTCAGGGATAAACAGGTATGTACCTGGAAACCTGGACTGTATATTCTTCTATGTACAATAATGAAGTTACATACAGGAATGAGAAAGATAAACTTGAGTGCCTTGAGAACTCATACTGAAATAACTTTTACATGTAGAAAAAAAGTCTCTCTTCAGGAGAAAATCAACTAACCATCAGAATTAGAAGGATTAATTGAAATATATGAAAATCATGAGAAATAAACAAGAAAATATTTGCTATGTACACAGTATAAAATTTTTTTTTTGTGGGTACCGGGGGGTCGACCTCAGGACCTCGTGCGCCAGCAGGTGCCCATGCCGCTGAGCGATATCACCGGCCCCTTTTTCGTATGTGGGTTCCGGGAGTTGAACTCGGGCCCTCACGCTTGCCAGGCAGGTGCTTACGCCGCTGAACCATCTCACTGGCCCATAAAAATTTTTTATAGGGAGTAAAGATCAATGAACACAAATCTCAAAAAATGACTGCAACATATCTAATTCAAGAGAAAACACCAAATAGAAAACAACCAAATCTTTTCTGAGAAAATCATTAAAAAATGGAAGTGTGGGGCCGGTGAGATGGCTCAGTGGCCTAAGTGCCTGCCTTGCAAGCGCGAGGGCCCGAGTTCGACTCCCGGATCCCACATACGAAAAAGGGGCCGGTGATATCGCTCAGCGGCACGGGTGCCTGTTGGCGCGTGAGGTCCTGAGGTCGTCCCCCTGGTACCCACAAAAAAAAAAAAAAAATGGAAGTGTGGAAGAACACAATAAGGAAGTAGAGATATGCAAAATGGAGAATACATTGATATGTTCTACACTCATTTCCTGTTCTTTGGACTTTACCAAAATCTGCAGACCACTGACTTTTCCCCACTGTCTAGAGAAAACACTGTGCGCCAGGAATACCTGGAGATAGATGTAATTCTTTTAAAATAAACTTGAAAAATCCTTAACAACTTAACCAATGGAATGGACGAGAAAACACTTTACCCTTGATTTACAATCAGCACTGGTGAACAATACGAGATGGAACAACAACAACAACAAACCATGGCAGTATTTCTCTTGGCAATTTCTAGAATAATCATTTATTGAAAATTCCAAGGGAGGAAACTAAAAGAACACTGTTCATAGAGAATCGCACATGGTGAACTTAGGCAGAGTCACCAGAGTGGGAGAGTGGTCATCCATGGGGCAAGAGAGGTCTGAGTCAGGTAGGGTTTCAATCACCTGGATACTCTCATCCATTGCCCAAGGCCCAGTGAAGAAACTTTCTGAGTATTCCCAGGATACAGTATAACTCCAGAAAGTCACAGTTTGGAGTTCATGGCCTCAGTTATTCACAGATTTTTCCTTAGAACCTAATAGTTGTTCACAGAAACCCCTGCAATTCTGCAAACCACAAATATCCTCCACAATTGTTTTTTAGCAGGAGGTTTGCAAGCAGCAGTCCAAGAGCGTTATTCAGTTCTGCTGGCTGATGACTGGCTGCTGCCCTGTAACCCATCTCCGGCAGATGCACCAGCATTCCCGCATCAGAACAGAGCGCTGCACTGCATGTAGCTGTCGCCAGTGTTCTCGGTTTTGTTCTTCTTAAAGCCCTAAGATGAATAAGATGCCGCCAAAACACCCTGCATCTTCTATGGCTTTATTAATACAGTATTTTATTAAATTAAATTACATAACTGCAGAACAGCTTGCATATTTAGGGTTTGAATATAAAAAGAGCCATTTATAGGCATTTTTTCTGACCATATCTGAAATTTGCAGTTTTTCACCATACGTGGGTACTCTAAGAATGTAACCCCCATGACTTTCTGGGGTCCACTGTATTTACATTGTTATTATTGTTAAATCTTACTAAGAATTTTGAAAATAAAGTGTATTGCAAAATATTTAAACACTAAATTACCATGGAGAAAGTACACATTAATTTATATCAGCCTGGGCTACATAGTGAGTTCAAGGCCAGCCTGAACTACATAGTGAGACCTTGGTTTCAAAACAACAACAAAATCACTTCTAAATTTTTCTTTACTTCGTCAGATGTAATCAATTCTCCACTCCATTTTAACTAAGAAAATCATAATCTTATAGTTAAATCATGAAAATAAATATTTAAGTCCTTTAAAATTTTAAGTCGTAATATTTTATACAAGAAACTTGCTGCAAAAGAAGCAAAAGGGAAGCTGGTTGGGGAAGAAGGCTGCTTCACTGCAGTTCACAAAGGAACCCACACTGAGAAGGGTGAACACACTCCTGAGGTTATACACACTGCCTGTGCCCACGCAGCCCAGGGAGGCTCAATCACGGGGGTGAGACAGGGAAATATGGGAAGTCAGGTAATTTAAGTCTGGGGCCACTTCACCTCCTACTTAGCTGTCTTCACAGGGTGACATTTCATGTCCTCAGTTTCAATTCTGAGGAGAGACATATACCTACAGTCAGTTGGGGGTTGACCTTTGTCTTTTCCCAATTTTTCTTTCGAATGCTTGTGCGTATTGCTTGCTGAGCACTAAGCAATTCTCCAACAAAAAATGGTGGGCCCCAGATCAATGCACCACCCAGAGAGACCAAAACTTTGACAGAGAGTGTGCTGCTCCAAGTGAATACTGGTGTCCAAAGCATGTGATGTTGCTTTGCATTATTAGGCATCGTTCTGAAGTTATCAAGGGGTGGCACACTGAGTCACTCCATTAAGAAAATGAATATACTGCCTCAAATTGGCTTATGATAAAATGGGATGGATATTTCTACTGTTTGAAAAATGATGATAGTCTTAGATTCTCTCCTCCATTTAAAAAAATTTATAGTATGCACACAACCTCAAATTCAGACACTTATCTAGGGGAAGAAAGTTCCAAGGATGTCCTTCACAATGGCACCCACACTTTCACAGTAGAAAAGTCACATTTTTGACATAAAAACAAATAACTGATGATGTTTCACTTAACCAAGCACTGTGATCATGGCATATAGTTGGGCTTGGTGATCCACATCACTCTGGGAGGCTGAGGCAAGAAGATAAAGAGCTTCAAGGTCAAGGTCAAGGTAGTAAGATTTAGTGTCAAATTTAAAATAATGGTAACTAAAAACATAAAAGGTCTGGATATTCCTCAGAGTGAAGGTCCTGGGCCAAATCCCTACTACCATAAAAAGTACCTCGTAATCATTTCTATTCCTGTGTAACACCTTCCTCATCACACCAAGATAATGTTGCCCTACCAATTTTTAAGCTAACAACAGAGAAATAAAATTTCCAATTATACCTCAAAATTGATTAGGTGAACTTAGCAGTAACAGAAGAATTACTTATATAACTTTATGTAAATTTCTTTTTTTTTTTGTCCTGTGTAGATGTGGAAGGAGATTCTGGGGAGTCTCAGGCTGGAGGGATAGGCTGGGCCAGATTGAGGAAGGCATCTGATTCTGGCAAGAAGTTTGGATGTTACTCAGAAAGCAGTGAAAAAACCCTTATGCGACTTCTGCCAGATCACTTTGTAACTGTGAGAGAATACAGTAACTCAGAGAAAACACCACGGAGCTCAGCTCAGAGGCTTCCTGAGTGGGAGTGCTTCCCAGCACAGGAAAGGTGGCATGTCAAGGGGGGCAGCCTGCCACCCTATGAGACTGCTGCCAGTCTCAATAAAGGAGTGTGACTGAGATTCCCCTCTAGTGGCCAAGGCTGGTATTTGCATGGCGAATTGGACAGGGATTTCTTAGTCTACTTGGCAGGTTCTTATGCATGTAGACTGAATATCTATTCTGTGCCAGGCACCTTTATGTTCCTTATCTTCTGTAATCCTCACAGTGGCCATATGAAGTAGATGCTATTAACATTTAGCTGGGAAAAAACAGTTGCTTCTCGAATTGTAGAGGTGGAAGAGGCTTGGGAATCATTTTATCCTCCCATTTCATTTTCATTATCTCACAGTTCACTGTTTCTCTATCTCCTATTTGGCTTTGTCCTTTGTTGTCTGGATCTACCCAGACTAAATCTTCAGCCAGTTCTTACCTTTTTGGGATTTCAAGGTCTGTCATGTTGAGCACAAATGAATGATCTCACTTTGGCTAACAACTGATCAGCATCACCCAGGAGGCAGCACGTGTGCAGGAACAGGGCTCAGAATGCATTTTAAAATGAAAAGTTAGGTGTGTGCAGGTGTGCATGGTGCTGGGGGTTGAACCCAGGGCCTTGTATGTGCTAGGCAAGTGTTCTATCACTGAACTACATCTCCATCCCTTTTTATTTTATTTTTTGAGACAAGGTCTCATTAAATTGTCCAGGCTGGGCTCAAACTTGTGGTCTTCTGGCCTCAGCCTCCCACATAGCTGGGATTATAGGTGTGCACCACTGCATTCAGCTCTGACTTTT